>CM047814.1:92165216-92594277 GCA_026214975.1 Gentiana macrophylla
GTACTATGATATTTTGAATGTATCAATGAAAAACACGGTATTCTAAATTATAACATGGTATCAGGCGGGTTGATTATTCTTTCTCCCACAAGACGCCAATGATTACCCCTCTCCATCCCTAATTTTCCTCTGATCAAAAAAAAAGAAAACCTATCTTCTTCTTCTAATCTTCTCCGATCAAAAAAAAAAAAAAAAAAAAAAAACCCTATCTTCTCCTTCATCCAATTTTTGTCTTCCTGCAACCACAAACAAAAAAAAAAATCCTCTATTTGCTAATCTCACCATTTAAGGCTTAATTCAAGGGACACGATGTCATATCAGCTCATATAAGGCACACAATATCGATATTTGATATCATATAAGGCACACAGTATCAATAACACAGTATCAGGCACATGTAGAAGGTGATCCAATTCAGCTTATTTTGCAAAAAAAAAAAAAAATCCAACTTTGGAGTCAATGTTTTGTTTCAAATGCTACCAAATAGGGCCTTCGAGACCTCGTACCTCTCAGTGTGAGATTGAGAAGCATAGAGTTCCTTTAGGTGGACCATGATTGGGTAGGCGTCCATGGACTCATGTTGTTTCTGCAGTTCAGGTGTCATAGAAGCAAGCATGATACATGTAGCATTAGTCTTTGTCGAGCAGTGTTTGTTGTACTTTAAGCGACATGCAGCCAAGCCAAACCCGGGCTTTTACGGTAGTGGTCTCGTCCAAGACATAGCCAATCTTCTCGTGCCTCAAGGTTTCTTTCCCAATTGAGAAAGTTGGTTTCGTCAAGCTTGTTGTCGATGATAAAACGAAGGTTCAATTTGTTTGACATTTTTCTACAATAATAAATAAAGATAGAATAAGTAAAAGTTCATGTATCTAAAACCCTAAATTTTGCACTTAAAATCTTATAAGGTTTTACTCCTGGCTGATCAACTATTCCAATTGGTTTTCAAGAAAAATATTTTTTCTTCGATTGGGCAAGATCCCATCGAACTACCTTGACCCTGAAGCTTTGGTGATGAGCGAAAATAATTTTAAAGTGGACAACACCTTGTCGATCGTATCTTATATGACTCTTGTTGTTTGACTAGTCAACTCTTTGACGGTTTTTCATCTTATGAAAATAGTCAAACCCTTGCCTCTAAAGTCCAAACGACCCCGCTTTGGCTGGAGACCGAGAGAATTCTTAGTCAAGTCTTAACCCCAATATTCGTGAGATCTCTTACGATTATATCTCGATAACGACGATATACCCGAGGTAGGTCAACCCCCGCTTTGGCTGGTGAGTTGGGTCCGAACAAGGGCTCTTCACCGTCGTTGTAATATGGGGGGCAATTTCGACTTGATTTTTGATGTGGGAATGGTCTCATCTATTATGTGCATATTACTACGATATCATATAAAGTAAAACATACACAACTTCTGCGCACAAATAACCGGTATGATCATGGACTTTTCCTAGGTGCGGTTTTGAATACAAACTGACGAAACTGCGGGTCACAAACTAAGGGTATCTGCAACCGCCAATAGGATCTTTATTGCTGTACGGCAATGGGTTCTTTATTCCTCTTTGGTCTTCGTCTTCTTGCTCCATTCTTGTTACATAATAATCTATCTAATAAATAATTACACCCGCCAGCTTACGGAGGAGCTAAGGAATGGGATAAATGCAAAAAGTAAAATAGGTCACGTTCTTCATAACGGCCTAGGACAATTTTCAAAAAACCAACATATTCTCATATATCCTATTGGTCGAGTCCATGATCAATCGAGGTCCATATAATCACATTATATCTACACATCTAATCCATACAATTATATCTTATGAAAAAGATTAAATTCTAATTTTTAACTACTTATGCGTCTTATTTTATCACATCAAACAATTAATTAACTTTCAATTAATTAAATGATTTAATCGAAAATAAAATTAACGTTTAATTTTAAACCGATTCTAATTTTAATTTTATTAAATTTGAACTATTCAAAATTAAAAAATAAAATTATAAGGTCTTCTTTTTTTTTTTCCCTTTCCTTTTGGTTTTTAACCAAAAGGGATGTTTTGGTTTCCTAAACCAAAATGCACACCGTTCTAAACCAAATTTGGTTTATTTCTGTCCACTTTCAAAATCAAAATTTTGAAAGTGGCCTAGGCCTAGGCTTTTTATAAATCAAATATTTGAAAAAGGGCCTAGACCTATTCAAAATCAAAATTTGGAAAGGCCAATATTTTGGTTAATATGCCTTATGGATTCCCAATGACCTAAACTATTTGAACCGTTGGTTGGTACATTACACAACTAAAGAAAAGAGATATCAATACACAATAAATATCACAAAAGATAATTACACAACGCCACACAAAGTGTGACACTTAATGTAAGTGTGTCGAGTCTAACGTCGCATTCTCAATACACGTCTCACGCATGCAGGTCAAGTGTCTCTACACTTCGATAGGCGAGATATATCTCTATCTTCAATAGCACAGAAGACATCCAATAGAAATTTGAGCTTGGGTGGGTTGGGTTCGTTAGGTTGGGTTTATATATAGTATAAGTCGGATTGGATTACAAAAATACTATCCCAAACCAAACCAAATTATTATAAAACCAAATGGTTTGGTTTGGGTTGGTTTCGGGTTGGGTTTCGGGTTTTAAGCCATAAACAATGTCTTTATAATCAAAATTTCATCTTATAAAATCCATACACATATTCCATCGAAATTCAAATTTAAAACCACATATCCATAGTAATAATCATTCAAGAGAACAATAATTAAATAAAATATTTTTTTGTGGTCGTCATATTAGGAATCCAATAACTTAGAACACAACCAACAATATATGGAGATAATAAAAAAAAAACATTAGTTAAACATCAAGGAAAGCTTACATGAAAATTGAAAGGTAAAAAAATAGTCATGATTTATATGAATAAAAGATTAAATTCATCAGGCCTTACCTCGAGTAAAAAGTCGGACCTCTGAGCACGACCGGGTTGAACTCCGGTTCGATCGGACCAATGAGTTCGGATACCGGAGGCTTTAAGTAAAAAAATAAATAAATAAATTCATCAAGCGAGTTATTTTAATCGATTCGATTTACAATCAAGTGTGGCCGAGAATAAATTTGATTTGATTTGATTATAATTGTCTAACATATATTTTTCCATTTTCGATTATCCCGCCACACGAATAACTATCGCGAAAATTATAAAGAAAAGAAATAACTCTTTTCATTGGCTATGAATAAAATTATGTATTGTAATGTATTTGGGTTGGGTTGGATTGAACCAAAGAAAGAAATAAAAACCCAAAGCAACCCAATAGGATTTGGGTTGGGTCAAAAACAAACCCAAAACTTTTGGTTTCAATTGGTTTGGGTTATTTGGGGTTAGTTTGGTTTGGGTTTTGGGTTGGTTTGGGTTTATTGGGTTTTGCTCACCACTAACATCCAATACGTATAGCTTTGATTATACTATCAATGTCCAATTTGAAGACATAAGACTAGAGACATTTAAGCATCAAACTTGTTAGAGTGATTAGAGATCTCATCAACCATAATCACTATCATGGTTTCTCTATCACGATTTGACATTATGGGCGTTACTCATATATGCAACAAATAATATGAGGATAAACAATATATAATAACATAAGTGCTTTTATTAATCATAATAAAGTTATTACATGAACTAAATAGATCAGAAATGACCCGATCCGGTCGGATCGGTCCAACCAGTTAGGTTTAGGACACCTATTCAACAATCTCTCACTTAGCCTAAAGCCAATCACCCATATGCTTAAGCCACTTGCATGTGAACATGTTTCTCATGCTTTGCTTGTGACAAACGCCTTAGTTAACGGATCAACTATGTTATCATCCGTGTGGACTTTCTCTATCTTTACATCTCCTCTATCAACTATCTCTAATCAAGTGATAGCGCCGTAGCACGTGTTTGGACTTCGATGAGACCTTGGTTTCTTAGGCGAGATATCGCCCCTATTATTATCACGATCTGGTGTACTTTGGACCTTCAATGGAGGAAACCACACCAAGTTTAGTAATGAACTTCTTCATCCAAATCGCTTCCTTTGCGCCTCCGAGGTGCTATGTATTTGGCTTCCGTGGTAGAGTCTGCAGTAGTATCCGCTTGGAACTCTTCCGACTCACCGCTCCGCCGTTAGCGTGAAAACAAATCAGATCGTGTGACTTAAAGTCATCCTTGTCGATTTGAAGCGGCATCTGTGTAACCTCGTAATACTAAATCATCATTCCCAAAAACCAGGAACATATCCTAGTATCGTCTCATGTACTTGAGGATATTTTGGCTACAACCAGTGACCATCACCAGGGTTGGACTGGTACCTACTAGTCGTACTAGGAGAGGTACGAGACATCGGGTCTTGTGCACAACATGGCATACATGATGGACCGATTGCCAAGCATAAGGGATCTTACTCATTTGTGCCCTTTCCTCCTCTGTCTTAGGCCTCATTCTTTTAGCAGATAGACCACGTGTGACATGGGCAACAATCCTTTCTTGGGTGCTCCATGTTGAATCTCTTGACATCTTGTCTATATAGGTGGATTACGATGAGACCAAGCAACCTCTTGGATCTATCTCTATAGATCTTGATTCCTAGAATATAATCTGCTTCACCCAAGTCCTTCATTGAGAATTTCTTGGATAACCAAGCTTTGACTGATTGTAACATAGGCACATCATTCCCTATGAGCAATATGTCGTCTACATAAAGTACTAAGAACACAATGGTACTCCCACTAACCTTCTTGTAAACACAGGGCTCATCTTCGTTCTTGATGAAATCAAACTGTTTGATTATCTCATCAAAGCGAAGATTCCAACTCCGAGAAGCTTGCTTTAATCCATAAATGGATCTTTACAGTTTACACACCATCCTGGCGTCATTGGTTGTGAAACCCTCAGGCTGTGTCATATACACTTCCTCAGACAGGTTCCCGTTAAGGAAAGTTGTTTTCACATTCATCTACCAGATTTCGTAATCATGGTATGCTGTAATAGCGAGCAGAATTCTAATGGATTTTAACATGGCATCAGGCGAAAAGGTTTCATCAATAGTCAACTCCTTGTCTTTGCTTATAACCTTTCGCCACTAACCTAGCCTTGTAGGTATTCACGTTACTGTCCATTTCGGTCTTTCTCTTAAAGACCCATTTACACCCTATATGAACTATTCCTTCAAGTGGATCAACTAAGTTCCAAACTTGGTTGACTTTCATGGATTCCATTTTAGAATTCATGGCTTCTAGCCATTTCTCTTTGTCATGCCGTAATAGCATTTCCTCATAAATTCTAGGGTCCTCATCTTTCATGAGATACACGCCAGTGTATCTTTTGGGCTCACGGCGTTCCCTGGTGGATCTTCGAGGTGCTAGTGTGTCCACGGTAGGGGTTGGCATCACATATGTATATGGTGTCTCCTCTACTTCCATCAACTGACTGTTATTCGTAAGTGGTTCTCGAATTTCTTCAATATCAATCTTACTCCCACTGACCCTATCCAGAATAAACTCTTTCTCTCGAAAGTGGTCAGTCCTGGCAACAAACACCTTTTGTTCCTCAGGATGGTAAAATTGGTACCCTTTGGTTTCCCTAGGATATCCCACAAATAGACATTTGTCAGACCTGGGCTCTAATTTGTCAGGCATCATCCGCTTCACGTAAGTCGGACAACCCCAAGGTTTTAGATGACCTAGGCTCGGTTTCCTCTTAGTCCATACCTCGTATGGCGTAGAATCAACCGTCTTTGATGGAACTCGGTTCAGTGTATAGGATGCGGTTTCTAGAGCATACCCTTAAAAAGATTTTGAGAGAACTGCGTAGCTCATCATGGATCGCACCATGTCTAACAAGGTGCGGTTCCTCTTCTCAGACATGCCATTCATCTGAGGTGTCCCGGGAGGGGTCCATTCAGGTAGAATCGCATTCTCCTTTAAATAGTCTCTAAACTCTCCAACTAGGTATTCTCCACCTCGATTATATCGAAGTGTTTTGATTTCTTTACCTAGCTGTTTCTCCACTTCACTTCTGAATTCCTTGAACTTTTCGAAGGCTTCAGACTTATATTTCATTAAATATATATAACCATAGCGTGAATGGTCATCAGTGAAAGTGATAAAATAAGAGTATCCTCTTTTGGTGTGAATTGACATTGGGCCGCACACATCAGTATGTATGAGCTCAAGCAACTCATTGGATCTTATCCTTTTGCCACTAAAGGGTGACTTTGTCATCTTGCCAAGCAAACAAGCTTCACATGTATCAAACGATTCGTAATCGAATTGATCCAACATTCCATCTTTATGGAGTTTGGAAATGCGATTCTTATTTATATGGCCAAGTCTACAATGCCATAGGTAGGATTCATTCAAGTCATTCGTCTTGGATTTCTAGTTGTTTATGTTAAGTACGTCAACATTCATATCTAATATGTAGAGACCATTGCTTAGTATGCCAGTACCATAAAAAATTCCATCACATGAAAAAGAACAACATTTATTCTCATACGTAAATGAAAATCCATCAGCATATAATGCAGAAATAGAAATAATGGTCTTAAGTTGTAGTACTAGCCCACTGGGCAATGAAAGAAAATAAACTCCTACGGCCAGCGCAACAACACTTGCTCCATTTCCAACGCATAGGTCCACCTCTCCTTTCCTCAGTTCTCTAGTTCTTCTTAGTGCCTGCATATTCGTACAAATATGAGAACCACAACCAGTATCTAATACCAGTGGTTAGACTTACAAATATGAAACACATGCTAAAGAGTCACTCTCAACTACCAACCTCTGGAAGCCCAAACGTTGCGCCTCTTTCAAGGCCGAGAAGATGGTAAGCAAAGAAGTGCAAAACCTCCCCCTGTGAGTTGCGGAAAATGACACCAGCACCCGCTCCCTCCTCAGTCACCGAAGCATCCACATTGCCTTTAATCACACCATCTGGCGGCTTATAAAGGATCGAGAGTCTTTGATGGGACAACGAGATTTGTGTGGATTATGTGGGGATCACGAAGTCGCGTTGCTCTGCGGTGTTTGATGGTCGAGCGGTTCATGTCTCGGCAATTTGCGCACACTCCTTAGCGGCAAGCGATGGAGTATCTGCGGAGGCCATGGCGTTATATCGGTCACGACCCTCCTCCCTACGTACCAATTTTAAACTATTAATTAATTTTAGATGCAAGTTTAAAATCACTTTTTTATTTATTTTAATCAAAAGAAATCGATTTTATATAATAATCAAACTACGATACAAACTGTATAAAGTAATAAAAGTTTTATCATCTCATTGTAATGATTAAAAAACACTATCTATTGTACCAAACTAAATGTACGTCTCCAGCTTTTTTAATATTTTTACCAACGAATACTAAGGCCGGTGGAGGGTCTTCATCCGGGTCAAAGATAGCCTTGTTGCACTAGGACTAATGTCTCTTGTACTCCAAGTAATGTCCACATGCTCATAAAGCGAGATCCCATCAGTAAAGATATTGGTAGCTGCACAAATGCTTCGCCATGTGATAGAACAATTTTCCTTCGGGTGTTCAAGAGGGCTATTTCGCTATCCCCACCCAGAGTCTGTCGTGATTTGCCACCCAGCTTTGGTTAAGGGAGCAAGATTTACCTAACGCAATTTATGAATCCCAAATACATTTTTTATTACCTAATAAAGAAAGGGAAACTTGAAGAAATATGCTCGAAAAGTAAATGTTTGGAAAAAATATGCCTCGACTCATGCAGTGCGGTGCGGCACTTATGCGGCACGCGTACGGCCCTCGTGCGGCGGAAACATGCATATTTTCAAATGTATACTTTTCAGGCATATTTTTCTAATATTTTTCTTTTCAGACATATTTCTTCATGTTTCCCGTTTCCCGTAAAGAAGTATGATAGAAACTTGAAAAGTTGCAAAAAGGAAAAAAATAACTTGGTCATATGAGGCTAAATTACAATTTTGGTCCTCTAACTGAGACACGTTTTGATTTTAGTCCTGGTTTTTCTCCGCGACAATTTTAGTCTGTAAGTGGTCTTTTTGCAAAAATAGTCTGAACGCCGGAAAGACCACTTACAGGACTAAAATTGTCGCGGAAAGACCACTTATAGGACTAAAATTATCACGGAAAAGACCAATTTTAGTCCTCGTAAGTGGTCTTTCCGGCGTTCAGACTATTTTGCAAAAAAAGACCACTTACAGGACTAAAATTGTCGCCGGAGAAAATTCAGGACCAAAATCGAAAAACATGTCTAGTTAGAGGACCAAAGTTGTAATTTAGCCGTCATATGATACCGGGCTCATTTTTTTTCATTACATGAACCGTACATTCACGCTCATTTAGGGGTTTTTTTTTTTCAACATACACTCGTTTAGCAATTTTTCTAAAATCCACACATTTTTATTTTGATCGTTGATCATCAAAATTCTTGTATTATAATTCATATTTTTTCCATCCTGTTTATTTATACGATGTAATTTTTGAAATCCTAAAAACTATTAATGTCATCATCATCAAATTAAAAGGAGGAAATTAAGCAGCTAGCTTCTTCAACTCAAGATTGTAAAACTGTTGTATTTCAAAAAGCATCCTTCGTTGTTCATCACGAGTAGTCGTAATTAAGCTGATAGCACTACCCTCATTGTTCCTCCCGAAACGTCCACTACGATGAAGATACTCCTCCGGCTGACTTGGCAGATCGTAGTTGATCACCAAATTCACAAATTTCTGGACATCGATACCTCCTTCTTCAGCAAAGAGGTTGCTACTACTCGTAATGAACACACGAGAAGCACCACCGCAACGAAATCTACACATCATTATCTCCCTCCTCTTTTTGTCCATATCTCCATGGATCGCATAATAACTAGTACGGAACCAGGGCCCACCACCACGACTCCTCATTTTGTCGGTCAACCAGTCCACTTTACGCCTTGTGTTCACAAAGATGACACTTTGGATAAAAGACGTGGATTCAAGAACATTATACAGTGTTTCAACCTTCCGGTTTAAGCTCGCGTCGTCTTGAACGTTAACGTAACATTGTCTGATACCCTCGAGTGTGAGCTCATAGCCCTTCTTATTCATCATCAACTCCCTAGTGATGATTTCACAGCTGGGCTCGGGTGCCGCCATTGTGGCGCTGAATAAGCCGACTTCAATCTTAGGTGGCAAGAGTTGAAATATATCATAGATCTGATCCATGTAAAAATAAATAAATAAATAAAAGCCATCTCAAACACAATAAATAAAAACAACAAATCACAGAAGGAAGAAGAAGAACTTGAACCTGATCCTCAAATTCCCTTGAAAGCACTGCTTCTTGCAGAACAAACATCCTCATGTTGTCGGGGCGAAGCGACTGTCTCCTCAACATGTTGGAAACACGACCAGGATGAAATCTTGTAATTGGCTACAAAAAAAAACGTTACAAAGATCGATGTCAGATATTGTGTGATCAGCTTTGAATGAAACCGATGCAAGATGTCAAATATTGTGTGATCACGCATTGCCACAATTGTTATCTTCAAATTTTGAATGATGTTAACAAAAGAAAAGAAGAAGAACCAACAATATACACAAACAGTACAAAAGTACGGAAGCTAACCCGCAAACCATCCGCTGATAAATTTAGAGCTTTTCCGTGATCAAAAGCACCAACTGCTTGAAAAAGCTAACTAATAACGATTTATAGTTATTTATTATGTAGTTCTACGCTAATGTTCTACGCTAATGTTCTATCTCAAAGCTCTTGAGGCCTGTAGTACCCATCTAGTTTTATTTATTATGTAGTTCCCACGCTAATGTTCTATCTCAAAGCTCTTGAGGCCTCCGGATCTAAAGCCGGAAATAACGACATACAAAGGCGAAATTGCTATCAAATTTTCGCAGGAGCTCATTGATTACCTTGCTATTCCGTTCCGGTATGCTCTAGTTGGGAAATTCTCACAAGGTAAGCCTCCACTTGATGCTATTAAGCGATTTTTGAATGTTCAAAATTTTGCTGAAACCTATACGATTGGAGTACTAGATGCGAAACATGTTCTTATCAATTTTAGTGGAGAAAAAGACTATATCCGGATGTACTCGAAAAGCAAGTGGTTCGTTACTAGCAAGCCTATGCGAATCTTAAAATGGACTCGGATTTTCATGTTGATGTAGAATCCTCGAATGTGCACATCTGGATTTTGATGCCTAAACTTCCTGCATTTGATGAAACCGGAAATACTTAGAGCTATTATATCTAGCGGTAATTTCCTAAGAGTTGATTCATCTCTTGCCACTCTCAAGCGACCTCAATTGCGAGAGTTCAAGTGGAAATTGATCTTACGAAACCTCTTCCTAAGAGAATCTGGATACAACGAGGGTGAGGCATCTAGTTTTGGCAACTAATAGAACTAGAAGAAGAGCTACCTCAATATTGCCAATATTGCTCCCATCTAGGGCATCTAGAAAATTTGTTTGCAAGGTTAAAAGCCCAAGAAGGGACATTAATACACACAGAAACAAAACTTTGAAGCTTCTCGGTCAGATCCGCAAGTTAGTCTGATCGATTTGGAGACCAAAGCAACAAGTTAAAACAGGGGTTAAAATAGGTGTTGATGAATCACCAAAGATAGCTTTGCGAATTGAAGCAAAGCGATTCTCATCTTAGTGCAAAGCAAGCCACACTCAAACAACAAGATCCAACTCAAGGTCATACGAAGGTTGTGGACCTCACGGCTCTAAATCCTTTTCAAGTCATGAACATGGTGAAAATAGCCAAACGATAGGACAAAGCGGGATAGAAACACATATGTAGAAAGTTTGCGGACTCAGACAAAAACAATGGAGCAAGTGCAACTAAGTGCCACCAATGAAGGCCCATCTTTTTTTCATAAAGGACTCGATACTGAACCCTTAGCTTTTGGGAATGAACACAAACAAAAAGGATCTAACAATTTCTTGATAAAAATGGAAGCACTTGAATTGCATTTGGGCGGAAAACAACAAGAAAAAGCTGAAAATGCAAGGCCTACTAACATTGAAGTAGAAATACAAGACGTCTCCATGGCGGCTAACCCGATTTTCCTCCCAAATGAATACTATCACCAAGCCGGTAGTTCTTCTTTGGACAAAGATAAAAGCCTACAGAATTTGAAGGCATCGTCGGTAAAATCAAGAAAAAGAAAAACTACAATTCGGATATCGAACACGAAACTTTTGAACTTGAAAGAATTCATCAAATGACCGGTAGAGCGATCGAGGAAGAAAAATAATCGTTATTACTCGAGGATTTTGTTTCTTGAGCTAAGAAACTCGGTTTGTAATTTTCCCAAAAGCTTGTAATCTTTTAAAAATAAAGAGTTATGAAACTCGGCTTGTGAGTTTCAAAAATATTTTTAGCTTTCAATAAAATTGCTACTTAAAAAAAAGCACCAAGCGCTTCAACTATTGAATTGCAAAAGTCGTCTTGAATGAATTCATACTCATCTTTAAGCAAATGAATCTTGAAGTATGCTCCAACAAGAGAGCTCAAATTCTCTTGCACAAATGTCTCGAGATACACAACCAAATACCTCGATGTACTCAAGTGAGCAAGCCTTCAACTTCAGTTTGCATTTATGTGAAACATAGCTCAAAGCGTCTCAAGGAAGTTGAAGATATCATATCGTAAAACCATCATCGTCATTCTTGTATATATCGAGGCCTGATTATTGACATTGAGCATCCCTTTATGAGTTTTTCAAAAGCTTCCTCAGATCGGAAATCAACTCCATCAAGTTCTAGACTTTCGAGTCTTGGAAGACAAACAACAAACACGTCGGGAACATAAATCGTCCCTTCAATTCCAAAGGCGCAATGAGTCTGGCCCGAAAACACTTTCGGGCAAATCAAATTGTCCGGACAAAGAAAGACGACGGATATTCTAGCAATTGCGGTGTTGATCCATGAACTGCAATGGGATGAAATACACCAAGGATGCCAGACCAAACAGAACTTATTTAGTGTGAACTACCATCTCTCCTAAAAGCTTAAGCTGATAGGGAGATAGATAATTAACATTATATATCTAATACGCCCCCTCAAGTGTGGGCCTATAAGAGGGGAGAGAGGCCCAACACTTGTTTTTGTGGTTTTTTTGGGTTTGGGAAGTGTGGGTTTTTTAAGAAGAGAGAGGCCCAACACTTTGTTTTTTTTTTTTTTTAAATTGTGCTGGAAGCGGGGTTTGAACTTAGGACTTTCTGCTCTGATACCATGTGGAGTTTTGTAAATGGTAATTGTATTGTATTGTATTCATAATGAGTGTTACATCAAGTATTTATAGGCAGAAGGATAAGAGGCCTAAAACGGTAAAATACAAATTATTATAAATAATAAACTACGTGATAATATTATGCTCAACACGCCCCCGCAATCCCGTGGGAAGAGGATGAACACGGAGATTGGTCTTTATGGAATTGAACAACGGTGACCCCAACGGTTTGGTTAAAACATCCGCAAGTTGTTCCTTTGAAGTAATGAAGGAAATAGCAAGGCGATTAGACGCAACAAGTTCGCGAACATGGTGGAAGTCAATTTCGATATGTTTCAGATGCGGGCATGAAACACCGGATTGTGGGCAAGATAAGTAGCACCGATGTTGTCACACCAAAGAGTCGGAGTAGAGCGATAAAGGAACTTCCATTTCGGTGAGCAATTTGCAAAGCCATTGAATCTCAAAGCAGCAGTATTGGACAAGGTCTTGTATTCGAGCCTCGGTGCTACTCTCTTGAGACAGTCAAATGTTGCTTGGTGCATAAGCGATTAGATTCGACCCCAAAAAGACACGATAAGCACCAAGCGGCGACGGTTATCGGAGTCACCGCCCAATCGAGAATCGAGTAAGCCCGGATGGTAATAGAGAAATGCGAGAGAAAAGCAGTCCCTCGAAATCGTGTTTTTCAAATAGCGTAAGATACGCTTGACCGCTTGATCCAATGCGCATCTGTTGGGGCATGCATGTATTCTTGACCTTATGAGCGGCGAAGGCAATGTCGAGGCGAGTAAAGGCAAAATCTTGAAGACCACCCACAATAGTGCGGTAGAAGCGCGAGGATCGAGCATGGAGGACCATCATCCCAAATCAAGTGAGTAGAGGCACTCATAGGAGTCCGACAAGGCTTAGCCTTATCCATGGATGCACGTTGTAAGAATTGTAGGATATACTTCTATTTGAGTAAGAAAGAGTCCGTCGGCGGTGGGAAGAACTTCAATGCCAAGAAAGTAAGACAAGGCACCAAGATCTTTCACGGAAAGCTGCGTAGCGTAAACCGAATAACTTTGCTCAATAAGGGAGGGAAGAACCAGTAATAATAATGTCATCAACGTAAATAAGGACATAAACTCGAGCACCAAAGCCACGAGTAAATGTATAGAGAGGGTCGGCCTTAGAGCACTGTAAAGCCAAAGCGTGTGAGTGCATGATGAACCGAGAAAACCAAGCCCGAGAGCTGTTTGAGGCCATAGAAGCTGCGCTTTAAGCGGCTGAGGCGTAATCTGGGAAGTCGGGGTGGACAAAGCCACGTGGTTGTTGCATGTAGGCAGGCTCGGAGAGATGACCATGCGAAAGGCATTCGTATATCAACACGCCGCGAGAGACCAACCCCTGAGAGAGGCGCAAGAGACAAAAGCGCAGGCGTATGGTAACCGGTTTAACAACGCGGTGAAGGTCTCATGATAATCCACGCCTACCTTGATGAAACCCTTTAGCAACTAAGCGTGCCTTGTGGCGCTCGGCGACCATCGCAAGGTGTTTGGTACGGTAAACCCACTTATTCCCAACAATATTCATATGAGGGTGACGTGGCACAAGATCCCAAGTGTGGTTTTTCAACAGGGCATCAATCTCATCCCGCATAGTATGGCGCCAAATTTCATTTTAGAGGCATCGAGATATAGGAGGAAGGGTCTAAAGAGGTAGTGGTGGCAAGAAGTGCCGAGATAAAGGATAACGAATGTAGTCGAGGCATTTGGACCGGTTTAAGTTTATTGGTTTGGGTGCGGGTGAGCATGCGGTTGGGATTGGGAGGTGCATGAAGCAAGGCCGTGGTTAGGGCTGGAGAGGAGGGTTCGGCCGAGGGGTGTGGGGACGGCTCAGGTGGGGCGAGTGTGGTGAAGGAGGTGAGTGGGGTGCGGGTGGCGAAGTGGGAGAAGCAGACATAGGAGGATGGGTGATTAGGAGGTGGGGTAGATCATTGGGAGAGGAGGAGAGGCAATGGGGGAAGAGGTTGATGTGTAGGGGAAGAGAGATTCGTCAAAGATTACGTGGCGAGCAATATAGAGGCGACCGAGTGGCAAGGTCAAGACATTTATAGCCATGATGGTTTGGAGAGTAACCTGAAGAAGATGCGGTGGCGAGCGATAGTCGGTTTTGTGGTGGTTATAAGGGGACGCAGATATGGCCGGCAAGCACGACCAATCACGCGGAGAAAAGAGTAATCGGAGGGCGATGGTAGACCATTTCATAAGGGTTTTATAGTCAAGAGCTTTAGAGGGAAGGCGATTTATGAGGTAGGTGGCGTTGATAAAGGCATCTTCCCGATAAGGAGGAAGATTAGATTGGGCGAGTAGGAAAGACCAACTTCAACAATTTGGCGGTGACGACGTTCAATGGCACCGACTTGTTCATGTGTGTGTGTGGCACGCGGCGGCGATCTTGAATGCCTAAGGTAGTGAGGGTGTGAGAGAGGTGGCGATATTCACCCCAATCGGATTGTAGGGCTTTGAGTTTAGTGGAGAAAAAGCGTTCAATGAATTTGAGGAAGTCGGGAAAAATCTTTTCAACGTCGATTTTAATTTAATTGGAAAAAGCCACAAAAATTTGGTAAAATCATCAAGAAAACTAACGTAATAACGCGAACCATAAGTAGATAGATAATTCGGTACAAGGACCCCGAACATCGGTAAAAATCAAATCAATGGTGCACTAGAAGTAAAATCCGAAGTATAAAGAGGAAAACGATGGCTTTTGGCGGGTTGACGAGGCACAAGCGGTAGTAGGTGCCTTATTTGGAACATTAAAAGAAAGGCGGCTTGAAGACTTGTTGGAGCTTTGGAAGGAGCAATGACCAAGGCAGCGATGCCAAGTGGTGGAGGAGTGGTGGGCGGCTTGATGAGAGCTTGTGCGAGGAGACCGGCCCGGGTTGAGGAGGAAGTGATAGAGTCCATCTTTGACAATGCCTCTAAGAAGGATGTGGCCCGAGTAGTCCTTCACAACAAAAAAGGTGTCATGAAACTCAAAGAAAAGCAGAATTGTCGGTGGAAATTTTTTGAGCAGTAGAGTAGATTTTTAGTGAGTCTTTGGGGAGACAAGGATATTGGATAAGTGATAAGTGTGGGGTGCGGAAACAATAGAAGAAGAACCGAGAATGAGTAATAGGTAAACTGAGCCATCTCAACATGTATTTGATCGGTGCCATCATACGGTTCGAATGAAGATTGAGATTGCCAAAGTTATTTGTCATGTGATGAGTTGCACCAAAGTGTCGGGAATCAATCGATCTGTGGAGTAGGATCTCTTTGGGGATGTGGGAAGCGGCATAAGCTTGTGGAGCACGAGGTGCGAGGAGGCCGTGGTCTTTGAACCCCGAGATTGAGAATAACGCCGATAGCAAGTCTGAGCTGTGTGACCTGTCTTAGCACAAATTTGACACTTGGGCAAGGGGTCAGTAGAGGTTAAGGGGAACGATGGAGGAGGACGGGGCTGTCCATTGCCACGACCACCACGCCCCCGGCCTAATTGAGAAGCAAAACTCGGTTAACAAAACGGACAAAATTCATATTTTCATCTTCATTATGTTCTTTCCAACAACCAACATAAAAGAAATCAAGATTATGCACCGTCGCCCACACCAATTTCCACCTTTTTGAAAGAAGGAGGTCAATCTGACTTCCTTTGTCGGAAGAAAAGATGAGAATAAGACCCGGAATGGAGTGCGGAAGGCGATGATTGTATCAACCAAATCACTATCGTTTTTTTATAACATCGTTGTATGGCTTGTACGATCAAAGAGCTCTGCAGTACCATAAGCCAACTTACTTAAATAACAAATACAAAACTTTCTAGCTAATTATATACTATAATAATCAAGTACACTAAACATGGATTTGCTCTCTTGATATATTTATTTCAGAAAAATCACATACACTTGGCAATTTACAAACAGTCCCAAACATAGAACATACGGAAGAAGATGAAGGTATAAAAATAGCATCTCGATGCGGAACTAAACACACATCGAAGTTTATTCATGGCTTTGTTAAGTATTTTAGACCATATTACATTATACAAGTGACCATATCCCAAAACTAAGCATTAAAAATAACATGTCCAAAAATTCAGAGTTCAGGCATGGGCTTGGCCTCCATGCCTATGCCTAAAAATAAAAGGCAAGTTCAGGCATGGGCCTAACTTCTCAAGCTTGTGCTCGAAAAGTGCCTGTTGGTTAGGTATTAATTCTGCTCAAATTCAAGCATGGGTCGACTCTTGAGCTTGTGCCCAAAACTCGCCTGCTGCACTTTTTAGCTCGTGCGAATTCCAACCTTTTCCAAACCCATAATTAGACTTTTACACTCCAAAACATCATGAAAACATGTACTAATAATACCATAGCGTCTCATATTTCAAACAACAATCAATATCATGAATTTAACATTAAACAGTAGGCAATTCACTCAACCTGAACATCATAAAACATAAATTGTTCAACATGAAAACCCTCTTACTTGTTATTAAGCAATTCCAAAGCAATCCTTCCAAGAAAAGCTGCAGCCCTTCTTAAAGCTTCAACCCAAACCTTCATGAAACACTAAAACCTTGATACCAAAACGATGCTTGCTTTACTAAGATTCTATTTATCTCCTCGAATGCAATTCGATTCTGAATCAAAACTTATGAAGGAGATTCTCTTTTGCTTTTGGTTTTTTGTTCTCTTTCTCAAAGCACAGAAGTTCGATATTTTCCTGTTTGAACACTATTACGACAACTTGCTTATTACTTGGAAGTTTTATTTTCCTCAAAACAATTTCCCAGAAGTTATTAAACTTTTTCCCCTTTTTATTATCTCCATTTTTTTATACACAAAATAAACTTAAATCCTTCAAGAAACAATACAAATATTCCGATTTTAACAAAAGACCTTTTGCCTTTTGAAAATCCAAGATGTTGCATTGCATGTAAGGGTTGAGAAAGGAACATTTACTACCACAAACTCAATAGAATAAGATCTCACCTTGATGGAGATTTTTTTTTCGGACCCGACTCTTATGAACTATAAGAACACATAAGAGAGAAAAAAATATTCGCTACCAAAAATTATAGATTCTTTTACGGCTTATTTGTTTGAAGCAAGAGACGTTCATGTGTCCCGCCCGCCTCGAATGATAATCCACATAAACAACCACCGGATTCCTCCAAGGATTATGACATGAATCGACTTTATGATATTTAACCACTGATTTACCCCCTATTATGAGCTTAATTGTATAACTTTGTGAGTAAACCGTGAGCTAAATGAGTTATATAGATATTTCGTGGTTTGTGATTGTGATATTGATTTTTCTAAGTTACTTGTTTGAGGAAAAAGCTACTTCTTGTGCTATTTAATCTTTGACAGATAAGTTGGACGAGTGACGTGTCGAGAAGGTTTTGAAAGTGAAAGAAACGATTGAGGGACAGGGGATCGAGTCGAGTTGGGGTTTGAGAGTTTAATTAATGTTCAAAGATCATAATATTATTAATCAGAGTTCAATCCAAGTTGCTTAGAAGTCTGAGTTCATTAAAAACAAAACAAAAAAAACCAAGTTGCTTAGAAGTCTGAGTTGAAGATTCAAACAAATTACACATTATTCATCAAATAGTACTACTACTACTACTTGCCAATTAACTACCTACATAATAAAATTAAAAGGAAGAAATTAAGCAATATCTATCTATCACTAGCTAGTTCACAGCTATAGCTTCTTCAACTCAAGATTGTAAAACTTTTGAATTTCAAAAAGCATCCTTTCTTCTTCTTCTTCTTCATCACTTGATTTCGTAAAGCTGATAGCACCCTTGTTGTTGTTCCTCCCACCGAAACGTGGTTGACCACAACGATGAAGATACTTCTCCGGCTGACTTGGCACATCATAGTTGATCACCAAACTCGCCTTCTCCCGAGGGACATTATTGATACCTCCAGCTTCTTCAGCAAAGAAGAGGTTGCTACTATTTGTGATGAGCACATGAGGAGAACCACCACTGCGACGAAATCTACGCATGATTATCTCCCTCGTGATTTTGTCCATATCTCCATGGATCGCATTATAACATGTATGGAAACGCCCACCACCACGACTCCTCGTTTTGTCAGTCAACCAGTCCACTTTACGCCTTGTGTTCACAAAGACGACACTTTTGGTTGAAAACATGGATTCAACAAGATTATACAGTGTTTCAAGCTTCCCGTTTTCATCTTCAACTTTAATATAACATTGGCTGATACCCTCGAGTGTGAGCTCATCGCCGCCCTTCTTATTCATCATCAAATCCCTAGTGATGATTTCACGGCTGGGCTCGGGTGCCGCCATTGTGGCGCTGAATAAGCCGACTTGAATCTTAGGTGGCAAGAGTTGAAATATATCATAGATCTGAATTATCAAACAAAACGGAATGATCAAGGGCCGGAGTAGAATATACATACATGTATGTACGTATAGCCAAAAAAGGGATCTCAAACACAACAAATAAATAAAAACAACAAATCACAGATGGAAGAACTTGAACCTGATCCTCAAATTCCCTTGAAAGCAATGCTTCTTGCAGAACAAACATCCCGATGTTGTCGGGGCGAAGCGACTGTCTCCTCAACATGTTGAAAACACGACCGGGATGAAATCTTGTAATGGGCTACAAAAAAACGTTACAAAGATCGATGTCAGATATTGTGTGATCAGCTTTGAATGAAACCGATGCAAGATGTCAAATATTGTGTGATCACGCATTGCCACAATTGTTATCTTCAAATTTTGAATGATGTTAACAAAAGAAAAGAAGAAGAACCAACAATATACACAAACAGTACAAAAGTACGGAAGCTAACCCGCAAACCATCCGCTGATAAATTTAGAGCTTTTCCGTGATCATAAGCACCAACTGCTTCAACTATTGAATTGCAAAAGTCGTCTTGAATGAATTCATACTCATCTTTAAGCAAATGAATACTGAAGTATGCTCCAACAAGAGAGCTCAAATTCTCTTGCGCAAATGTCTCAGATACACAACCAAATACCTCGATGTACTCAAGTGAGCAAGCCTTCAACTTCAGGCTGCATTTATGCTTGAAACATAGCTCAAAGCGTCTCAAGGAAGTTGAAGATATCATATACGTAAAACCATCATCGTCATTACTGTATATATCGAGGCACAGATTATTCAGCATTGAGCATCCCTTTATGAGTTTTTCAAAAGCTTCCTCAGACCGGAAATCAACTCCATCAAGTTCTAGACTTTCGAGTCTTGGAAGGCAAACAACAAACACGTCAGGAACACAAATGCGTCCCTTCAACTCCAAAGACTGCAATGAGTCACAACTGAAAACACTTTTGGGCAAATCAAATTGTCCGGACAAAGAAAGATGACGGATATTTCTAGCAACTGCGGTGTTGATCCATGAACTGCAATAGGATGAAATACACCAAGGATGCCAGACCAAACTGAACTTATTTAGCAATCCAACGTCATTGAGAAGCAAAACTCGGTTAACAAACCGGACAAAATTCATATTTTCATCTTCATTATGTTCTTTCCAACAACCAACATAAAAGAAATCAAGATTATGCACCGTCACCCACACCAATTTCCACCTTTTTGAAAGAAGGGAGGTCAATACAGCTTCCTTTGTCGGAAGAAAAGACAGAATAAGACCCAGAATGGAGTCTGGAAGACTGCTGATTGTATCAACCAAATCACTATCGTTTTTTCGCAACATCGTTGTGTTGTATGGCTTGTACGATCAAAGAGCTCTGCAGTACCATAAGCCAACTTACTTAAATCACATATACTTAGAAATACAAAACTTTCTAGCTAATTATATACTATAATAATCAAGTACACTAAACATGGATTTGCTCTCTTGATATATTTATTTCAGAAAAAATCACATACACTTGGCAATTTACAAACAGTCCCAAACATAGAACATACGGAAGAAGATGAAGGTATAAAAATAGCATTTTTATAGTCGATCCTCATTACCTTACCTCGATCACTTCCTTCAAGAATTCAACCGGCTAGCTGGATACTGCCTGCCTATAGGATCGATCGATGTCAAATATAACAAACAGACATATATAATTTTCGATGCGAACTCAAGAATTGGGAAAAAATTCAGACGAAAATGAAAGCTTTTAGGGCTCGATGGTGAGAGTGGGGTTCAAAATGCTTACCCTAGCAGCGGCTAAATTACAATTTTGGTCCTCTAACTAGACACACGCCGATTTTGGTCCCGGTTTTCTCCGGTGACAATTTTAGTCTCAGAATGGTTTTTTTTTGCAAAAATAGTCCTGAACGCATGAGAAAGACCACACGTTTTTCGATTTTGGTCTGGTTTTTCTCCGGTGACAATTTTAGTCCTGTAATGGTCTTTTTTTTTGCAAAAATAGTCCTGAACGCCAGACCACTTACAGGACTAAAATTGTCGCCGGAAAGACCACTTACAGGACTAAAATTGTTGTCGGAAAAGACCAATTTTAGTCATGTAAGTGGTCTTTCCGGCGTTTAGGACTATTTTTGCCAAAAAAAAGGCCACTTACAGGACTAAAATTGTCGCCGGAGAAAAATCAGGACCAAAATCGAAAAACGTGTCTAGTTAAAGCACCAAAATTGTAATTTAGCCCCCTAGCAGCACCCAATGTGATACGTACACCAATTGAAGGAAGGAAACAAAGCTCTGTAGAATGGTAGAGAGACCTACGTTGAATATGGCGAATCGCATGGAGTGAGGAAATAAAATACTACTAGTAGTCTCCTAGAATAACGGGAAGTTGATTAGATTTTGATTTGATGGAAATTAACTAAAATTAAAAGATAAATGTTGTTAATCTACTCCACTTTTCGATTATATCACGATAAAAAAAGTTTTTAGTTAACTTGAAATTTTTCCTCAAAAAAAAAAAAAAAGTTAACTTGAAATTTATAAATTTGTACTTTGGCATGACGACATGAGTTCGATGGCATAATTAGAGTGTTATAAACATTTTGTATCGGTAAAAATTTATAAATTTAACATTACGTTGTTTTTTAATAAACATTATAAATTTCTCTTTTGTTCGGTATTCTCTTCCTAAACTATTTTTTGGTTCCGTTGTGTTTTAGTCTTGTTTTCTGTTGTTAGGTTAGTCCAGCGCGGGTTGGGTTGTGTTCGGATCTAGGCCGAGTTTTTGTCCGGTGTTTGACCGGGTCTCTAGTCTAGCAGCGGCTAGTTTTTGTTATAATTATATAATCGTTTGATGCTAATAAAACTTTTGTCTTTGGTGGTAAAAAAAACACATTTTTAATTGCTAAATCATGTACTACCTCAGTCCCAAGACGTAAGTCGGTTTAGATATTTTCACACGAATTAAGAAAGTGATTGTCATTAATTCTAATGGTAAAAGTATAGAATACCTTTTGACTGTCATTAATGTAATAGTTGTAAAGTAGTTGAATGTATAATAAATTAGAGGTAAAAGAAGAAAAATGTAATAAATACCCATTGATATTCTAAATAGATTTATATTATGAGACAAATTTAAAAGCTAAACGGATTTATATTTTTGAACGGAGGCAGTATTTGCATGGATAATGGGGTTAATTAGTTCAAGTATTTTAAGTCCTTGTACATTCTTTTAATTTCTCTTGATCTAAATACAGTATAACCTCGATAAATGAATAACCTCGCCAAATTAATAATTTTCTCCAATACCGACTTGGACAAAAGGACTAAATGAATAACCTCACTAAATGAATAACGAGTAAATTTTTCTTTTTTGGAAAGACTTGTTACCTAAAACTCAAGATACAAGAGGCTTTAACCAAAAAAAAAAAAAAAAAAAAAACCTCCAATACTATGCCTGCAGGCTAGTGCAAAAGACAAAGTACCTCATGACCAACATTAACATACAATGGTTTACCCATTCCCATTGTCATTATACATCAAAAGAATAGAAAATGATCTGCGTGGCATCACAATCACACCAACACCCACGTTATGTTCTACAATGACCTTAAAAATGAAAATCTATTATACCATTTAATTATACAAAACTAGTGAACGTGAGCCGTGCAAGGCACGGCGGGCCCAACATAAATCGTTATCAATTATAACATCAAAGAATAGATCTCCAACGTGAAATAAATCGCGTAAGCTTAAACCGTAATAATTCAAGGCACAAGACAAATAGAGCAACCGAAACATGTCACATTCTCTGCAAGAGGTAGCTCCTTTTTAGAGACATGAATATTGTGAATCACTTCTAAACCAGCCCTATCAGGAGTTTTCCCCTACAAAATAAACCACAATATGATGTATTGGAGAACAATGTTATAAAATCTATCCCTTTAGTTTCGACTTTACGTAATGAAACATTATAGAAAAACAATAAGCGGGTCATAACTACACGGTCAAATTTCCCGGGACGCCTTAGCTTACAGATCATTAATATGCTTGAAAATGCGTTTCATTCATTTTCTATACAACATTTCTTTTTCTTATCATTAATGAATACGTTATTGATCTCGTGTTCATTCATTTAGTGGAAAAAAAACCACGTGTCAAACTGTCCGAAGAATATAAAAAGTGATTTTGTATTCTAACGTCAATTTTAGTGACGTTCGTACCGGCCATTGGTTCCACCGACGTTATGTTGTTTAAAATAATAAAAACATTTAATGTGGTGTCCACTTGGTCACATGCGGGCACACTTGAACCAACAATGCGTGCACATTGCTCCAAATGCGTACGCATTGCACCTGCTGCAACAAAACTGGGCAATCCTGTAACAGGAATGCGTGTGCATTGCTAGCCAATGCGTACGCATTCAACGCAGAAAAGCCCTAAAAACCTGATTTTCACAACTTAACGATTTCTAATCCGTTTTCCACCCAATTAACATCAATTTAAACTCAGTAAAACACGAAAAAATTATATCTAATCATACCATAACATCTATGATCCTTGATCAACGAAAAGACACAACTTTCTAGCGTTAAACGTCTTAAGACACAATCTAAACCTTATAAACGATAATCAAAACCATAGGAAGAGTCTCTTACGTGTTTGCAAGCCAAATCCAAACTCAACAGCCTCGAAATATCTGCAGCCCTTCCAACAGCTTTGTATCCAAACGATGTCCTCTTTACGACGATTCCAAATCTCTAGTCCGATCTGAAATCGGTTTAGCTTCTCTTTAGAATTTTTCTGAAAACTCTTCTAACCTTTTCTCCTTCTCAGATTTGCGCAGAGAAGAGAGTGTACAAACTGAATTCTGATTAATTTAGGTTAAGGGAATAATCAGGTGTAATTTTTCTTTAAATACAGTTTCCCAATTATCCATTTTTCCTTAATTACCCTTAATTACCATAAAAATCAGAATTTCCTTTAATTAAATACACAAAATTTCGAAAATTATGTATATATAATTATCACAATACTTAACTCCAATAAAAAAAAAAAAAATTTCATTTTCGCAAAATGACACGTCTGCATTTTCCCGAAAATCGAAATATTACATTATAAATCAGATTATAGCTTGGCTAGCTTGGCATGCACGGTGTGCATGGCTACCTTAGATATACCCCTCGAGGCTATGGAATAAAGTCACATCTTAAACTATTTCGTTTCCTTGCTTGAAGTCCCATGCGAAGATACATTATCTAACCCCAAAATGAAACATATAACGTGTATATCAATCAGTATTTCATTTTTAACCACAATAATAACTATCAAAAATTTATTATCGAAATCCAACGTAATAGAAATGACAGACATTACCTATTTTTTTCGAACACGATGCTTTGTGTAGTTCATAAATTTATTCATGTTATACTCACTTCTTTTTTTTCTTTTTCTTTTTTTTTTTAAGCTCATGACTAGCTATAGAGCGTCCCTGTCTAAATTTAAGCTCGATGCCAAATATTGTTTTAGGTCATTCTAAAAAAGAACCAAAGGTAAAACGGTCTCATGACTAGCTACAGGGATAATTAATAAATACAATTAATGAACGAGATATATATATATATATATATATATATATATAAAAGGATAATTGTATTAAGATAGGATTAATACAATTAATAAATAATATTATATATATAATAAAAAAAGAAAAAGGGATAAATAAAATAAAATCCTAAAACGTAAACATACTACCTAGTCTATCTATCCGAGAAGCCATTTTTTTCAATATAAGAAAGAAAGAATCATAAGCCTCTTTCATTCTACAGAGCTTTAATTCCTTCCTTCAATTGGTGTACGTATCATTGCTGCTATGGGCTTCAACGATTGCTGCTGTACGTATCTAGCAAACGGTAAGCATTTTAACCCCAATTTTATTACGATATTGATGTATTATTTTATATTTAATTAGTGGGGGTAGATTGATAATTGTAGATAGATACGAAAGCAGTCTAATAATTATTGTAACTATGTATTGTGAATAAGATACGAAATATATTGATCGAAATTTGTCAGCTTTTATTTTTTTCTGATTTTTTTGGTATATTTGGTATAGATCGATCCTATAGGCAGGCAGTGTCTAGCCGCAGGCCGGCCCAACGGTACATGTTTCGCTAAAAGAAAAAAAATATTCCGTATAGATTCAAACCAATCTAATCTAATATAATAGGTTAATTTTTTTTTTTTGATAAATGCCCAATTTTGTTTTACTCTCTTCGTGAATCGATTTATGTATTGAGCAGGTTTTCGTTGCGATAACATTATTTCGTTCGGTAACTCGTATGCAAGATATTACAAAAAATATTTATGAAAAAAATATCTAACAAAAGGTCCCAATAAAAATATTTACTTGACCCAAAAGACTACTTTGTAGGTATGTTTTAAAACTATCAATAAATTGGATTTTGTATTTATGGATGTTAAAAACGCGATAGGTATGTTTTTTTTGTAAAAAAAAAAAAAAAAAAAAAAACTTCACCTAAAAAGCCAAATTCGGAAACTTGGCCTATGCGAGGGTCGGCCCTGTCCAGCCGGTTGAATTCTTGAAAGAAGTGATCGAGGTAATGAGGATCGACTCTAAAAATGCTATTTTTATACCTTCCTCTACTTCTTCCGTATGTTCTATGTTTGGGAATGTTTGTAAATTGCAAGTGTATGTGATTTTTTCTGGAATAAATATATCAAGAGAGCAAATCCATGTTTAGTGTATTTGATTATTATAGTATATAATTAGCTAGAAAGTTTTGTATTTGTACGTGTATGTGATTTAAGTAAGTTGGCTTATGGTACTGCAGAGCTCTTTGATCGTACAAGCCACATAAAGATGTTGCCAAAAAACGACGGTGATTTGGTTGATACAATCAGCAGTCTTCCAGACTCCATTCTGGGTCTTATTCTGTCTTTTCTTCCGACAAAGGAAGCTGTATTGACCTCCCTTCTTTCGAAAAGGTGGAAATTGGTGTGGGCGACGGTGCATAATCTTGATTTCTCGTATGTTGGTTGTTGGAAAGAACATAATGAAGATGAAAATATGAATTTTGTCCGGTTTGTTAACCGAGTTTTGCTTCTCAATGACGTTGGATTGCTAAATAAGTTCAGTTTGGTCTGGCATCCTTGGTGTATTTCATCCTACTGTAGTTCATGGATCAACACCGCAGTTGCTAGAAATATCCGTCATCTTTCTTTGTCCGGACAATTTGATTTGCCCGAAAGTGTTTTCAGTTGTGACTCATTGCAGTCTTTGGAGTTGAAGGGACGCATTTGTGTTCCTGATGTGTTTGTTGTTTGCCTTCCAAGACTCGAGAGTCTAGAACTTGATGGAGTTGATTTCCAGTCTGAGGAATCTTTTGAAAAACTCATAAGCGGATGCTCGATGCTGAATAATCTGTGCCTCGATATATACAGTAATGACGATGATGGTTTTACGTATATGATATCTTCAACTTCCATGAGACGCTTTGAGCTATGTTTCAAGCATAAATGCAGCCTGAAGTTGAAGGCTTGCTCACTTGAGTACATCGAGGTATTTGGTTGTGTATCTGAGACATTTGTGCAAGAGAATTTGAGCTCTCTTGTTGGAGCATACTTCAGTATTCATTTGCTTAAAGATGAATATGAATTCATTCAAGACAACTTTTGCAATTCAATAGTTGAAGCAGTTCGTGCTTTTGATCACGGAAAATCTCTAAATTTATCAGCCGATGGTTTGCGGGTTAGCTTCCGTATGCTTTAGACTTTTACTCTTCAAATCTTTTGTTTGCGTATAATCGTCTCATTCGTTCTTCTTCTTTTTCTTTTGTTAACATCATTCAAAATTTGAAGATAAGTGCGTGATCACACAATATTTGACATCTTGTACCGGTTTATTGTAGCCCATTACAAGATTTCATCCAAAGCTGATCACACAATATCTGACATCGATCTTTGTAACGGCTTTTTTTGTAGCCAATTACAAGATTTCATCCTGGTCGTGTTTTCAACATGTTGAGGAGACAGTCGCTTCGCCCCGACAACATGAGTATGTTTGTTCTGCAAGAAGCAGTATTTTCAAGGCAAATTGAGGATCAGGTTCAAGTTCTTCCATCTGTGATTTGTTTGTGTTATTTATTTATTGTGTTTGAGATCGCTTTTTTTTGGCTATATGTACATAAATTTATATTCTACTCCGGCCCTTAATTGATCATTCCCTTTTGTTTTTGTTTGCTTAATTTGGTTATTTAATAATTTTACATGGATGGATCAGATCTATGATATATTTCAACTCTTGCCACCTAAGATTCAAGTGGGCTTATTCAGCGCCACAATGGCGGCACCCGAGCCCAGCCGTGAAATCATGACTAGGGATTTGATGATGAATAAGAAGGCAGCAGCAGTGAGTATGGTTGTGAATAAGAAGGGCTATGAGCTCACACTCGAGGGTATCAGACAATGTTACGTTGTTAACGTTGAAGACGATGAAAACCGGAAGGTTGAAACACTATATAATCTTCTTGAATCAATGTATTTTATCCAAAGTGTCATCTTTGTGAACACAAGGAGTAAAGTGGAGTGGTTGACTGACAAAATGAGGAGTCGTGGTGGTGGGCGCTGGAACCATACTAGTTATTATGCGATCCATGGAGATATGGACCAAATCAGGAGGAAGATATTCATGCGCAGATTTCTTTTCGGTGGTGGTTCTTCTCGCGTGTTCATTACAAGTAGTAGCAACCTCTTTGCTGAAGAAGGAGGTATCAATGTTGCGGAGTTTGTCAATTTGGCGATCAACTATGATCTGCCAACTCAGCCTGAGAATTATCTTCATCGTTGTGGACGTTTCGGGAGGAACAATGAGGGTAATGCTATCAGCTTAATTACGACTACTCGTGATGAAGAACAAAGGATGCTTTTTGAAATACAGCAGTTTTACAATGTTAAGTTGAATAAGCTAGCTGTGAACTAGTCATTACTGCTTAATTTCCTCCTTTTAATTTGATGATGCATGCAGGACACAAATTTTACTATGGTCCAGGACCAAATCTTACTTGGTGTGTCCAACCAATAGGAATTCAACTAATCCTACCTGTAAAACTTTTCATCAATGTATCACTTTGAAAGTGCTGACTTGGTGGTCCAAAAACTTGCACCTTGACCACCATGAAATTACTGCATGTATTAGTACTATATTTGATGAATAAAGTGTCATTTGTTTGTGTTATTTAATTGAGAGAAAATGGGCCTAAACTCCATTTTTTTAATACAAAATAAACATACATAATTTGAAAAAATTGTAAAAATTACAAAACTACCTTACTCATATAAAATACACGTTCCCTGCAAACCATCGCTCCTTTTTTTTTTTTTTTTCTTTCTTTTCTTCTAAAAGTCTTTCTCTGTTTGTTTATTTATTTATTTTAAACATCCGTAACTTTTGATTTAAAACTCTGATTATCAAAATTCTTTAACCGAAATTCATACTTTATTTTTCTATTTATTTTGAGATCTTATACTATACCCTTCCGATTTAAATTTTGAAAGTCAAAAAAATATTTGCATTAATCGGGATCATCATAATTCTCTGAATAAAGGCAACAACTCTCGAATCGTGACTGTTCCAGCTTGGGGAACATGAGGGACGACGGTGGGTGACGACGACCAACGGTTATCAAAATGAGTCAAGTTGAGGTCCAAAGACAAACCCAGAAGATCGAAGGCGGAAGGAGGCGGTGGAAAGTTGGTTTTAGCACGAGGACCTCTGAGGACCTAGCAGCATTATCATAAGCTAAAGCAGCTTCAACAGGGTATCGTAAGTGCCTAACCAAACTCTAGATTTCTTCCATGGGTCTCGATTCAAATTTGCATAACGACCCCAAAGACGCTTTTCGACACCTCAGTAGTGACCTCACGAGCGGCGGCGGAAGAAGCCATGAAATGAAAGTAGTGTTGTGTGAATTATTAAGTATTTTATTAAAAGGTGTTCGAAGAAAGGAGGCTCGCACGGCTGAGAGTTGTGGCTATTTCGGGGAGCAGGGAGGAAATATTTACATCTATTTCTTCTCATAATGCCAGATCAACCGGTCAGGATTGGCTTGCTGGCGGATTAGGATTCACTTAATTGCATCGATTTCATGTGGTAGAAAGGTTTGATTGATGATGTTCATGTTCCAATTGCCATTCTCTATCAAATGATCAACAATTTGGAGATTGCCATAAGACCCATAAGTTGAAACAGAGAATCTAGGTTCTAGTGGTATCCATGGTTGACTTCAGATGTTAATGGATTTACCATCACCTACAGACCACCTAAGACCCACCTTAACTAGATCCCTACCAGCAAGTAGGCTTCTCCATAGATTTGAAGGTCTTGATCCTTGATTAGCCGATAAGAAGGATGAACTTTTATAGTACTTGAACCGTAAGATTTAGCTAACAAGAGAGTGGGGGTTGATCACAATCCTCCAACACTGTTTAACTAGAAGAGATTTATTAAAAAGCTCAAGGTCTTTGAAGCCCATCCCACCTTCAGATTTTGGTTTGCAGAGATTATCCCATGAAATCCAAGAGAGTGCCTCTCATTTGTATTCCTGCCGCACCAGAACTTTCTGATCATTGATAGTATCTCATTAAGAAGCCTCTTAGGAAGGATAAAACATTGCATCACATAGACTGGTATAGCTTGAAGGACTGCCTTTATCAGAACCTCTTTTCCAGCTGAAGTTAGGTATTTAGCCCTCCAACCATTAAGTTTCTTCCAGATTTTATCCTTGATGTATTTGAAAACATCATACCTCGATCTTCCAATCATAAATGGTAGTCCAAGATACTTGCCCTTTGTGTTCCCAATAGGAATGCCCAAAGCCTGAATAATAGGTTGTCTTGCAGCATCTTCAAAGCCTTTATTGAAGTAGATGTTAGATTTGGAGAGATTGACTTTTTGGCCAGACAATTGTTCATATGTATCTAGGATATCCATTATAGCTATAGCATTAAGCAAATCAGCCTTAGCAAAGAGAATGATGTCATCAGCAAAGAGGAGATAAGATAAACAAGGACCATCTTTACCAAATCTGAAGGGAGTGAAAGAACCATTAAGGATTGAATGCTTAATTAGAGCAGAGAAGCCTTCAGCACAGATAATGAACAGGAAAGGGGATAAGGGATCCCCTTGTCTAATTCCCCTCGTAGGCCAGAACCTTTGAGAAGGGTGTCCATTTATTAGCACTTGGAAAGAAGTTGAGGTAACACATTTCATAATTAGCCTAATAAAGACCAGAGGATAGTTCATTCTGTTTAGAATTGATTCGAGGTAATCCCATTCCACTCTATCAAAAGCCTTCATCATATCCAGCTTTATGGCCATCTGACTTTTACCATAGTAATTATTTCCACTCAGAGTGTGAAAAGCCTCAAAGGCTGCAATGGCATTATCAGTAATTAATCTCCCCTTTTGAAAAGCACTCTGGGAAGGGTCAATAACCTCCTCAAGAGTCCTCTTCAACCTGTTAGCCAAGACTTTTGATATTATCTTATACATAGTGTTGCTCAAGCTAATAGGCCTGAAGTCTCTCAAAGTATTTGCCTGTTGAATCTTTGGAACAAGAGTAATCGAGCACTTCATCAAAATCCAAATCATTATTAAGAACACTGAGAAAAAAGGGCAACAAGTCATCTCTATAAAGGTTCCAATGCTGGTGCAGAAATATGGCTTGCATTCCATCAGGCCCTGGGCTCTTTCTCCCAGGCAAACTCTTAAAAGCTTTGATAATCTCCATCTCAGTGTAAGGTTCTTGGAGTAAGGAACGGTGCCTGTCAGAAATCTTATTAAAAGGAAGACCATTTAGCAGCTCAAGGAAGGAGCTCCTGTCTTGGGTACCTGCACAAGAAGAGAATAGATTTGCATAGAAATCCTTTGCATACATTTGTAGCTCTTGTTGTTCATTAATTTCTGTACCATCCTCCATGATCAAAGTATCAATTTTGTTCTTTTGGTATCTTCTAGAAGCTTGCATATGGAAAAAAAGATGTGTTCCTATCTCCTGAAGCTAGCCAATTGCATCTACCTCTTTGTCTCCAGAAATCCTCCTCCATGTTAAGCAGCATATCAAGTTCTTTCATTAGAGCCTTTTCTTCACACACCTCAAAAGTATCTTGCTGCTGTAGTCTGAGCAATCTGTCCTGCAAAAGTTTGATCTTTTTACCAAGTTTACCATACTTGCTAGAGCTCCAAGAACTAAGAGAGTCCCTGACTTCAATAATGCCTTTAGAAATGTCTGAAGCATATAGATGTTGATTCTTATTCCACACAGTTTTTGAGACCTCCAAGCACTCAGAATCTTGTAGCCAAAAGGGATCAAACCTTTTAACTTTCCTTTTGTTGCACCTGCTCCTCCTAATATAAGGTCCATCAGAGATAATGATAGGAATGTGATCACTTCTAGCAGAAGTGAGATGGTTCACAGTAAAATTTGGAAAGAGACTAATCCAATCACTGTCAGCCACTTCTCTGTCCAGCCTTGCCTTGACATTTCCATATGGCCTGCCATTGTTCCGAGTAAAACGTGCTCCAATGTACCCTAAGTCTTGAAGGTCACAATCATTTAGAGCTCTTCTAAAAATTTCCATAAGATACCTTGGCCTAAAGCGACTCAGCTTTTTTTTAGGATGGGTTGTAAGACTTCATTAAAATCTCCAGCACAAAGCCATGGCAGATTGAATGAAGAATGTAGTTTCCATAACAGGTCCCAAGAGAACCGCCTTAGTGCATGATCAGGATTGCCGTAGAAGCCAGTAAACCGAAAGATCTTGTTGTTGTAAGTTATAATGGAATCAATATGGCCCAGAGAACTGGTCATAATTTGGACTGAAAAGGGATCATTCCATAATAGAGAGAGCCCTCATCTGGTTTCCTCACTGTTGACATGAAAACCAGAGGTAAACCCAAGCCTTTGTCTAATAGTATCCATAGCTGAGGCAGATAACTTTGTTTCAGAAAGAAAAAGAAGGGAGGGAGAAGAATCTTTTACTAGGCACTGGAACTGCCTTGGGGTTGCCTAAGCCCATGCAGTTCCAAAATAAGAGATTCATGGCTCTCAGTGGAGTGCCACGCAAATTCTCCACCGGGAGGCATCGTAGTTTGCAACTTTTTTTTCTTAGGCGATACACTTCCATCATCCTCATTTTTCCTTTTCCCAAGGCTAGGTTCCCAGTTTGAGATATCTCTTAGGGGTCTGATAATGTCTTGTTCCTGCCTCTTGAAAGTTGTCCTAGTCGTGGGACGGTTGTTGTTGGATGACTGCTTAGGTAAGCAAATGTCTGGGGTAGGGTCAGTTGGATAGGGGAAGGTGTTTGCTTCAGTAATTGTTGAAACAGGGTTGTTGGAACTAGGTGCTTTGTTGTGGGTGAAATTGGTGTTGGGGGTTTGGGGTTTAGAAGTTGGGTCTAGAGTTTGGTAGATGACAAGAGAGCTGTTAGGGTTAATTATTTGGTTTTCAGGATTTGAGTCAAGTCTTGTACTTGGTTTTTGGGTCGAATTTTGTTTGTTTGGTTTAAGATTTAATGGTTTGGTAGTAAAATCTGAGGTTGGACTTTTGGGGAGGGAATCTTGGGTAGTTGAGATTTTCGAATGGATAGGGACAAGTGGAACAGAGTCAGCAGCCTTTTATGTCCATAATTTGTTTTTTTGTGGTGTCTTGATCAGTGAGCTTTTCCAGGGTTGGGGAGTTGTTACTTTCAGAAAGGGACGGAGCATTGGCTTTTGCACAGCTGTCTGAGGTTGACTTTGGCTCTTTTTGAGATTGACTAGGAACCTGAGGATTTTTTGGTGGGAAATTTGAAATTTCTCGGGTATGGGTCCGAGTTGGAGAAGGAGCTGGAGTTTCAGATTGAGCACTGGATGAAGTAAGAGCAGGTTTTGGATAAGGTTGGAGGTCCATGTCAATAAGCCTGAATTCTTTAACCAATTTTGAATTGTTTGTTGGATTTAGCCATGTACCAAATCAGAATTTCTTTTCTTCTTACAAATTGAACTCTTCATTGGGTAATGGACAATTTTTTGCAGTGTGACCAAGAATACCACAGAAGAAACAGAAGAATGGTAGTCTCTCATATTGAAAAAGGGCTGTAAAAGGTTCAAGAGAAGGGCTTTCTTCATCAACAGGTACAGTTAGGAGTTGGGGTAAGGGTTCTTTTAGAAACAATTTTGCTCTAAATCTAAAGGACAGTAGATTTGTTCCAATCTCTTCTCTAATTTGCATAAAAGTACAATCTGAGAGGCTAAGAGCAATTTTCTTACCAACGTTTTCTGTATGCAGGTGCAATGGTAGGCCTTGAACTTGGATCCAGAAGTGGCATTCATCAAAGATTTCACTTTCGTGTGTTAAAGTTGGCTGCCATTGGTGTAGAACCAGAAGGATGTTGTCAAAGCACCACGGTCCATCAGCCAATACCCTTCTTTGGTCCTCAATGCTTTCAAAAGGAAATTGATAGAAATTTTTGTGTAGCTTTATCACCTTAAACTTATTTGTTCCCCAAGATTTCTCCATTGCAATTCGGAGGTTTTTGATAGGAATGTCTTTTGTAGTAATGAACTTCCCCAAAAGGCTTGAGTTGTTTTTTTTGTAAACCTTCGGAGAGATCAAGGGCAGTGATTTTCCTGGCTACAGTGGGTGTTTCATGAATTTTCAAGTTTGAAATGCGCTGGAGGAGGTTGTGCTTGTCCATTGCTTACTAGGGCAGCCAAGGGTGGCTATAGAGAGGAACTCAAGGAGAGTTAGGAGGGTGGGACTGGGGGGTTGTTCTTCTTTCTATATCATCTCTAGCTTTAAGTTCAATGTTATATATGCGCCTTCTGATTTCTAAATTTTCCTCACCCAGCATCCCAAAAGCCAAAGCCTTGAAATTTTCCTTTGATTTTGACAGTCAAGAAAAGCCTTTCTCTCTTCTCCAAAAGAAAATCAATGGCGTCCTCTGCCAACAAAAGTCAGGAATCAAGAACCCAATTCCCGTCTGAGACCATGTCTGGAGAATTCGATCCCGTTTCTTCGAGCAACTTCAAGAATCAGAAGCATTCTTGGCCCTCAGTACCACTCTCACCACAGCTCCGGTATTCTCTAAGCCGGAAACAACCAAGAATCCCGGTGTCTCCGCCTGCATCAAGTAGTTTTTCACCGTCACCCATAACAGTAGCATCAATTGAAAAGGGTTCTTATTTCGAAGTTCCTGCAAGATTGTGGCGTGATAACAGAGTATGGAGTCGCGATTTCTATCTTTCAAGAAACTCCTTATTATTGAAGAAAATGACTCACCGAAGGATACACAAGAGAGGATTCGTAGATGAAGAACCAGATACATATTCGTCGGAATGGGAGTTAATGCCATATATATTACAGGATGAATTCTGGGTAACTTACCCGATTCAGCGTCCAAGAAGACTAGAAAACGCGAACCCACCTCGATTTAATCCCTTATTTCATAATGTTGCCGTAGCAACTTCAATTGCTTATGTCAACCTACCGTTGGTCTCCACCCGGTATTCATTAAAACTGTCCAGTGACTGTCCGGAACCGCATTATGATGGCATACCATTCCCCTGGGTAACAAATACAACCGGTACGAACTTTCCTGACTTTTGGAGCTTCGATTCACCTGCTTTTCCGTTTCTTGTAGGGCATGTGGAATGCCCAATTTGTTGTAAAATTTGGCTCATTGATGTGTTACTCCCCGAAAGGTTTATCATTGTTCATAATCGTTTGGGTCTAATTAGGGAAAAGATTAACCAATACGGAGAGGAATTAGCTCTACAACAAAGTTATTTCTATTGCAGATGTGATGGTAACGTGAACCCAGTTAGGCCAATTATAAGTGATCATCTAAATAAGATCAATTGGATGTTCTTGTTTTTGGGTTATGGGATTGGGTTTTGCACAATTGATCAGCTTAAGTACTACTGTCATCAGAGGAGGTTATTGCCCATACCTGATAACAAGAACAAGATTCTTTTTACTGTGTTTGATGATCTTTGGCAGCAGATTTTCTTGAAGCGAATTGGAGCTTATGAGTGATATTGTGTGATGTGTTTTTTTCTTCTTCTCCTTTTTCTGTTTTTTTTGGTCCAATTGATATTGAGGTGAACATTCTTTAGTAGTGTGTTTTCTGTAGTAAAGGTTTCTTTCTTGTTACTGTGTCTGATGAAGAACATTAGTAGCTGCAGAGTCTTGGTTGCACCCTTATATTCATCAGGTGTACAGAGTTCATTCATGTATATAGCAGATTCATTCTTTTTTTTAGTTGCACACCAAACTTTTCTTGTTATTCTGTTCTGTAGGATTGATTGATTTCAGCTATTGTTAGTTTTCTTTTTACTTTCTTGTATTGCAATTTCATTTTGGTACAATGCTATCTTAGTGAATGAAATAGTTGAAGATGCAAAGGTGAAATTTTTGCAGTTTGAATGTCCATTCTCTTGTTTGATTAGGCAAAGTTTGTGCCTTTCTATGGTAGTAAAAAACTGGCATACATATATATATATATATATGGTCCAACAGGTCTCTCTCTAGTTTCATCATATACCCTTCAATCTTAGGTTGACACAAGGCATGAGGTGTTGGAACTTCAGTAGTAAATAGTGAATGAAGACTGATCTGGGATTTATCCAATCTTGGCCAGACATTTCATATGTGATTGGCTTTAAATGTCTTGGGGTGGCTGGCTTAAACCGAACCCGGTTGCATTTAAAGCTTGGAAAAAAGCTTGTGCAATTATGCTTATAACAGTTCACAAAGTAGACTCTCAATTGGAGTTTATTCAGTCTAAGTACTTGAAATTTCGTTAAGTATATGCTATGAATAAGGCAACTATCCCAAAACGGTTGAGAGATACGTGCATGGATTGCCGCATCTTTATCGTATAAAGTGAAAGTTTCATTTAAGAAACACAAGCTAATTGCGTAACCACGATAGCATCCTTCAAGGGAAAATCCAAATTCCATTTTCAGATATCTTAAACAACCTTTAGATATTAATCGCTTCAATCCAATTGAAGATAAATTCATACGTCATTCATCAATCTCGTATTCGTACTTGTTTGAACTTTTCAAACTTTCCTAATTTGTACTGTGCATGAATTGTCATAAGCCAAAATACCAACACGTTTAAACTTTAGACAATTTTCCTACACTTTAGACATTTCATGAAAAGGTATTTTAGTAATCTTCAATAAGATACGCGGTGACCACATAATTCATAATCACGTTAATCTATGGAATGTTTGTCAAAGAAGTAGAAGAACTAATGCCATCGAATGAGCACTAACATTATTAAATGCAATTTTTCCAAACATACTCCTACCATAACATTTAATGTTTACATATTCATTTCATATTTCAATAGAGCATTTATTATATAAGAGGGGTGTATATGTCAATTAGCACTTAAAATACAACACATTAATTGTTTTCTATGTTGCACCGACACGGACACGGACACGGCGCACGCATTACCTAACGACACGGACACACGGCGACACGGCAACTTTCAAAAATATAGGACACGACACGCTGGGACACGTAGTGTATATATATATATATATATATATATATATATATATATATATATATATATATATATATATACAAAAATATATATAAAAATACAAAAATACAAAAAAATATAAAAAATACAAATAGCCGTGTCGGGAACGTGTCCCCGTGTGCCGGGACGCGTGTCCCTCCGTGTCGCTCCGTGTCCTCGACGTGTCGCGGCGTGTCGGTTTTAAAATTTAATTTAACATTATTTTAAATCAACCTGACACGTGTCCGACACCGTGCTTCGTCGGCGTGTCGGACGCGTGTCGTGTCGGGCGCGTGTCGGATACGGCGCACGTTACCCATATTGGAGTGTCGGTGCAACATAGATTGTTTTCTTAATATGTGTACATCACAAAAAGTGGACATTTTTTATTGAACGGAGGTAGTATTATGAATAAGACAACTATCCTAAAACGGGTGATGGATACATTAATAGATTACCACGTCTTTATTATATAAAGTGCAAGTTTCATTTTAGAAACTCAAGCTAATTGCGTAACCACAATAGCATCCTCCAAGGGAAAATCCAATTTCCTTTTCAGATCCATGCTTGTTTGAACTTTTAAATTTTCCTAATTTGTACTGTAGCATGAATTGTCATAAGCCAACATACCAATATTTTGGAAGATTAGCACTAAGATCATTATTTAATATATCTTCTAAGACACATGCACGCGTATGAAAATTCACTTTTAGGGGTCGAATGTGTTATTTCGACCTCCTAAAAGTCTAATTTTGATGATTGATGTCCGAAAGATATTGGATGCTTGCCATTAACAATGCCTCCAACATTTTATACTTTAGACAATTTTTCTAAACTTTATGCCATTTCATTAAAACGTATTTTAGTCATTTTCGATAAAATACGATAACTACATATATTCATAATCACATGAAATAATACATCATTGGTATGAAGTCTGATTACATGTTTCTTGTCATTAGCGACTATGTCTAGATATCCATAGATTAAAATACTAAGGATTTTATTTTAGCCATACAATTATTTGCACTGAAATTTTCATCACCTATATCGATCATATAAACTGATATTTATCTTGTATGTTAGATTTATTAACTATTCAATCTTTTGGAATAACACATCCGATTCGGTACAATGTCAATTAAAGTTGAACCGTCACTATTTTGGCCATCACTCTCCTTCAGAGAGGGTATTATTGAGATCCCAAAGAATTAATACATTTGATTCTGTTGAATTACCATCTCTTCGGTAAGTACCTGCTACAGAGAGGGTATTATTGAGATCCCAAAGAATTAATACATTTGATTCTTGTTGAACTACAAAGACTTCAACACGCTCCTCAATTGTGGTTATCTCTTCCAACAGTTGCACACTTGCACACGACCCCCTAAAGGGATCCTCCTCCTTATTATATAGACACACACTCTTAGTTACCAAACTCACTGTTTACGTATCAAATTATCTATGACAAACTGATTTGAACGTCAAAAGGTCATCCCGGGGACCAAACACCGGGCCCTCTCACGTTTTTATTGTGTTGCAGATTAATTCACAAGCTTGTTGGATAATATTTTGCAGGTCCGATAACCCATGCATCCATTCAGATTTTACCTATGTTGCACCGACACCGACACGGACACGACGCACGACACGACACGGACACGGGCCACACGGCGACACGGCAACTTTCAAAAATATAGGACACTTACACGGGGACACGTAGTATATATATATATATATATATATATATATATATATATATACAAAAATATATATAAAAAAATACATAAAAATACAAAAAAATATATAAAAATATAAATAGCCGTGTTGGGAACGTGTCACCCCGTGTCGGGACGTGTCCCTCCGTGTCGCTCCGTGTCCTTGACGCGTGTCCCTGGCGTGTCGGGACGTGTCCTGGCGTGTCGGTTTTAAAATTTAATTTAACATTATTTTAAATCAACCGACACGCTTTTCGACACCGCGCGCTTCGGCGCGTGTCGGACGCGTGTCGTGTCGGTCGCGCGTGTCGGATACTGCCGCGACGTTACCTATATCGGTGTGGGTTTGCAAGAACATGTGATTTTACTCAAACGATATCCAACATCATCACAAGTTTCAAGAAGATAATATCGTGACAAAAAGTAACTGCAATAAAAGTAAATAAAAAAACCAACCATAGCTGAAGCTTTTTTTTATTAGGGGAAACAATAGCTGAATTCTTCCTACTAAAAAACCCACCCGGTACAAAATGATTAAGTGTACACCTCAGTATCAATATACCATAAAAAAGAAAAAGAAAAAAATAACTAAACTGGTTCTTCTTCTTCTTCAACATGGTCGAACTATACGCCTTGTAATCTGCATGCGAAGATCAATAAACACAGTAACAAGAAGTTTCTCCTTGTTGTCAGGTATGGGTATGGGCAATTTCCTCCGGTTACAGTAGTACTTAAGCTGATCTACTGTGCAATACCCAATTCCAAACCCCAAAAACAAGATCATCCAATTGATTTTATTCAAATCCTCACTGATAATGGGTCTAACTGCATTCAATTCACCATCACATCTGCAATCATAATGTGTATTTTGTAGAGCTTTGTCTCCGACGTCGTGAACTAATTTCGCAATTACACCCATATACTTATCAATCGTGTTGAATCTTTCGGGTACTAAGTAGCTGATACACCAAATTTCCTTACAAATTGGGCATTCCAGAAACCCAATCATGTCATCAATTTTGTTTGACTTGATCATCTTACGGTGAAGAAATTTTGTGCCCGTTGAATTTGTTACCCAGGGGAATGGTAGGCCGTCATTATTCGGTTCTCGGCCGACACCGAGCAGTCGGTTTAGTGCGTACCGGGTGGGTTTCACCGGTCCGGTGGCATAAACGATTGAAACTGCTTCTACGTTCTTCAATCCAGGTAGGTCAGAAATTTCTATTCCAATTGGAGGGTGTAATGGGAAAGTTACCCAGTAATCCACCGGTGAACCCAACATTTTAATCCCCAATTTTTGAAAGCCGTCCTTTGATTTGTTCGTTCTGTACAGTATCCTTTGGTGAATCATTTTCTTCAATAGGCCATTTCTTGAAAGATAGAAATCCCGACTCCGTATTCTGTCATCTGGGCACCAATTTGAAGGAACTCTGTAGTAAGAACCGCTTGCAATTAATGCTGTTGTTTCTGTGGGAGGCGGTGACGGCTGCAAAAAAATACTTGATGACGGCGGCGACACCAGGATTCTTGGTTGTTTCCGGCTTTGAGAATAACGGAGCTGAGGTGAGAGTGGCGAGAGCCCAGATTGCAGCTGAGATGGTCTGATTGAAGCAGAGATTGAAGCCCTGGTCTGATTCTCTAAGTTGGTCAAACGAACAGGAGGGAAATCTCCAAACTTGATCTCCACGGGGAAGGGGAATGGAGTTCTTGATTCTTCACTTTGGTTGGCAGAGGACGCCATTAATTTTCTTTTGCAGAAGAGAGAAAAGGTGCTTTCTTGATATTCAAAATGATGGAGGATCTTCTCACGGTTAACTTCAAGGCTTTGGCTTTTTTGGGGGGAAGAAACCGGATATATAAAGAGAATGAAAAAACTCTCTTCAATCAAGAAGTGACGGATAAAATGACATATACAGTTAAACCTCGATAAATAAATATTCGATAATTGAATAACCTCGTTAAATTAATAAATTTCTCCGATTCCGACTTGAGCAAAGGGCTTAAAATAATGTTCGATGAATGAATTTTTTTTTCCGGTCTCGAGGACATTATTTTATCGAGGTTTAACTGTACTCGGTACTTGGCACTTGGTCCGGGTTGCCGGCGGGTCCGGTTCACAACCTCTTCGGTTAGGGTAAATATAACTCGGCTCACCGGTTCAGGGGTTTATGCCGTGTCAGTCGGGTTATTCCTCACATGTTACACGGCTCCACGGGCCATTTGTGGGCTGGAACGACTCACTGGTTAGGGACGAGTTTATACAGTTCAGATCACAAGTGATTTTTTTACGAATACGAAATATACACACGCTCGCACTATATTTGCCACCACTAGAACTTGAACCTGAAACCTTCTATTAAGAACCACAGCGTTTACCGTGTAACATCTCAGACTTTTCGGTAAAGGAAAAAATTATATTTCAATAAAAAAAATTGAGGTTTTTTTATTCATAAAGGATTTAAGTTTTATTTCAAATATATAAAAAAAAAAATGCTAATAACTCCTTGGGAGTTCTCTCAAAAAAAAAAAAAAAAAAAAAAAAAAAAAAAAAAAAAAAAAAACAACAACAACAACTCCTTGAGAGTTATTTTCTTAATAGAATAAAATTTCCTAGGAAGTTGTCAAAAAGCAGTAAAACTCCAAGTTATATAAGAGAAATGAGTTAAGTGTTTTAGAAAATTGAAAGACAACGGTAAAACGGAGATAACAATGAAATTGAGAATATTATGTCGGAATATTCCATAGTATTTGCCTGAATTGTTAATTGACTGTTTGTGATAAACCACAGAGAGGTAAACAATATATTTTAAACCACAGAGGGGCAAACACTTCAATAGGCAAACCACGAGGGGGTAAAATGTGATTACCCCGAATTTCAATAGTGGTTTTGCCAGTAAAAGTTGAGAAGTCAAGCAGTAGTATATCACGAGAAAATATAAGATTAGGTCACTGTTGCACCAGATATTTCATTTCAGGTCTGGTCGGATCTAATTTTTTTTTTAAAGTCCCACGTCAAAGTTTAGACGCCTTCGTCAAAATTTATACTATCTCGTCCAAATGTGATATATATCCCGTCAAAAATGAAATGCAGGCTAAAAAGGACAGACCCGTCTAAATTAGGACGGATTTCGTCAAAATTTAGACGAATCCATCCAAATTATGAAGGAAACAATAGATTTGGACGGGAAACAAGTTTAATATATTCAATTTCAGAGTCATATATTTCTATTATGATTATTATTCAAATGATTTTTGCAGAATCCAAGAAGGGGGCTCGAAATGGGGATGAGGTTTGTAAGAAAGACACAAATTCAGAAGAGCTTCCAAAGATTCCTGTCAGCAAAGTGACTTAAACTCTACATCTGGTGTAACTAATCTGGAAGTCAGCTGAGTAATGAGCAGCTGATAAGTGTATTCAATTCTGTGTGTATCAGCAGGGTGAAGTTTGCTGAGACATTCTGGTTCTGTCAGCAGACTTACTAAAATTTACTGAAGTGTTGAATACAGCTGAGTTCTACAGCAGGGCAATGATCAGCTGAGTTGTGTCAGCAGAGTGACACGACATCTGGGGGCATTTATGGAAATCCGACAAAGATTCTTGGCGGTTAGTGTTTAGGGATCTGTGCCTATAAATACCAATTGTATTGGTCATTGTAAAGTGTGTGTAATCCGTCTGGATTTCAGTGCATAATAAAATATTTCTTTTATGTCCGTGGAGTAGTCGGCACAACGCCAGAAACCACGTTAAATCCTTGTGTTTTTCTTGTTTTCTGTTCTCTGTGAGATTGTTTATGTTAGATTGCATCTGCCAATTTATCTATCTTGCATCTGGATTCCCTATCATGTTATAACAATTCCAAAGCCAAAGCAGAAACGGAAGAAAAGCAGATGAAATTCCTCTCCAAAATCTGGTTCTTAATCTTCTTCTTCCTCTAGAGACTCCCGATCATCAGCAAAATTCAAGTCCAAATTTATCGACGTCGGAAATTGTTGAAATAGTGTCATAAACCCAATCGGGTTGGACCAGATCCGACCGGGTCGGATCATTTTTACAATTACTTTATGTTATACATATATAAAATGGCTTTTCTGTTGTCATATATATGTTCTTTTAAAGAACCAATTATGAATTGTTATATGATAACGTCCTTAGTATTAAACTGTGGTAGAGAAACCATTATAGGCGATTATGGTTGATGAGATTCTAATCACATTAATAAGTTTGATACTTAAATGTCTCTAGGCTGGTGTACTATTTAACAAGGCATTGATAGTACGCAATGTACTCAGCACGTATTAGATGTCTTATGTTTTTAAGGCGGAGGATAGATAGATCTCGCCTATCGAAGTGTAGACACTTGACTGCACTTTGGACGTGTATTAAAGAATGCGTATGTTAGACTGACCCACTTACACTGTTAAGTGTCACACTATGTGGCGGTTGTGTAATTATCTTTTGGACCGGAGTCTTCATGGCATCACGGTGTGGATTGTCATGCGTTGACACTATTGAGGTTTCCCCTAGCCACGGGGCGATCATGAGGTAGTGATTGGGTGTGATACTGAAGAATGCGGAGTATACAAGATTGGTCGTCTGGGAATCGTGTACCCTATCAGTAGGGGTGAATATCCGAAAGGGTCTTCTTATAAGGAATGTCTTACTCTCGTGAATCTTTACAAAGTTGAAGTAAATGAGTTACTTCAAGAGAGCATGATATCCAAATTATAAGATACGGTCGTTGATGTTTTGACACTCGACTAACGACCGTATGAATATTATTACAGCGATAGGATTGTAAGTTACACGGTAACTATTTCACATGAAAGGTAGTAGTCATTGCATTTGACTCTTCCGATGATTGGGGGTCACGGTGTGTTGCTAGACGCTATCCCGTGATCGTTAGGCATGAAGGGCATTTTCGTAATTTACACTTTGTGTCTACGGCCAACATATTCGGAAGCCTATCGGGTCACACATATATGAACATCTAGCCGCATTAAAATGTGGTTATAGTTGATAACCAAATAAGGAAAGTTTTATCTCAAAACTATAAAGGTTATAGTGGTAAATTAATATGGTGATATTTATTTATTATGAATAAATATAATGCAAGATATTAATTATATTGATTAATTAAAGAATATTCCGGATGCCAAAATATTGGTAAAAGGGACACCACATTCACGCCAGTTTTACGTGTATGAGATACATTTGAATTGTGCAATTTAATTAATAAGATTACCATAATATTAATATTAGATATTAATTGATTTTGAAAAATAGATTTATGGTAATAAGATAAATATAGTCAATATAAGATATTGACAATATATTTGAAATATTTAATATAAGATATTAAATTAAATGAGATAAATCAATAAAAGATATTTTCCTTATTTTACAAGTAAAAGGTTTTCTTCCTCTCTACTTTACTAAGGGGCGCATGCACCATCTACTATAAATAGGAGGTGGGTGTCAAGCTCTTTTGCACATTACAATTCCAAGAGCTAATAGTTCTTGTGAAAAATAGAGAGCTTTTTAGGAGGGTTTTGAGAGAGAGAAAAGGTCGGTCTAGCAGACGAGTTTTTCTGGTAACAATCCATGATGGGATTCCGGCGGTCTGTTCGTGTGGACTAGCAGTAGAGGCCGAACACTTGGGCGGCTCCGTGCACAACTACTCTCTTTAGACGGTCAAAGCGTCGATCTTTTAGATCAAACAAGGTAACCACCGTCTAATAGTTTGTTTGTTTATTACTTAAACGAAGTCGATATTGGGTCGATAGGAAATAAATTTTAAATTCCGCTGCGTTCCCGCGTAGATTTCCTAACAGTGGTATCAGAGCGAGGTTCGAGCTTAAGCAATAAGCATGTTAATTTGCGTAGTTAATTTTATCGTTTAAAATCACGTAATTAAAAGATGAAAGTTTTTTTTTTTTTGCAAAACGATACACGAATAGAAAAGGAAAAAAAAGGATCCGGTGGTGCTCGGCCGACGGGCGGCGGCGCCACCATCGGCGGCCGGTCGGCGGCAGCGGCGGGGCAACCTGATGCCGGCGTCGGTTGACCGGTCAAAGGTGGTGGATCCCTAAATTTTGTTTTTTGTATTTTGTGATTCAATATGATTCATCGTTGTGATTGGTAATTCCTCTTTTGTTTAGTTGTGTCATGTAGCTGACCAATGGTTCAAATAGTTTGGGCCATTGGGATGCCACATGACATTAAAATAATAATGGCATTTTCAAACTTTGTTTGGAATAGGCCTAGGTCATTTTCAAATATTTGATTTTGATTTGAGAAAAGACCTAGGCTTAGGTCACTTTCAAAAATTTCGATTTTGAAAAGTGGCGAGGCATATCAACCAAAATATTGGTATTTCCAAATTTTGTTTGGAATAGGCCTAGGTCCCTTTTCAAAATATTTGATTTGAGAAAATGCCTGTCTAGGCCCTTTTCAAAACCAAAAACATCTCTTTTGATTAGGAATCAAAAGGAATGAAACAAAAGAGACTTAATTTTAATTTTGATTTATTTTTAGAATAGTTCTAATTAATTAAAATCGTTTAAAATTAATCGTTAATTTTATTTCGATTAAAATTATTTAATTAATTAAATGTTAATTAGTTAATTGATTGGATAAAATTATTTAATAGATTAAATGTTAATTGATTAATTAAGACGCAAGTAGTTAAATTTTAATTTTATCTTTTTCATAAGATGTTATTGTATGGATTAGATATAGTAGATATAATATGATTATATTTAACCCCGATTGATCATCGACTCTAATCGATAGGATAGATGTGAATGATTTAATTTTTCTGTTGGTTTAAAAAATTGTCCTGGGCCGTTATGAAGAACGTAACCTAGTTTATTTTCTGTATTATCACATTCCCGTTAGCTCCCCCCGTTTGCGGCGGGTGTATTTATTTTATTAGATAAAATTTATGTAACAAGAATGGAGCGAAAGATGAAGACCAAAGAAAGACGAAAATAAAGATCCATTGGAGAATGGAGCATTAAAGATCCTATTGGTAGTTGCAGCTACCCTTAGATTATGACCCGCGGTTTCGTCAATTTGTACTCGAAACCGCACATAGGAAAAGTCCATGATCACACCGGTTACTTTATGCATTTATTTATTTTGTGCTTGTATTTATTTTAAATGATACGATAGATGCATGACTATGCACGATCTAGATAAATGCGTAGGATGTATGTCTATAGGGATAGATATATAATTGATGAGACCGTAATTAAAATTAATTAAGTGAATTAATTTACATAAATACTTCCACGACAAAAATCAAGTCGAAAAATTGTCTCATAATATTATGCGACGGTGAAGAGCCCTTGTTCGGATCCAACTGATCGGCCCTCGTCGGGAGTTGACCTACCACGGGTATATCGTCGTTATTGAGATATGATCGTATGAGATCTCGCGAATATCGGGTTATGACTTGACTAGAGTATTGCGTTGATTGGCCCTCGTCAGGACCATCTTATTCTATAGGCAAAGGGTTGACTATCACATGATGTGAATCGTCAAAGAGTTGACTAGTCAACCACCAAGAGTCACATAGAGATGTGATTGGTAAAGTGTTACCTACCTTTCGAATTATTCCGGTTGATCGGCCCTCGTCGGGAATCGGGGTAACCAAAAGGGATCTTGGCCACTAAAGAATTTTTGAAAAATTCTTGAAAGTCAATTGGGAATAGTTGACTAGTGGGAGAAAAATCATAAATCAAAAGACCATTTTTGATTTTGCGTTTATAAACAACACCACTCTTTTATTTTCATTTTAGGTTGTAGTTTTTAGCAAACTTTTATATTTATGGTTTTAATTCTCGATTAATAAAACCAAATTATGACTGTTTGAGAAACGTTCTCAAAATGGTTAAGTAAATTTTAATCCTTTTAAAATAGGCAATAACGTGAGCAACCACGTTATAGTAGTTAGAGACAAGAAGACTACATATTCAATGCAGTGCTCCAAGACTTTAATTATTAAAGAAAAGCGGAAGCTCATGATATTGGATACGATCCAATATGATCATTCAGTCATACGATAACAAGTAATTCAAACGTTGGATAAGAATGAACAGACCGAATTTTGGAAAGGTTGTTTTCAAAATTGTAAGATTTAAGTATCGACTTAATTCTTTAATCATTGCTTAAAGGTTAATTAAATAGTCAATGTTTTGAATACGATTCAAAAGGTTAAGTAAACTATTTAATAAACTATAGATTTTCTTTATGAAAGGAAATTGAAGACATAGCTCTTGTGATCTTTCTTAAGTCTTGTAAAGACAATACTAAGAAACATTACAAGTGCTTAAAGGATTAAAAGGGAAAATTAGGGCAAGTGCTTAAAAAGAGGACATATTGAAGTTTCTATTCTAGGCAAGCGTGTTGAGACAAATCTATATACACTCAAGTCAACTCTCGGATATATAATATCCTACGAGTGTGATTAAATTAGAAGGATTAAATACGGAATACACCAAGATACGAAAAGTGAAGCAAATGTTGCGACATTTCGGTTTTGTATTCTGAGTCTAGTAAACTGATAAAGGAACTAAATAAATGTTATTGTGTTCCGGTTCTTATGAAGAACACGAATTCAGCTATTTGTTAGGATTTAGTAGACATATTCAATTGAAAAGAATAAATGTTATTCCGATAAAGTTGAAAGGTCACTGAATCTAACATACTAGATTGATGTCACTATATAGTTGATATAGGTGAAAATCTCAACTAAATATATGTATGGCTGTTATCGTTGATTTGTGGATGTTCTAGGCACAGTCTCTATGAACGGGAAGCGTGTAACCAAACGTCATTCTGATGATGCTGAACCATATGATTATGAATCATGTGGGTTATACGTATCTTATCCAAAGAGGACTAAGATACCCTTTTAAGAAAAGGTTATGAAACCTAGAAGATTGACTAGAGCCTAAACATATTGATGTTTGTTGGCTTACGACAATTTATACCATAAACAAATGTTTATTTCTCTCTTGGACTATTTTTTTGGAATAGTTGAATGTACTTATTGAAGTACGACAATTCGGAAAGCCCGAGAATTTCGAGCTAGTACGAATATGAGATTGATGAGCTACTTAGGAATTAATCTTCAATTGGATTGAAGTAATTAATACCTGAAGGGTGTTTCAAGTGTCGTCTGAAAATGAATAAGATTCTCCCTTGAAGGATGCCATTTTTGGGGAACACAATTCCTGAAATGAAAACAACACTTTATATGATAAAGGTGTGATGCAAGTCATCCAAAGTATCCCTTACCCGTTTCAGGATAGTGCCTTTATACTTAACCAAGTTCCAAAAAATAAAGGTTGAATGAATTTCATATTAGATATGGAAGGGGATAATGTCGAATATATCTTAACCGATGATTTGAAGTTGTCATAAGCAAAGTTAGAAAGACTTGGAGCCTAGTACGACATATGCAAATTTGTGGAATATCTTAGCAAATACGCTAGATATTATTTACTTGTCCAAAAGGTGTTTGTCTCCAAACATGCTATCTTCTAGAGGAAGTGATTCTTCCAAAAGAGACAGTGGGAGTAAATAAGATCTCAAAAGAGTTTGAGAACCACAAAGATATATTCAACCATAGGAACGTGAGCAGACGCCACATAATGATGAGGTGTAGGACACTGCTTAGTGCACACAAATGTTCTATAAGTCTGTTGATAACCACAAGCCTGAAAGGGCTGCTGGTATGTTCATCTTGAAGAATGAATATCTCACGACCTATGAAGTAATGTTTGAAAGGCAAGATTGAGAGATATGGCCAGGAGCCATAATATCTGAATTAGATTCCATCAGTGACAACCAGGTTGTGAACCTAGCATGTCTTACCTAGAGGGAATGTCCCTGAAAGGCTGACATGGATAGTAATATGATTACCATAAGGCTATAGTGACGGCTGAAGGGTATGGGGTATAAACCTTGTAATTAACTATATGCTGCCAGCTGAGCCCAGTTCTATTCAGATCATGCTTGTTATAGCTTCGTAACATGGCTATATGATAGTGTTGAAGACATTGGGCAAACAGCCCGACATTCATAGACGATAACATGATATATGAGCCAACGAGATCCATTTATGGACTCAAACAAGTTTCTCTAGACAATTTATTTGTTTGATAATCAAAGGAGTTTAATTTAGTCAAAAGAAGGATATGCCCAATGTGCAAGATGGATAGTGGAAGTGTGTTACGATTTTTGAGTATGGTATTGGATATCTCTCTCGGGAATCATCACCCCATGTCACAGTCAATTAATGTTTGGTAGTTCAAGGTCTTTACGAAAGCACTCGGATTAGCAGTTCTTATTTTTGGAAATAAGAATCTATAGTGTTAGATTTAACTGCTGTTAGATTATAGTTTATCTATATAGATGTGATGCTAAACGAGTTTAGCATAGATCGCAACGGGGATACTGCTAGCCGGTGTTCCTAAGATCTATCTATGTTAGGACGTTCATTCTAAAGATAAGGTGAAAGATGACACTTATGGAAGGTTTCCTTTGCTACTGCAATAGGAACCATCGTAAGAGTAATGCCAGATGTTCATAGTCCATGAATAGTCATGAGCAAGTATGAAAGTAAATCTGGTGAATGTCGAGAATATCCTTAAACAAGTTAAGAAAAGGTTCCTAGTTTATTGAAACTTGGAATTAAATAAACGTAGATGTGCAGACGTATATCCTAAGTCTTATAAAGGCGGGTGGGAGCTGCAGTCTGGGTTTGCAGTCACTTTGATTAAGTGATACAGTGAGCAGGAAATATTCTTGGCTATGGGTCACTGTAAATTCTACAACTAGGCCAAACACAGTAGTGCCTTGGAGGCGCAGCGGGAGCAGTACATGGATCTAGGATGTTCATTCCTGAACCTTATCCGAATTTTCCACCTATTCTGTATAGCTGATATAGTAAGTGGATTCATTGTTTGAAGCAAGGACCAGGGTCTCGTCAGAGATTCATGTGTGTTGAGGCGGTTCCTTTGACTTTGTCGTTTGGAGCATGGTATGAAGATAGTCTGAGTCCCCACGGATAGTGATACATTCATGGCTAGGGCTGGTTGCGAGTATTGCATGAGATTATTGTGTTTCAACTTGGTCTCGTGTGTACGAGTGATTGGTTTTAGGCCAAGTGAGAGATTGTTGAAATAGTGTTTAAACCCAATCGGGTTGGACCGGATCCGACTGGGTCGGATCATTTCTACTATTTCTTTATGTTTGTACACATATAAAATGGCTTTTCTGTTGTCATATATATATATATGTTATTTTAAAGAACCAATTATGAATTGTTATATGATAGCGTCCTTAGTATTAAATCGTGGTAGTAGAAACCATGATAGGCGATTATGGTTGATGAGATCTCTAATCACATTAATAAGTTTGATACTTAAATGTTTTAGCCGATGTACTATTAAACAGGCATTGATAAGTGCAATGCATCAGCTAGCACGTATTAGATGTCTTTCTGCTTTAAGCGGCGAGATAGATCTCGCTCATTGAAGTGTATAGACACTTGGGACCGTGACGTGGCCGTGTATTGTAGAATGCGACGTTAGATCGACCCACTTACAATTTGTTAAGTGTCACACTATGTGGCGGTTTTGTAATTATCCTTTGGACCGGAGTCTTCATGGCATCACGGTGTGGATTTTCATGCTTTGACACTATTGAGTTTTCCTCTAGCCACAGGGCGATCACGCGGTAGTGATTGGGTGTGATACTAAAGCATGCGGAGTATACATGTTTGGTCATCTGGGAATCGCGTACCCTATCAGTAGGGGTGAATATCCGAAAGGACCTTCTTATAAGGAATGTCTTACTCTCGTGAATATTTGCAAAGTGGAAGTAAATGAGTTACTTCGAGAGAGCATGATATCCAGATTATAAGATACGGTCGTTAATGTTTTGACACTCGACTAACGACCGTATGGATATTATTACAGCGATAGGATTATAAGTTACACGGTAACTGTTTCACATGAAAGGTAGTAGTCATTGCATTTGACTCTTCCGATGATTGGGGTCACGGTGTGTTGCTAGACGCTATCCCGTGATCGTTAGGCATGAAGGGCATTTCCGTAATTTACACTTTGTGTCTACGTCCAACATATTCGGAAGCCTATCGGGTCACATACATATGAACATCTAGCCGGATTAAAATGTGGTTATAGTTGATAACCAAATAAGGAAAGTTTTATCTCAAAACTATAAAGGTTATAGTGGTAAATTAATATGGTGGTATTTATTTATTATGAATAAATATAATACAATATATTAATTATATTGATTAATTAAAGAATATTACGGATGCCAAAATATTGGTAAAAGGGACGTCACATTCACGCCAGTTTTAAGTGTATGAGATACATTTGAAGTGTGCGATTTAATTAATAAGATTACCATAATATTAATATTAGTATTAATTGATTTTGAAAAATAGATTTATGGTAATAAGATAAATATAGTCAATATAAGATATTGACAATATATTTGAAATATTTACTATTGGATATTAAATTAAATGAGATAAATCAATATTTTACTAGTAAAAGGTTTTCCTCCTCTCTACTCTACTAAGGGTCGCACCATCTACTATAAATAGGAGGTGGGTGTCAAGCTCTTTTGCACATCACAATTCTAAGAGCTAATAGTTCTTGTGAAAAATAGAGAGCTTCTTAGGAGGGTTTTGAGAGAGAGAAAATGCCGGTCTAAAGAAATGAGTTTTTTTTCTGGTAGCAATCCATGATGGGATTCCGGCGGTCGGTTCGTGTGGACTAGCGGTAGAGGCCGAACACTTGGGCGGCTCCGTGCACAACTACTCTCCTTAGACGGTCAAAGCGTCGATCTTTTAGATCAAGGTAACCACCGTCTAATAGCTTGTTTGTTTATTACTTAAACGAAGTCGACTTGGGTCGATAGAAATAAATTTCAAATTCATGGCGTTCTGCGAGATTTCTAACGAAATAACAAACCGATCAAAATCGAAGATAAACCCGCCATTAACATTGCGGTGGCATAATATGGCAATTATTATTATTAACTACTCCCGCCCAAATCTATTGTTTCGTCGTAATTTGATTTTGAGTCGTTTAAATTTTGACGGAATCCGTCCTAATTTAGACGGGTCCGTCCTTTTTGGTCTGTATTTCATTTTTGACGGGATTTATATCACATTTGGACGAGATACTATAAATGTTGACGCAAACGTCCAAATTTGGACGTGGGACTTAAAAAATATGTCAGATCTGACCCGAGCTGAAATGAAATATCCAGTGCTACAATGACCTAATCTTATATTTTCTCGTATATCACGCCACATTGAGTACTACCTCCATCTCATAAAAAATGACTACTTTTAGTGGTGTACACAGTTTATGAAAACAATTAATGTGTTGTATTATAAACATTAGTGGATATATATACTTCTATTTTATGATAAATACTTGTTTTGAAATATGAAAAAAGTATAAAAAATTAAATGGTATGATAGGAATATGTTTGAAAAATATGCTTTAAATGATGCATTAATTTTCTAAATTGACTTTTTTTTTGGACAATTTATTTTCAAAAAATGGACACTTTTGTGGGACGGATGTAGTATTTAATAAGGGTGAAAATCAATCGGTGTCTGCCAGTGACTTTACCCCATCTCATCCTATGTCATTGACATGTGTAAGCAAGGCAGGCCACGCTTGAAGAAGCGCATGGATCTTAGCCCAACAAGATCTTGGCGCCAAAGATTACATGTTTCGCTAAAATGATAAAAAATTATATGTAAATCCAATCAGATCGAACCTAATATATTGTGTTAATTTTTTTATTTGAATTGATAAATACCCAAAAAAAGTTATTCTAATCGATAAAGCCCCAAAAAAACAACTTCGAATTAAAATGCCTAATTCGGCGACTTGGTTTTAAGCCCAAAAAATGTCATGCCGGCCTTGTGTGTAAGATCGACAACCATACGTGACACTCGTCGAAATTCACAGGTGATTAAAGGAGAAAAATTATGGTACAACAATGATTTATGGGTTGTACCAAGTGAACGGTTTTGATGAATTCTTATACATCATCTCACACACAGTAGGGGTGATTTGGATTCATCACATTCATTCACTTGGCAGCATAACGCATTTAATAATCTGTTGTTACAACTCTTCTCTGAATAAAGAAGGCCGCATCAGCATATCTGCCAATCTAATCATGGTTCCATCATGGAACCCTTTATCCAAAAAGAGACCGGACTTCAACGTGATTCATCTCCAATATGGCACATGTCGAATTTTATAGTCCTCGGTCCCTGATAACTGATGTAACGCAAGTCGTCCTCACTCCCTTTAGCCGATGTGACGTAGATCGTCATCGGTCACCTTTAACCGTTATACTCAATTAAATGGATATCCATTATACTCCATGAAATAAGCCTCGTGGGCATTATACCACGAATTGTAATTGCTTATATTAAACATGCGGTAATGTTTTTACCCAATATTGTGTATTATATAAAGTGATCATCCTCCTCATTTTACAGATACACACACTTATATACCGAACTCATTGTTTACACATCAAATTATCCATAACTAGTTGACTTAAGCATCAGAGAATCACTCTGGAGACAAAACTCCGGGCCCACTTACGTATTTTTGTGTTGCATAGTTGTTCACGAGCTTGTTTGATAATATTTTGCAAGCAATTACCTGTTTATCCGTTCAGATTTTATCCGGATGATACCCAACACGACATCGTCACTTGTTTAATAAGATAATGTTGTGCCAAAACGAAACTGCAATAAAAGTAATTGAAAAAAATAACAAAAGCTTTTTTTCCTTATTATTCTTTTTTATTTTTAGGGAAACAATAGATGAATTGCTGAATTCTTCCTACAGAACAACATGAAAAGTTTGATGTATACATCAATATAGGCTTTGTAATCTGCATGGTCAAACTGTAGGATTTATAATCTGCTGGCAAAGATCACCAAAAACATCAACAAGAAGCTTCTTCTTGTTATCAGATACGGGCAACTTCCTCTGCATACAGTAGTACTTAAGCTGATCTACCGTGCAATAACCGATTCCGAATCCCAAAAACAAGAACATCCAATTGATTTTATTCATATCCTCACTGATAATGGGTCTAACTGGATTCAATTTACCATCACATCTGCAATCAAAATGGCCTTTTTGTAGAACGTTTTCACCGAATTTGTGAACTAATTCAGAAATTCGACCCAACTGACTATCAAATGTGTCGAATCTTTCGGGCACTAAGTAGGTGATAAACCAAATCTGCTTACAAATTGAGCATTCCACAAACCCAACAATGTCTTCAATTTCATTTGACACCATCGTGTTACGGTGAAGAAATTTCGTGCCGGTTGTATTTGTTACCCATTCGAATGGTAGGCCGTTGTAATCCCGTTCCCGGTAGGCACCAACCAGACGGCTAAATGCGTACCGGGAGGGTTTCACTGGTCCGGTGGCGTAAGCGATTGAAATTCTTTCAAGATCACTAAGAAGATTTACGTTGTTTAATTCTGGTAGGATTTCAAATTCTAGTCCAGTTGGAGGGGATAGTGGGAAAGTTACCCAGTAATCCAACGGTGAACCAAAATTTCAATCCCTGAATCGTAGTAGAGCCTATATTCGTCTACATATGATGGAACAGTACTTGACTCGTTTGTTCTGTAGAGTATCCTTTGATGAATCAATTTCTTCAAAAGGAGTTTCTTGAAAGATAAAAATCGCGACTCCATATTCTGTCATCTGGGCACCAATTTGAAGGAACTTTGTAATACGAACCGCTTGCAATTAATGCTATTGTTTCTGTTGGAGGAGGTGACGGCTGCGAAAACATTCTTGATGAAGGCGGCGACGCCAGGATTCTTGGTTGTTTCCGGCGGAGCTGAGGTGAGAGTGGCGAGAGCCCAGATTGAAGTTGAGTTGGAGTGATTGAAGGTGGGATTGAAGCCCAGGTCTGATTCTGTAAGTTGGTCAAACGAACAGGAGGGAAATCTCCAAACTTGATCTCAACCGGGAGTAATGGAGTTCTTGATTCCTCACTTTGTTTGGCAGAGGACGCCATTAATTTTCTTTTTCAGAAGAGAGAAAGGTGCTTTTCTTTAAATGATGCAGGATCTTCTCACGGTTTAATTTTAAGATTTGTCTTTTTGGGGGAAGAATCCGGATATATAAAGAGAAGGAAAAGCTCTCTTCAATGAAGAAGCAATTGACAGATAAAATGGCATGTACTCAGCACTTGGCACTTGGTTCCGGCCTTCCGGGTTGCCGGCATGTGTCCGGTTCACAACCTCCCGGGTTAGGGTAAATAAATATAACTCCTGGCCACCCCTGCTCGAAATTGAGTTTATAGTGGTTTAGTTCACAAGTCGAGTTTTTTTTTTTTTTTTTTTTTTACGGATACGGAATATACATATATATATATATACACACGTGCACTTCTTCTTGTGTTTGCTGGTACTCAAACCCGAAACATTCGAGTTAAGAACCACAGCACTTACCGGTCAATGACATGTTGGCTAGATCACAAGTTACTTAATACTATCTCCTACTAAAATATAATTCCATTTCAAAAACAAATGAAACATTTATAACATTTTCTCCCTTTATCATTCATTTATTACACACTCACTCACTTTTCACTACCTTGCATTATAACAATTAAATGTCATTTTAAACTTTTCTAATCAAAATTAATGACACATAACTCATCTAACCAACTTTATTAATTTGTATGAAAGGAGACCAAAAAACTTATATTTTAGGACGGATGTAGTACATAACATTACCCTAATAATTATCGTAATATATTTTTACATCATTCATTATAATTTAGAACTCGTTAATGATTAATACGAAGACAATAGTGGGTAGAATGTATGGTATAGCAATTATTATGGTACAACTATTGTAATAGGAGAATGGATAGTGATTTAGGCATAGAAAAAATACACATAAATTATTCACACAACACTTTATAACCAGACATTTTAACTTTTAAAGCAAATAAAAATAACACAAAATTCTAGACCATAATTCGGGGGATGAGTTCGGTACACAATTCTGTGTACTAATCATTTTCCGTAGGAGAATATCCTTTTAATATTGGTAAAGCTACGAATTTTTTTTTAATAAATCTTTGAAAAATAAAATATTTATCGTTTTTTGCCAGCCATCTCAAACTATTTCCTCCGAATGGCCCACGCCAAGATTGTTTAATGAAGCATTTGGTTGAACTCGTCTTTACTCTTAATTTGAAAATTATCAAAGCCATTTGGTTCAACCAAATGGCTTTACCCTGGAAAAAACGGGAAGCCTCTGTATTCTCGAGAAATTTTCTGAGATGAAGAAGCCCACTGGTTGAACCAAATGGCTTTAGTAGATTATATAAAAAAACGCGATTTTCACCCCATTTTCTTATTTCCAACCCTAAAACCAAAATCCCCAAATTCTCTCCCAGCGGATTTCGCCACCCCAACTCAAATTAGTCCATTTCGCATCAAGATTCTTACTTTCTTCAACCAAATCAAAGGTTTCATCCATAGTTTATCATCCAAATTACTCCATTTCGCATCGAAATTCCTCCCCAACCCATATCAAAGGTGAAAATTGCAGGTTTTTTTTTTTTTTCGTTTTTTGTTGCAATTGAAAGCATTCCTTGTTTGGATAACGAATAAGTGTTGATATTCATCGATTTGTGATATGTGTAGAAGGTTGTTTGTTTAATTTTATTAGTTTTGATTTATATTGTGTATGCGGATTTGGTTTTAGGTTTTGCTTGAGTTGAGATGTAATCTTGAAGTCTATGTTAGAAATTCATTAAAGGGTGTTAAAAGTAGGAGTTAATTTAGTTTTTTTAAAGTGATGGAGATATATAATTATCAGTTGACTTGTTGGTGGAATGGTGAAATAGTAATTGACGGTGAAAATGTTACTTACAAAGGTGGTTGTGAAACCTTTATTATTATCAATAGTAACATTGGTATCAATGAGCTTAAGAATGAGATATATGATGCTATGGAGGTTGATAGTACTTAGATTTGACCTAAACGTGAAGATGAAATTCCTATACATGGCGCTATAAAGTGTTAGCTTTAAGTAATGATCGTGGTTTAAAAGCTATGTGGGCAAGCGCTTTTTTTTTTTATATAACTGCTAAAGCCGCTGGTTGAACCAGCGGCTTCTTCATCTGTAAAATTTCTCAGGAATACAGAGGCTTCCCGTTTTTTTCCCAGGGTAAAGCCGCTGGTTGAACCAGCGGCTTTGATAATTTTCAAATTAAGGGTAAAGACGATGTTCAACCAAATGACTTCATTAAACAATCGACGCGTGGGCTATTCTAGGAGAATAGTTTAAGATTTAATAATAAACGATAAATATTTTATTTTTCAGCATTTATTAAAAAAAAAAATTCTAAAGCTACTATCAAAACAGGTCCCAAACGATTAACATTAATTTTTTTTTATAAGTGATTATAATGTATAACTCGTTGATTAATAGAAGTTTATTATAATCAAAGATATAAGAGTATTTTGTGTTAAGTATTACCACAACGACAAGTATGCATCAAACATTGACCCAACAAAATTTTACATCTTTGATTATAACGAGTCTCTATATGATTGTTTTGTGTCAATTATGTGACCTTACAATATTATTTTCCTTTTCATATTAAATAACATTTCCTTAATTGTGACTACCACCATATTTTCCCGTCAACCTCATCCTATTTAAACTTGCCAACTATCCATTCAAATCCTGAAGAAATTCATCCCAAAGAGTGAAAGCAATTTCCCATAAAATTTGCTGGCACTTATTTTCTCCCTACATTTCCTCTGCAATTAATCGATCATCCGCCATGGAAAAGGTAAATGGAACCTTCAACAATGGCCATGTTGCAGAAGAGAGCTTTTTTACACAGCCAAAACCAGTCATGTTGTTGATCCATTGAAATGGGACATGGCTGCAGAATGCTTAAAAGGAAGTCATTTTGATGAAGTGAAACGTATGGTGGTTGATTACCGGAAACCGGTGGTTTTGCTTGACGGTGAGAATCTAACCATTGGTCAAGTGGCGGCCATCGCAGCCACCGGAGTGAATGTGGTGAAGGTGGAGCTGTCGGAGGCGGCAAGGGCCGGAGTGAATGCCAGTTGCGACTGGGTGATGGAGAGCATGTGTAATGGGACGGATAGTTATGGTGTCACCACCGGCTTCGGCGCCACATCTCCCCGGAGAACCAGACAAGGTGAAGCTCTTCAAGCGGAGCTTATTAGGTATGTATGTATATTATATTAGCGCATCGGGGCGCGCGCGCGCATATATATATATATATATATATATATATATATATATATATGATTTTTTTTGATCACATATATGTAGTGTCATGAAATAGACCGTATTTTAGTTTTGGTTTGAGATATATAGGCATGATTTTTTCTCGATAACGTCTAGGTTCTACATTTATAAATTCATGTGATAAAATATTGGGGGAATGAGGGAGAAGGACAAAAATATTTCATCAATTAAATAGAAGGGACGATCTTTTAAACTTTTGTGATAAAAGACAAAATTATTTATCCACTATCGAAATTCACGTGTTTCAAATTCATTTATTTAAATTCATTCTGAAATTCATTATTAAATTCACTAATTTTCAAAATTCATTTCGGGATTCATTGATTTTGAATTCATCATCAAAATTCAATCATTAAATTAATTGATTTCGGGATTCACTAGGAGATTCACCGATTTTGGGATTCATTTGTTTGTCTTACCATTATAAAAATTATGCGATTGTTCTTCTCATATAAAAAAATGTAGTTGTCCTGTTGCTTAATAATATTTCAGATTGTGTCATTATCCCTAATTTCCCATAAAATATTTCAACTTTAGTTTTCTACCAAAACGTGCCAACTCCAAGGACCAATTAGGCAGAAATTTTTAAATATTAAAATGATTTCGTAATGTTGGGACCAAAATTGATATAATTACAAATATATGAGATCGAAATTGATATCACTTCAAAATTTACAATTTTCACTCTATAAGCCCAACAATGCCTAACTTTCCTCTCAAAAAAATGCCTAATTATTAATGGAGGATACGAATTTAGAATATTTGGTGCATCGAAGCCAGTAAAATTATCGCCACATACAAGAAATGACATAGCATGTCGTGACGACGACTTCTCATAATATATGTGATATATATATGTAAAGAAGGTATTGTTGTCACATCATAATTGATGCCACCGACTTATTAGATTGTTGTGTCAGAGTGATTGTAATAGTAACATTATTTCATAGTCAAATGAATTTGGAGTGACATAGCTCCGGCGGATTTTCAGAAGAAAAAGTATTAATAATCCATTTAAAAAAAATTACTGTAGTTAAAAAAAATCAATGAATATACTTGGTATATTTAGTGTCTCCTCAATTTTCTTTTGTAACCATTAAATTCCATTTATATATATGTAAAAGGCTTTTGAATGCTTCCCTTCACCTTGAGAATCTCTTCAAACTTATTTTAAGGCATAATTAATTGGTTGTATATAGATTCTCATTCCATGCAGAAAAAGTTTGTTTGTATAAAACAAAACTATTCTCATCATTGTCCAATCTTTAACTTTTTGTCTTCTTGCTTTTCGATTCGACAACGTTAGACTTATTCTTTATAGATATACTTTATCTTAGTACCGTTATATAATTATATTAAATGATATGCATTATTGGGTTGATTACGATGTGAGAGGATGATACGATAGAATATCCTGCATCATTAGCGATATCTTCATCCTCAGCGTGATTCAGATACGCCGATAGGAAATTGCATCGTGGCGTGGCTGTGTGGTCAGGATGTTGCAGCGTATCTATCAGTTCTCCTCCCCGCATTATATGCATACATTTTATTTTATTTTACCCTACATCTTTACTATATGAAAAAGAGTGTAAATGTATAAATACTATTACCTCCGTCTTAAAATATACGTCATCCAACACTTTTAGATTTGTCCCACAATATAAGTCATTCTACATTACCAATGCAAAATTTATTACCCTTTTTCTCTATCTTACCTCTAATTTATTATCAATTCAATCACTTATCATTACTTAACAACTATTGTATTAATAATAGTCAATTAATGGTGTCTATTCTACCTTTGTCATTATGGACATCATTGATTGTTATAAGATGTATTTAATGAATACAAGAGTAATGGATTTAGTATTATTGTTTTGATCTTATATTTAGTTTTATGAAATAGACCGTATATTAGTTTAGTTTGAATGAATTGGTTTGAAATAAGCATGATTTTTTCTCGATAACTTCTAGGTTCTACATTAATAAATTCATGTAATAAAATATTTCAACTTTAATTTTCTACCAAAACGAGCCAACTCCAAGGACCAATTAGGTAGAAAAAATTTCGTAATGTTGGCACCAAAATTCATATAATTACAAATATATGAGATCAAAATTGATATTACTCCAAAGTTATGAGATCAAGTTTTACAATTTTCACTCTATAAGCACAACAATGCCAAACTTTCCTCTCAAAAAATGCACAATTATTAATGGGGGATGCGATTTAGAATATTTGGTGCATCGAAGCCAGTAAAATTATCGCCACATACACAAAATGACATAGCATGCTGTGATGACTTGACTCCTCATAATATATGTGATATATATTTAAAGAATGTCTTGTTGTCACATCATAATTGATGCCACCGACTTATTAGATTGATGTGCCAGAGTGATTGTAACCTTAATATTATTTTACAGTCAAATGAACTTAGAGTGACATAGCTCCGGCGGATTTTCGGAAGAAAAAAAGTGTTAATAATCCATAAAAAGATAGTAGTTAAAAGAATGCAAAGAATATACTTAGTATATTTAGTGTCTGTTTGGTAAGCAAATTAAGTATTTATTCTGAAAAAATTAAATGGAGTTTAGAATTGGAGATGTTTGATAACATTTTTAACACGTCTTAATTCTTTAAGTGCCATTCCACATGTAAAAATGACAAAAAAAAAATCCAGCGTTCAAATCACTACTTATCTCTGAAAAAAATAACTTGCGGCAATGTTAACCATGTTCTCATCATCAGTGTAGCTTTATCTATTTGTTTTTTTTTATGTGTATTATTATTATTATTATCAACATATTATATCAAAACCCTTTTGTGAATGTGCATTTTGTGTCTAGTTATACAAAAGTAATAATTTTGACTAAAGTATTTATATTTATTAGTTCTTATGAATTTTTTTTTTTTTAAAACAATACTATAATCTTCCTAAGAAAAAAAACAATACTATAATCTTCTCAACAAAAAAAAATCCTCTAAATGGGTAATACTTTTTTGTTTTAAAGTTATAAAGTATTAATTAAAATACCTTGTAGCAATATATATATATATATATATGTTAAAACATAAATGAGAGACTTGCAGTTTAAGAAAGATATAAACAGAAGCAATGCAAGCGTAAAGTATGGCGGAAATTGATAAAAACATAGAAACAAAGAGAACACAATGATCTAACGTGGTTTCCGGCATTGTGCCGACTACTTCACGGACAGAAAATAAGATATTTTATTATGCACAGAATTACAAGGTTTTCCCAAGTGTGTGAACAACATTCTTGAAAGACACACATTGCATTGATTACAACATTGGTATTTATAGGCACAAATCTCAAACTGTATCCGCCAAAGATATTTGTCGGAATTGTCATAAATGCATCAGATGTGGACCCCAGCTCCAGCTGTTATCCACCAGACAAAACTCAGCTTCAAACTGACTTTCCAGACTTGCAATCAACTGCTCAGATGTAGAACTCAGCTATACTCAGCAAAACTCAGCAGACCATAACTGACTGCTGACTTCAGAAGAAACTCACTGCACTTCATCAAACTGATTTTCACAGAACTGAATATACTTAACTTAACTGACCATCATTCTCAGTCTCATTTTTCCAGATCAGTTCCACCAGATTATTCATCAGTTTAGAGGTCAACTCACCAAAACTAACAAATCTCCACCTTGACTTGAACTATCATTCAACATCGCCAGATTGCATAATCAGATGTACTTGCACCAGATGCATTCGTCAATGCCAGGACGTCTGATGCACTGACTTCTCCTCTCGAATCCACTCAGTTGATCTGTCCACAACTGAGTATCCAGATTTCAATTTACAAGCTTTGAATATTCAGCAAACTGAAACTTGCTCTTCTGAATTGGTTTAGTGAACATATCAGCAGGATTATCTTTGGTGCTGATCTTCTTCACTACAACCCTCTTCTCATTTCTTAGAAAATGATACCTCACATCAATATGCTTGGTTCTGTCATGATGAACCTGATCCTTAGCTAGACAAATTGCACTCAAACTGTCACAATAAATCTCAGCTTGATCCTGATGTAGCCTTAAATCACTGACTAGTCCATTCAACCAAATACCTCCTTGGTCGCTTGAAGAAGAGCCATAAACTCAAACTTCAAACAATTGATAAAGCCATTGTTGCCTGAAGAGTTGCTTTCCAGCTGACAACTGAATTCCCCAATGTGAAAACATAACCAGTCATAGATTTTCTACTGTCCACATCACCTACATAATCAGCATCACAGTATCCTATGATCAGTTCTTGGGTATCACCTCCATAAATTAGACCAACATCAGCAGTACCTCTAAAGTACCTGAACATTCTTTTCACAGCTTTCCAGTGTTCTTTTCCAGGTTGAGCCATAAATCTGCAGACAACACTGACTGCCTGAGCCAGATCATGCCTAGTGCACACCATGGCATACATCAGACTGCCAACTGCACTAGCATAGGGAACTCTTGATATGTATTCCTTCTCATCTGCTGACTGTGAAGCAAAAACTGACAAATGAATATTTGATGCCATAGTAGTATCTATTGGCTTAGCAGCTGACATGTCAAACTTTGACAAAATCTTCTGTGTATAGCCCTGCTGAGATAAAAACAGTTTTTTCTGACTTATATCTCTCCAGATCTCCATCCCCAAAATTTTCTTGGCTACACCTAAATCCTTCATTTCAAACTCAGCACTGAGAAAGTCTTTCAGATACTGAACATCGAACTTCTTTCTTGCAGCTATCAGCATGTCATCCACATATAACACAAGATAGATGTATGATCCATCTTCTAACTGACTGTTGTAAACACAGCAATCATAAGGACTTCTGTTGTACCCCAACTGGATCATGTAACTGTCAAACATTTTATACCACTGCCTAGGAGCTTGTTTCAGTCCATACAATGACTTTTTCAACTCACACACAAGATCTTCCTTACCAGAACTTGGAAACCCTACAGGTGAGTCATGTATATCTCTTATCTACCTCACCATGTAGAAAAGTCTGTCTTCACTTCTAAGCGCTCAAGTTCTAAGTCTGTTGTGCCACCATTTCTAGTAACACTGATTGAAGTATGTCGACTCACTGGTGAGAATATCTCATCAAAGTACACCCTTATTTCTCGATCGAACCTCTTGCAACCAAACGTGCCTTATACTTAACTTCTTCTCGCCTCGTTATCCCTTCCTCCTTCTTGAAAATCCATTTGCAAGTAACAATTCTTCTATCATTTGGATGTTTAACTAAATCCCTAGTCCGATTCTTCAGTAATGACTCAATTTCATCACCCATGGCAAGAAGCCATTGAGATGCTTCGAACATGTCACTGCTTCCTTGTAAGTAGAAGGTTCAAAACCATCCACTTCTTCTGCAACTTGAAGTGCGTATCCAACCATATCATCAAACCCATACCTCTTGGGAGGTACCCTAACATTGGATCTTCTAGCTCTGCTGACAGCTATACTCTGCTCACCCACGTTCTCAGTTTGATGCTCAACTGACATTTACTCGGTGATGGCTTGGATTCGACTCTGGTTCAAAGAACGGATCGATGAAAGCCGACTTGGATCGCTTGATTGTTGCATTCCAACCGACTCCACCAAGCTCCACCTATCGTCCGTTTTCGCCAAGACTGGTTTTGATTTGATTATCTCTCTTACTAATGAACTGAGCATAGAATTTCATCGAAAACTGTATCTCTACTGAGAATGACTATGTTTTCTGTTGATGACCAAATTCTATAACCCTTAACTCCATCACCATACCCCACAAACACTCATTTCTTGTCCCTTGGTTCCAGTTTCCCTAAACTCTTAGAGCTGAATAATCTGCAGGCTTTCCTGACCACATCGCGTTGTGCCGACTACTCCACGGACAGAAAATGAGATATTTTATTATGCATGTAATTACAAAGGTTACAACAAGTGTGTGAACAACATTCACACATTGCATTGATTACAACATTGGTATTAATAGGCACAAATCTCAAACTCTAACCGCCAAAGACCTTTGTCGGAATTGTCATAAATGCCCCAGATGTGGACCCCAGCTCCAGCTGTTATCCACCAGACGAAACTCAGCTTCAAACTGACTTTCCAGACTTGTAATCAGCTGCTCAGATGTAGAACTCAGCTATACTCAGCAAAACTCAGCAGACCAGAACTGATTGCTGACTTCAGAAGAAACTCAGTTGCATTTCATCAAACTTGATTTTCACAGAACTGAATATACTTAACTGAACTGACTATCATTCTTAGTCTCAGTTTTCTAGATTAGTTCCACCAGATTATTCATCAGTTTAGAGATCAAGTCACCAAAACTGACAATATATATATAAGAGTGAAAATAATGCTATCTATGTTTTCGGATTCGTAGTGTTACCAAACGGTCTAAGTACTTAAATCCTTCTGTTATTTAATATTTTCAGATTTCAGAATTTAGACTTCAGACTTCAGACTTTAGATTTCAGACTTCAGATTTAATAAACGCCCCCTAGTATCTCCTTAATTTTCTTTTGTAACCATTAAATTCCATTTATTTATATATATGTAAAAGGCTTTTGAATGCTACCCTTCACCTTGACAATCTCTTCAAACTTATTTTAAGGCATATTTAGTTGGTTGTATATAGATTCTCATTCCATGCAGAAAAAGTTTGTTTGTATAGAACAAAACTATTCTCATAATTGTCCAATCTTTTAACATTTTGTCTTCTTGCTTTTCGATTCAACAACGTTAGACTTATTCTTTATGGATATACTTTATCTTAGTAAACCGTTATATCGAATGATATGCATTATATGCACACATTTTATTTTATTTTACCATACATCTTTACTGTATGAAAAAAGTATAAATGTATAAATATTACTCCCTCCGTTTTTATTTAACTTTCACATTTGATGTTATTTTCCGGATGAACCTCGTCACATTTTAGCTTAAGGTTAGTCATTTTTTGGATGAATCTGGACATCAGATGTGACAGTTAAAAGAAAATGGATGGAGTATTACCTTCCTCCCAAAATATACGTCATTTAGCACTTTTAGATTTGTCACACAATATAAGTCATTCTACATTATCAATGCAACATTTATTACCCTTTTCTCTATCTTACCTCTAATTTATTATCAATCCAACCATTTTTCATTACTTAACAACTATTGCATTAATAATAGTCAATAGTCAAAGGGCATTTTAGACATTAACAATCAAATTTATGACATTCAATCACTTTCTTAATCTGTGTGAAAATAATGATTTATATTTTGGGACGTAGGAGGTAGTATGATTGTTTTTTCTATTCTTTGACGTTTATATTTTATTTTTGATTGGATCAGATTCTTGAATGCTGGAATATTTGGAAATGGAAATGAATCAAGCCACACATTACCTCTTTCAACAACTAGAGCTTCAATGCTAGTAAGAATCAACACACTTTTACAAGGCTATTCAGCCATCAGATTTGAAATCTTGGAAGCCATAACCAATCTTCTCAACCACAACATCACCCCTTGTGTACCGCTTCGAGGCTCGATCACGGCATCCGGCGACTTAGTTCCGCTGTCGTACATCGCCGGATTGTTAACCGGCCGGCCAAACTCCAAGGCTATTGGGCCTAATGGGAACATCATCATTGATGCTTCTGAAGCCTTTAAACTCTCAGGAATTACGAGTTTTTTCGAGTTGCAACCTAAAGAAGCATTAGCCCTTGTGAACTCTACTGCAGTTGGTTCTGCTTTGGCTTCAGTTGTGCTTTTTGAGGCTAATGTTTTGACACTTTTATCTGAACTACTTTCAGCTGTTTTTGCTGAGGTGATGATTGGGAAACCCGAGTTTACGGATCATTTAACGCACAAATTGAAGCATCATCCTGGTCAGATTGAGGCTGCAGCTATTATGGAACACATTCTTGATGGAAGTTTTATTGTTAAAGAAGCTAAAAAAGTTCAAGAACTTGACCCTTTACAAAAGCCTAAACAAGATAGATATGCTTTAAGGACTTCACCTCAATGGCTAGGTCCTCAAATAGAGGTCATAAGATCATCCACAAAATCCATAGAAAGAGAGATTAACTCTGTTAATGACAACCCTTTAATCGACGTGTCGCGAAACCGAGCTTTACATGGAGGGAATTTTCAGGGGACCCCAATTGGTGTATCAATGGATAACACAAGACTGGCTATTGGTTCAATTGGGAAACTTATGTTTGCACAGTTCTCTGAGCTTGTTAATGACTTTTACAACAATGGGTTGCCTTCGAATTTATCAGGTGGGCCGAATCTGAGCTTGGATTACGGGTTCAAAGGGGCGGAAATCGCAATGGCAGCTTATTGCTCTGAACTACAATTCTTGGCTAATCCAGTTACTAACCATGTTCAAAGTGCAGAACAACATAATCAAGATGTCAACTCATTAGGACTTGTCTCGTCGCGAAAAACCGCAGAAGCGGTTGAGATACTTAAGCTCATGTCATCTACTTATTTGGTGGCTTTGTGTCAAGCAATTGACTTAAGACACATGGAAGAAAACTTAAGGGCCTCAGTCAAAAATGCAGTTAGTACAATATCCAAAAGAATTTTAACCAATGGATACAACCTTGAGCTTCAAGAATCAAACTTTTTTGAGAAAGACTTGCTTAAAGTGGTGGATAGAGAGCATGTGTTTGCTTACATTGATGATCCTTGTAATGCTACATACCCTTTGGTGCAGAAGTTAAGGGAAGTTCTTATAGACCATGCTTTGGCTAACATCAAGAGCGATAACGATAACAACAACAACAACGACGGGGACACTTCGATTTTGTTAAAAGTTAACTCATTTGAGGATCATTTGAAAGCCCTTTTGCCACAAGAGGTAAAGAAGGCAAGATTTGATGTGGAGAACGGAAACGCAGCGATACCAAACCGGATCAAGAATTGCAGATCATATCCACTGTACAAGTTTCTTAGGGAGGAATTGGGGACATGTTTCTTGACAGGTGAAAAAGTTGGATCACCAGGTGAAGAATTTGAGAAGGTGTTTAAAGCTATTTGTGATGGGAAATTGATTGATCCATTGTTGGAATGTTTGAAAGATTGGAATGGTGCACCTATCCCAATCTGCTAAATTAATAAATTTACTATTTTGAAAGCATAAATACTTGTTGCATTTGTTGCTGGAAAATCTTCTGTATCAGAATAAAAATTTATTGTTATGAACTCTTGAATTTAAATATATTCACATTTTCTATCTTTAACAACTATTTTTATAACGCCTCTGTCCCGGATACTAAGTACTTATATATCCGGAAAATAGACGTTCGACACATGGCATTTAGAGTAAACCCTAAATCCCACGTAAGCCTAATGTCCTATCAGAGTAGAAGAAAGCGTGTAAGGAAAGATCAACAAGCAAGAGACTCAGGAAACTGACATTTAAGATATTACATTAACCAACTCAACGGATTACAACTACTATCACACTAAATGATAAATAAGTTCTAACATTTATTACAACTCAACTTGTCTAAAAAGAAAATTTGTTGAGACATAAAGAACTCTATAGCTCCATTCCCAAACTTGCTATCTACCCTTATTCATCCAACTCGTCTTTAACCTGCATATCTTATTATTCCAAATAAAGGAGTGAGCACCAACCGGACGCTCGGTAAGGAGAAAGAAGATCAAAAAAGGGATTTATGTTTGTCGTATGCTGGAAGACATAACATGAATCTACTTCATCCAATTTGCAAACACTTTAAAAGCATGACATGAAGAATACATAAAACATCTTTGAAAAACATGTCTTGAAACATAATGAACCACTTTAAAACCATCTTGAACCCCCATGCATAGAAAACATGCATATTTACTACATTCAATTCATCTTGCACGTACTAGCTTGTTACATTAATTACCTACTTATTAAAATTATGTTTCGATCTCTTGCTAATCAAACTTATATACGTAAGCTATTTATTAACCCATACCCTATTTGTCGACTAATTGTAGCATGTTCGTGTCCTCACTTCCATGTTCATGTTTTTTACTTGACATAACTCTGCTCTTGTGTCGACTGTCCTATTTCACTAGTTTCCCACTGACTTAGCCTGAGGGCGCAGAATACAGCTCGGCTAGCACAACTAACTACACCTCCAATCGTGGGACTTAAGGACTGCCGTCTTAAGAACGACATAGATTAGCGCAGTTGGTCATACCTCCGACAATGGACATAAACCCATGGTACCCCGTACGGTTCGTTCTTAATTACGAATACCCTGTTGTGCTAAGTATATTTTGGCCACACATGAAGCAAGTAGGAACACATAAAACACCTATGTCTATGTCAAATCTCATACTTATCCTGTTTACGTGACCCCACTGAGGCAATAACAACACCAAACTACCACCCTATCTCAACCATTTGTAACCAATACGCCTAAAACAGTTTACAAAAAAGTAACTAGACAACAGAGTCGTTCTGAAAACACAGTTTGACAAATACCCGGCAATACATAATTATGTCTAGTTCCGTACAGTTTAATATAAAACAATAATCAAAACAACTTAAGAACATAAACTTAAACCATATAGTATGTATTGATTAATCAATGTGGTGTTTGTTACTTGGTGTACTCTTTGTCCATCTTGCATACATGTTGATGCTAAAGCGGTTTGTGCATTCATTTTGTAATATTATTATTTATTTATTTATTTTGAACAAATGTACTATTATTTCTTTACTCTTGACTTTCATACGCAATAATGCCTAGTATAGAATCGTCCGTATACAACAAGACAACATGGAACATTAAACACATTAATCAATCATTGACAAAAACGGGTTAATCTTTTAAATTATAATTGGGAACGATAAAAACTTAGCAAGATATTACCTCAAACCTAAAAAATAAAAATAAAAATAAAAACTTAGATAGAACAAAAATTGCTTCATTGTCCGCTTAGAATCTAAATTAATATACAGTCAATCGAAAATAGTAAATGACAAACAACATTCAATAGAATAATTTGGATTCTAAGCCGACAATGAGGCAAAAAGCATTCAATTGATTAAAATAGCGAAAATAGTAAATGACAAACAACATTCAATAGAATAATGGGAAACTTCAAAAAAAAAAAAAAATGTTTTAAAAGTTAACATTGAAAAACTATACTCTCTTCGGTTCGGCGTCGCGCATTCGTCGCTCGTACGTCACTACATGGCTCGTGCGTGGCTCATGCGTCGACGCAGGCATAATTTTCAAACATCTTCATACGAGACATATATTTCAAAAAAAAATTCTTTTCAAGCATAGAAATTCAAGTTTCCCTAGAATAATTTGGATTCTAAGCCGCCAATGAGGCAAAAAGCATTCAATTGATTAAAATAGCGAAAGAAAGAGACAAATTACACTTTTCCACCGAATAGTTAAAATCTCTAGTAATTTTTTTTCCGGATACGAAAGATTTAACACACACATATGCTCCCGGGTGGGCTCGAACCCAGGTCGCCTTTCGTATACGAAAGGTTTAACATACACTAATTATATGCTCTGCGCGAAAGCCGAACTCGCGTCGCTTTTAACGATGATATTTTCAATAACCCGCCAGGCCGATGTACCAAGGACAAAATCTCTAGTATTCAATGCAACTAATGCCAACATATATATTGTGCTACACAACACAATAAACTAACAATAGAAACCAAAAATGAGATGCAACGTAAAAATACATAAACCTTTATCGGTAGATAAGTTATTTACGGTTGAATTATAAAAAAATACTTATGTTTTTGTTTTTGTTTTTTGAGAGACAAAATTACACAATATAACCATACAATAAAAATCATACTTCACAGTAAAAAAACAACTGAAAAATAAATACGAATTTAACAATTCACAATCCATGATCAAATCATCTTTTATATAAACTTAATTGATTTTTCAAACATCAAACATTACATGCTCATTATTCTAAAAACATATCATCAATAAAAAAAAAATTGAAATCGCAGTCAACAATGTTTGATATTCAAAATAAATGAAATCCAAATACATGTAGCAATTGTCAAGAAATAAAGAAATTACGTTACTTTTATTTTCTAGTTTTTCAACAAATCGAAATCAGGTTGATTATAATCGTGAATAATATTATCAATTAAATTTATGAACGTATAAAACCTCATCTATTATCTTTTTTTAGTAAACATGATTATCAAAATGACAACAACACCCTTTAAATATAATTAACGTAATATTGTTTTCACTCTCTCACCCCTTAATATGCAATATTGTTTTCTGCTTTTTAAGTACTAAATCAACCTCAAAGAACATCCTTATACAATAGACAAATTTATTAATTCAACCTCAATTTCTTACAAAACTGAACAGGATTAAATTCAAACCTGTGCTCTACAAAAATTGTGACTATATCTGCAATTTTTTCCAGTAGTAGAATACCAATTTTGCCCATCATACTGAAGCCTATTAATACATGCTATACACCAGCAAAGAAGACGACAGATACAATTAACTTTTTAACTTGAAAATCCAATGCCCAAAAAAAAACTTCAATTGGATGCACTAGTAATTTTAGTCCATCTTATTGCACGAAAATTTTCGAGATCTTGCTGTGAAAGAACATCCGAATGCAGAGATGAAGGCGTTAATTTCTTCGAAAGCTCTACCACAAGGATTTGGCAAGCATTAAATTCTTCTATTTTATCTGTCGTATCTAAAGGCTCCGGTGAAGAATCATTTTTCCATGGCTGGTTAAAAGACCTATAGACAAAGTAGATGAATATATTCTAACATTCAGCAACCAAAACTTTACCAAAATAGTATATTATTAGCATTTCATAATCTCAGAAGCATAAAATGCCAGAAAATTTTTCAAAGTTCAATCATAAATAGTTTTCGATGATGATCATTTCCAAAGAAAAAGGAACTTTCAGAGGAAAGAATGTCATACCATTTCCAACCAGGCTTAGCTTCAGAAGGGAAGCGGATTTTCATGGCTAGCTCGCCCAAAGGATGACCAATGCCATGCAGAGAATCTGAAAAAGCCGGTGGAAAAAGAACATCAGAAACAAAAGATAAATGCATTTTAAATGGGAGAGTAATGTAAAAGTTTCTAGGGTCAGCGAAAGATTCACCTGATGAACACGGAGCAGATAAAATCAACAGAGCAAGAGCAGAAACTACTGATATGACATATTCGCCCTTCTTGATGCCAACTAGTTGCTGTAAATAACAGATAAACTCGGCTATCATCTCTCCGTTGCTAAGTCTCAACTGGTTTTCAGATCCCTTTTCGTTGTATTGCAACAGGGATTGTAAAGTATGAATCTTTAAGCTGTTCATTCTAGTTTTCCAAGAGATTTTCCCAAGGATCACCGAAGCACACAGCCATCTTAAGAGTTTTGATAAGAGGTTCTCTTTGTAGTTATCTACTGAAGATTGTGTTGAACAGTAATGCATGGCTTCAGATTGAGGCTCTGTCTGCAAGGCAACTGTGATCGCCCATGTAAGGAACTTCGAAATCTTACCTTGCTCCTGTAACACGTATTTATGTTGATTTATCAATTCACCGATAATTGAAATCAAAAACTTGCAAGATATGGCAAAGTAATAAACGATCGAATTTACATTAGATGGAAACTGAGAATTGCATGCACACTGAAGACCAAAAGCACAAACAGAAATAGAGCAATACCGCGGTAAGAATGGCAGTTGTAGGTGTACTCATAAGTATTACTTCGAGGCCTAACGCAGCCACAGGACTGAACTTCCCACCGCAATGTGCATCAACAATCTCACATAATTGACAAAAGCCTTCAAACCCCGGGAAAAGTTGTTGATGATAGACTTTCCTTTCTTGTGATATCTTCAATGTTAATGTTGATATTTGGAGAACTAAACTGATAAATCTTGTATCAACTTGTGTGGACCCATTACGGTCAACTAAGAGTTTGAATAGACAAGATGAAAACTCAATGAGCTGCTCCAAAGCATGTTCTGCCAACCATTTGCTCATACTTTCAGACTTAAATATGCCAATGGCTGCCTATTTAAGAAACGTAAACATTCATTTCAGAAAGTGTCGGTAACTAAATCACATACACTTAAGTGATAGCTGAAAACTATTGATACAAAAACATGCCACACAAAAGTTGCAGCTGCTAGGTTGCCCAAAAAATTTCGAAAAACATATGAATACCCACACACACACACATAATGATTCATCTGTTTAGAGCACATGCATGAATAAAAGGCCAATCATTTGGGGAAAAACTTTTGCAGCATATGATTAAAAAGCATTCATTTCCAGACAGCAAGAATATTGGATGTTTTAAAGTAAATGCGAATTTCAGAATCCAAAAATCAGGTTTTTCATAGGCGACTTAAAGCTTCGCTGAATAAATAGCGTTACAAAGAATCAATACCTCCAGGGTAATGCTTAGTCGAGCTAACGGGAAACTCCCGTGCTCTTTCCATTGACTCCTGCCAGCGGATGAAACGAGAGATGAAAACCATGAGATTATGCCACACTGCTTGATCAAGTATCGTGCAAGTTTAGGCACTTCCATAGCTTTCTCAACAATCTGCAGGAAGAAACCCCGCAAAATAGTTTAGAGTTTGAAAAGCTAAACCAACCTAAAATAAAAAGGTGCCTTAAGAACAAAAAGAACGTAGTCACAGCATGGAAAAATGACTACTGGTGGAGCAGCTTAAATTTGCTATATCCCGAGAGTTGGATGACCACCAGAAAAACAATGGCAGTGATGCTCTACATTTATAAGTGTTGGACAGTAAATGATGAGCATGTACCCAAAAAATGAGAGCGACAGAAATGAGCATTGATAAGATAAGAAACGAACATATTAGGAATAGTTGGGGATTTTTCTATAGATGAGAATATGAGAGCGGTTGAGATGACGTGATCATATGCAAAGGCGTCATATACTTGCATCTTCTAGGAAATGCAAGTTACAAATTAAGACACGTGTCAAAAAAGGGGAGAGTAAGACTGCAGAAGATGAGGGAGGAGACGATTAAGAAGTATAATAATATATATGGGCATCAAGGAGGTTATAATTCATAACAGAGCGTAGCAAAAACATGCAATAATATAGCCCGACGTCACCTGCTGGAAATAAGGCTTAAGTGTTGCTATTGTTATAAGACGCGAGGGCAAAAACAGACAAAAAGTAGACCGGAAAGTGAGTCACTCCAGAAACGAACCCAATACAAGAAAATCCAAGTAATCGTTCATTGAATCTGTATGTGTTATTCATATTGATCTTATGAATGGGGATCATAAGTTGCGATCCCTTTGTTCTCTATCCTTCCTTTACATAGAATAGAAATTACAAAGAGGTAAATATAGATTAGAAAAATAGATATAAAAGGTAAGAAGACTCCGAGCTACTCAGCCCTAGTCGCTGTTTGCTTAGAGCTTTCACCCTTATTCTTTAACACTACGTCTCCGATCATTTTGATAAAAAGACCCCACAGTTGTGACCAACTAAAAAATGATATTTTAATACAGATTACAGTTAAGATAAGCAAAAAGATATAACATTGCTAACCTGATTAATCAGATCCTTTGACTCACCATCGCAAAGAGGAGAAGTGTAAAAACTAAGAAGAACCTCAAAAATGGAGTTTCTAATACATGTCTGACCGTCATCAACCAAATTTAACCCGCTTGTACAAAAGTCGAAGAATCCACAACCTTTCTGTCTTAAAGTTGACAGAGTTACTCCAGAAAAAATCTTCAAATAACGGTATAGCCTAGAAACAAGGAAATCGAAAAATACTACCGTCAAAGGAACACAAAATAGAAAATCGCTTGAAGTAACTATACTTCTTAAAGATGAGTATAAATGGGTGACTGATTATGTCAAAGAAAGACCGTACAAACAATACCTTGGTATTAGCCCCAGGACTCTGCACAAGGCTCTTACTTATAGCTGCATAATGGTCATGTGCAGAATCTAGCAAGACAAGAGAAGCCTCTGCAACAAACACAGCATTCATGGAAGGAATCCTCTGCAGTGGCTCCATAATGCCATTTTGCAAGAACAACAGTAAGAGCTGAAGTCGCTTCACATTCATCCTCTTAGGACATTTCTGTAACCAATGAAAATTGATCATTCATGGCACAGAAAAGAATGTAAAGTTATCCGCAAAACTAACTAGTTGAATGAAAAACCAAAAAGGTGACACGCTCAAAAATAATAAAACCCAGAAATTAAAAGAAGTGATGTGCGCTATCTACCCCAATAGAAAGCACCACAAGGGAAAACTCACCATCAAAATATCAGCTATGCTTAATATAAACTATGGACTAGCGCAGAATAGTAATTTATTCAAACAAATTCGACTAGGACAGATTAGTACTCTGTCCACATTAATGTCAAGCATCACCATAGAATACTATAAATAAATAAGAAAGAATCCAGTACCTCCAGAGATGCTTTAAATAACCCAAGAACCTCATAGCCCAGTTTTCTCATGTCGTCATCAGGTGAAGACAGGCTGACAAATGTAACAGCAAGCAAGCCTACACCAACAAATTCTAGAGGCTCGACGTAATCCATCGAAAGACAATGAATGGAAAATCGCAGGATGAAAACAGGATCATAAACTTCACTTTCCTTGTCAGTTGTCTTAATGGGATCATAAATTTCATTATCCTTGTCGGTTGTCTTACATTCCTGCCGAAACTGTCACCAAAGAATAATTGAGATCCCAAACAAGCCTTATGTAAACATCCATCCCCAACTTCCCCCCTCCCTTTCCGTATAAATATATGTATTCTCCTAGGGTGAAAGAGAGCAAGAAAAAAAAAGTGCTTGTAAAGTAATGTATGGAACTAAATCAAAACAGAACAGAATTACGAACCATACCTCGCAATACTCATTATTCTGAAGTTCATTCAAACTTTTTTGATAAACATATCTATTAAAAGGGAAAAAGAGAACAGTCCTTTGACATAAATTTGGATCCACGGGAAAACTTTCCCTAAACCTATTTCTTTTGCCTTCAACATCACTTCCGCTGCCTGAATGCAGATGCTTCTCATTTTCCCTTTCTTTCATAACATTTTCAGCAGCAAAGCCCCATAAAAAATCCAGTTGAGTAATACTCTCAGCAACCGATTCACTAAGAGACTCTAGTACATTTATAATACGGTATATTTCTATATCAATTTCCGATAGAGTCGCACCATAAGATGACAAGAGCAATAAAACCAATTTCTTCAGGTCTATTCCAGTAAACACCTCAACATTTGATTTGCATTGTTGAGACAGGGTTTGAAAAAGAACCCTAAGCAACTTCACAAGTTCCAACTGCATCACAGGAAGTCCGGCGGAATGACTATCGTTCTTTTGGCTAACGGAGTTTTGCAGATTTCGAGTAAAATTAGTTGACCTCATAATGCTAGTTATAGAGGTCAATACTAAACCATATTGTGTCGCATTAGCTGATTTGCGGGCACACAGAAGAGCAGAGGCAAACTGGGAGTGAGAAAGCAGCAGCTGAAGACATGAAATGCATGAGAACTTCCCCTCAGGTAGAGAAGCTAGAACTGTTCTGAGCATTTTCAGAGATGCAGGGTCATCAAACCTATGACGCAAAGAGTACTTGAAAAGCTTTTCAATAAAGGGAAGCGAGTTCAATCTGATTAGCAGCAAACGCATCTCTTTAGTCAAGTCCAATATATTGAAAACAATAAAGTTCTCCAAATATCTGAACAGTAAACCCTTCTGCACTCCTTCTCCGGATTTACCAATACCAGAATGGGATCTTTTGACGATAAACGTCCATGAATCCACCAACATGTTTAAGAACATCACTTTTGAAGAGTTTGTTTCAGTATTTATCTCTACTGCAGCTCCAGCTTCTTCCAATTGAGACGAAATTTGCTTGCCCTCATGGAATAGAAGTATCCTACACAACTGTATCTTAGCAACAATTCTGTTACCGATGTCCAAAGGATCCTCAAGAGAGGCATTGCCAACCTCAGCAACCTTGTAATTCAGAAGTTCATCATGAAAAGTGGAACCTGAGCAAACAGAGTTGAACAGGGACAACCTATCGGTTAAGGTGATTGAGCACTCACTCAAATTCAAATAACGATGAATCAGCAAAACAGACCTTCCAAGAAGGCTGCCAGAGACAAATTCCAAAAACTCTTCTGCTGATGAAGGCCAGCAACGATTAAACTTCAAGCGAAACATTTCTTTCAAAACAAAGCTCTTCCAGTTAGAAAAACCATGAAATATTACTTCTGAGAAGGAAAAAATGCTTTCAATGTGCTCAGGGACTTGGCTTTCTTTTACATAAAAAGACTCCAAGTACCAGAGGACGATGGGGGAGAGCATAAAGAATTCTTCATTAAAATAATGGCCATCGTGGTCTTTTATGATCTCCTTGGTCTTAAAGAGCCGATATCTACTCATTACATCAGATAACAGCTGTCCAAAAAGCAAAAGATGCATTGCACTATTTTTACATAAAATATACAGTACTTCAGCTCTAGCCCTGGTTAGCTTATCCATACACTGTGAGAGAAAATCAACAGGGAAGATGGTCAAATCTCTTGAAATAGTCATAGCAAAAGGTAACCTAGTAACCTCCATGTGCTTAAACAATTCAACCACCTTGATAGCTTTCAATAAACATAAAGCGACAGCTTCCGATTCCAATGTATTCCTAATCTCAAATACCCTGAAAAAGATTCTCTGTAAAAAGGCAATTTCACGGCTCTTTTCTCCCGTTTCATTCACCAAATATTTGTTGGCTCCTTCAGATCTTTCCTGCCCCATGTATGCTGAGAGTGAATCAAATGCGAGGCCAGCAATGTACAATCCAACATACAGCAGAGACCTTTTCACCGGCAATCTGACAGCAGAATCATCACTATCAGTATCAATTATGGAAAAGAACCAATCCACCAACTCAAGCATATCACAAGGAGGTATTACATCTTCCAGATTATGTAAAGCATACAACAAAAATATCAATGGCTCTAAGTCTCCAGATTTGACATAATCAGTGAGCCTTTCCTTCAAAACTCTAATCAACTTCAGGACTAAAACATTGAAAGCATCAGCAATTTGTTTAATGGAATGATCAACTTCAGATAGGGATCTATTTCTATTGCATAAAGGCAACAGCTCAGAAGCCATTCTTAACAAGTTCAGTACATGATGATCCATTTTATGAACCCTCAATCTTGCAAATTCAAGAAAGCTCTCACGAGTTATCAAAACAGCATCATCTATAGAGTCTGAGCCAGAAGAGAAAGGGGACTCAAAGGTCTCTCCTATTAGAGGGTGACAAAAAATCGTTTTCGCCACTTGTCCAGCATCACAAGTAAAAAAGGGAGCAAAAGCACATGTTGAATCACCAATAGCACTGCCGGCAACCAAACACTGTTTCAGCATGAGCCCAGCAAGACCAAAAGAGAATTCAGAATGTTCCTCTAGTTCTTTGGATGGCTTGATTTTGTATGAAAAACGAACACGATGGATGACAGAAAGGACATGGCGAATGGCATGGAAGGACAGATTTGGAGTCAATTGGAAGAGTTTGTCCAGAAGCATATGTTGCAGTCTTGCATGCCCAAGCTCACACAAACGATCAACGAACAAAATAGCCGGAAACAGCATATGAAAAGGAGCACATTTCAGAAATATGGAAAATGCAACAGAAAAAGATTCTTCGAAATCCACTCCACAGGAAAATTGATCCTCTTTTTCTCCTCCAAGATTCACATCAGCTAATACCTTTTCTAGACCGGCATAGCAATCTTCCGGATATACATTAAAAAGATCGGCAAGAAGATGAGGTTCCAAATAAAATATTAACGATAGGAGAGAGATTGGGACCCCGGACAATTTATTTGAAACAGAGATAATCGAAGAGAAATTCTGCAATATTTCAGTGCGTGTAGAGCATATCATTGAGAAGGAAAATCCTACAGCAATCCCATGCAGCCCCTTACCATACTCACGCCTTAGAATTTCGTTGATCTCAGAAACAGTATTAGAAAGAGAATCATCAGAGCAAGAAGTATCCCGGATAGCTGTCAAATGGCTATAGATTTCTTGGTCAACTATACTTTTTGAAAAATGCAACAAACTCTTTAGCGGCCTCCATTCACAACCAACTCTGGAAAAGATTGCAGGGGAACCACAACCATCAAGTCTCTCAGATAGTACACGGTTAATTAGGAAATGCAAAACTCCAGCATCTTCAACCTGGAGGACAAAAATCACAATTTTATGGTTCCAAGAAGTGAGAGCCTGAGCAGCATATTCAATTTCACTTACTGCTTACCTGTGTTTCCATGAGATATTTCAGTGTTGTTGAAACATATACTGATATCAATGACTTCTCAGCCAAAGAAAAGGTTCCAGATTCAGAGGTGAGCAGCCTTATGCACTTCTCAAGAACACAAGCGATGAACGGGCTGATACTAGAAGACACATCTGCACAAGGCAATCTATTACAATGGCAAATATACACGAGTAAAATCCATATCTTGCATAAGGTTCTATATCCTTCATATGGCTAAATACACCTAGGAATATAACAGCTACATGGACAGGCCAAGTTCCACGGGTTATATGGCTGTTATACAGCAACTTTAGGGAAATTAATAACAGAAATTAGATCATGCAACATGAACATGAAATTATATGGTCGCAATTTTTCATTAAACTGATTATAAACCAATAGAGCAATGTGATAAAAAATGTCAATTACCTTTAGATCCTTGTAAGTAATAACGTGTAAGATCCAAATATTTGAATAAATTATTTCCAATAGTAGACACAGCATCGCATAGGAAAGAAATTATGGGAGAAGACAGCTTCTGAAAACTTCTGATCTCCTGGTCTTGAGTGTGTACACTGTTTTCGCTATAGCCAGGTATAAATACTAACCAAATACAAATTTCCCAGGGATTTCTGTCAAATGCACCTGTACTTAACACGGCTGCCTGTGCTAAAGAGAAGGCCATATCTTTAATGTCTCTCACTGGTGAGTACATAAATAGTTTGGCAAATGATAGCAGATATTTGAACAACTGCGTCTGGGTTCCAGTGAAAACCTCAAACTTTTTGGACCCAGCAACTTGACCTACGAGCAGAGATAGAATAGATTGCTGAAGAAATATTGGCAATGGTAAAGGATTACCAGGAAGAACTCTAAAAAAATCAAATGCTCCTTCAAAAGCCATTGGTAGCGTACACTGCAATGAAGTACCACGAAACCAAAAGTTACAAGCAAATGTAGACATACTAATACCGGAGTGAACTTCTGTCACAACAATGTAGCATGGTCTGACACAATACACAACAGGCCATAAGTTAACAAATACCATAAATCATATCCTACTTAATTGACATATAGCCAGGAAAAAGTCCATTGGTGTTGAGCTGCGTTTACAATTTTTTAGCTCTAAAAATATGAAGAATGTACCAGATCAGCTTCTGGACAATGTTCTTGCCTCTTTTAAGCACAGGCATACAGTTTTGTGAACAGTGTGTTGACAAATTTGTTAAATAGGCAGAAAAGCTTTTAGACTATATGTAATCAATTTTCACAAGGTTTTCGACTATCACTTTTGGGATTTTTGAAAAGATAAAACTTTCCTCAAATGAGAAGGGGGGATCCAACTGAGGTCTAAACTAGCATGGAGAACACACAACTTGATTTCGTTTGCTTCAAACAAGGATTAAAAAGATCTAGATGGGTTAACGAACCTTAATTATGCTCTTAGGCCAGTTGAAATTTTTGTTTGCCCATATATAACCCTCTCATTCATGAACTAAGATGCGAAAAATCAAATATAAGTCACTCTGTAAAACATAGGCAGAATGTAAATCAAACAATGCATCTCACTCTGTAAAACATAGGCAGAATGTAAATCAAACAATGCATCTCACTTCACTCTGCTAAGACTTCAATAGTTTAGAAACCTAAGGGTATCTCAAGTGCAATTGCTAACAAGATCATTTATCATAACTGAATTACTGAACTACTTTTCCTTGCAGTGACGCAGGACATGGTGACATCTCTCTCTGATTTATGCACGTAATATAGAGTTCAAAAATAACATGAAACGTTGAAGAGCAACAAGAGCATGAAAAGACAAGTACAATTTGACCCTAAAGAAAAAATAATTTTACTTGTCTTTACATGCAAACTGGAGATCCTGAGAAATTACACTCTTACAAAAGATGAAATACTAGCATTGATCATTCAATTTCAAACTCTGCTGATCAGTGATCACTGAGTCATTCAAGTTTAAATAGTTCAACAGAATGACACAGTATTCAAGAGTTCAGGCCTTACATGATAGATTTTGAGAACATCAAGCAACTTAGCATAGAAATATGTTTCCCCATCATTCACTGCAATGTCTTCGACTGCTACTTTTAAATTCCAGGTTTCTTGAATAACATTCACAAAATCAGCAGAACTGTTCAATGGGTTGGCACCTGCTTCTTTTGGGCCTTCATCATTCACCTCCAAATTCCCAGAAGGAGCGGAACTAACGCCACTTATAATGATATCAATGGAATCATCAACCTTTAATTTCTTCCTAGGATTCGAATTGTTTTCATTTTGAACTTCAAAGTCTGCTGATCTCTTCAGACCATAAGTGCGATTCTTGTGATAATTATTCAGTGAAGAAAGTAATGACAATAAAACCTGGGGATCAGGCAACAAAATACGGATTTCGTTTTGAATATCTTGCCTGAGAGATGCCCACTTAGACATCATTTGAGGAATGGAGCAGGAGATGCTTTTCAAGGCACCAAGAAGGAAATCAAACAGCTTCAGTTCCTCCAATACGAGTCTCAAAGATGCATGTCTAACAAGAGGATTTGAGTGAAGCAACCCCTTATTAAGTATCAATCTCGAAAATGGACATGGTCCAATGCACTTTAAAATATTTTGCACATCTGGGCTGTCAAGGGATGGAGGATCCAGTAACTGAGAGTTTACAAAGCCAAGAGCAAGTCCATCACCCACTGAGGACACAACATCTGCAGCCAGAGAAACAGCAGAAACCCTGCAATAATTTCAGTCATTGTAGTAAACACAATATACATATTAAACTCTAGGATAAGATAACATATCTAACCAGCTAGGTGATGCAATATCTTCAATCTTATAAGGAAATTCATCCAAGTAAACCGAACCAAATGCAGGTTTCCCTTTTACAACTGCCAAAAGCAGGTCTTTATGGTTTTGTATTTCTGCTGCACTGAGCTTCTTCATAAGATCCAACAATCGTTTAGGATTTCCTTTCAAGGGGTTTGGCAGCCTCTCCATATCTGGCATCAGGCCATTAGAAGGGTCTGTGCATATCGTTATTAATACACTATGTGCCACCTCTTCAACGCCCACACCACTACCCCAACCTGAAATGTTAATCAACTGCTCCAATGTAGCACTCCCAAACAACACACTCCTGAGGGGAGGCGGCACCATCGACTCAGGAACAAGAACTCTGTCTCGTAAAGTCAACAAAACATAAGTTATAGTCTCCTCGTCATCATTCTCCAATCCACGAAGCACGCCTGAATACATATTCTTCTCTTGCAAAATGCCTCTCAACAATCTGGGATTCCCCACTTCAAGAAATGACATGGCAAAACCCACAAATGCCTTTCTAGTTGAGTTCCTCCGGTCACCCTCCTTGCCCCTCAACTTCCACGACGCCAGCTTCACAAAAGCCGCCAACTTGAAATCAAAATTCTTTGCCACTCGCCATGCCAATGCCTGCCCACGCCTAACAATCGAAGCCAGCAAGAGAAGCACAGTATTCTGTCGCTTCGCCACCTTGCTGTTTAATTCCTTATACAAATCACTCGTTTTTTCTTCAATAATCACTCGTGCAAGACTATCCAAACTGCCAGCACAGTCATTCTTACTCCTGTCCTCGTTTTTCCCAATATAATTAGCCAACATTGCGGAAAGTAATTTCAAAACCGGGAAAACCCAGGCTTACCTTTGTGAAGCTCCCAAGCTTTGAGTAATTCAATACACTTCGCGGAAGTTTGGAGATAATATCGAAGAAAATCAGGTCCGGAATCAGAGTTAATAAGCTTTCTAAACTCCTTTGAAGCATCTGAGCAAAATTTCGATTCGTTTGAAGTTATATCGCGGAGGAGCTGTTTAAGTTTAGCCTCCTGAGGAACTTTATTTGAAAATTCAAGGACATGAAACACGGGATTTTGCTTGATTTGTTCCTCATTCTCCATCATTGCACTCTGCAGTTTGAGCTTTTGCTTGTGAGAGCTTACAGTAGATGTTGGAGCTTAAACCCTAAACCCCTCCAAGTCCAAATAGGAGTTTAGCCACCTCTTTTTTTTTCTTGTTTGAACAAAGCCACCTCTTTTAAAATAGCTAAATATTCAGCCAAATAATAAATTTTCCAATAAATATTATCTTCTCCAAAATATAAGTCATAAATGTTTACATTGATTGATAAATTTTTACATTGATTGATAAATTGTTTGAATGTCATAAATGTTAAGATTAAATGTCTAAAATTACCCGTTAAGTATCATTAATGTAATAGTTAGTAGTATTAAGTATGAAAAGTTGAATGATAATAAATTACCTTGGTAAGATATAAATAAGAATATTAAATGTCAGATTAGTAATGTAGAATGACTTATATTATAGGAAGTATCTTTTCACACAAATGTTGTTTACACTTACTACAAAGGCGAGAGTGGCATTTGTTTGGATATTCCACACGCCGCCATTTCGACCGTAAATGAGTCAGGAAAATATATATTATTCTCGCCAATTTATGGTTACGACACACAATGACCATTCGACCCAATTTGAGTCGAATACGATCATTATCTTGATTTTATTCTAGTGAATTTTGAATGTTTTTCATACTTTCAATACCGGTCGAAAGACATTCGACTAAAATTGAAGTACAAAAACTTTTAATATTCTCGTTCAAATTCATCGAATCAATAGTGGTGCTCTTATATTGTTGTTGTTATCCCGACCCAATTCTAAATCGAATATGTAGAGTATTCCGACTCAATATTGGTCGTAATGATGCCTCGACTATGTATGAGTTTGAAAAACTTCAAACATTCTATTTAAAATATGGTCGAATCAACCAGCCATGACTCTCAACACGTATATTCGACCATATTTGATATGGATAATGTGTCATATTCACCAAACTTTGGTCGAATGACAACGTGTAAAATATAAAAAATAAGGGCGAAATTGGAAAAAAAAATATGTATGGTAAGATAAAAATTTGTGTGAAAAGATATTCCACAAATCCAAAGAGGTAGAATCACTTATATTTTAGGACGGATGGAGTATTGTATGTATATATACTTAATCCGTTCCGCAATATAGGACATTTTGCCTTTTTAAACTGTTCTGGTATTATAAGTCTTATCACGTTCCAATATAATATTAAATGCAATGTTTTCATTTTAACATTAAACAATGTAATATTATTAGTAGGTCACATAAGTAAATACAATATTTTGTATTTTTCTTAAATTGTGTAAAATGACCAAAAGACCCTATATTATGAGACGGATGGAGTATATATTAGTGGAACACATAATATATAAGTAGCCATGTGAAATATTTCCTTTCTCGGATGGACCATCACCAAATCTCCATAGCAAAAACTCTCACCATCCTTGAACTGTTAATGATGGCAAGAGTTTCATCAACCATAATCACTATTGTGATTTTCCTATTATGGTTTAATCTTAGAGACGTTATTATATACAATATCAAATTAGTTCATTAAACAAACAACTATATGATAATATAAATATCTTTAGTCGTATGTATCATTAAGTGAGACAATAATTGTATGGTCAGACTAACACTTATTGAATGTCTTATATCTTTTGAAGATAGTGATAGATCTTGCCTACTAAAGTACAAGGACAACTGGACTGCGCATGTACGTATATTAAAGAATATGTATGTTAGATTGACATGATTACTTTATTAAGTGTCGCACTTATGTGGTGGTTGTAATTATCTTTAGACCGGAGTCTTCATAATATTGCGGTGTGCATTGTCATACTTTGACGCTGTTGAGGTTTCTCCTAATCACGGGACGATCAAGCGATAATGATTGTGCGTGATACTGAAGCATGTGTAGGATTTATGTCACTCGTCCGGAATTCACCTTTCCTAATGGTAGGAATATATATATCCGGAAATGTCCTGCTTATAAGGAATGTTTTATTCTCAAATATCTTTGTAAAGCGGAAGTAATAGTGTTACTTCGAGAAAATATAATACTCAGATTATAAGATACGGTCGTTGATGTTTCGACACTCGAATAACGAATGTATGAATATTGCGTTTGCGAAAGGATTTTTTTTACACGGTAACCGTTTAATTGGGGGTCGCAATGCATTGTTAGATGCTAAGGTGTCATCACTATAAATCAAGTTGTAATCGCAATGCTACATGCTGAGTAGGGATGGTGGTGTCTTCACTACATATCAAGATGTCATCAAAACACACCACCACAAACTTGTTGATAAAGGATTTGAGGACGTCGTTCATCATCCTCGTAAAGGTACTAAGGGTCATTGCATAGTCCAAATGACATTACAAACCATTCATACAACCCCTTAAGTTTTGAAACCGGTCAAATCTATCGTTGAAAACTCTTTTGCTCCCACCAAATGACCAATGAGGTCCATCAATCATAGTATGGGAAACCTGTATTTCACAGTCATCTTGTTGATGGCTCTACTGTCCACACACATCATCCATTGTCCATCCTTCTCAAGCACTATTAGAGCCGGTACAACACATGGACTTGTGCTAGGTCTGATAATGTATTATACGCTCAATAAAGAACAATTTTATAAAAAACAAAAACAAAAAAAGAAACCCACTATTTTAATTTTATTTTTCCCATTTTCGAATTATAACACTCATTCATTGTTTCACAGAAACCATATAAAAAGTGTACTGTAAAAAAATTTCTAATACAATTCTTTGGCATTGATATAAAAGGCTTCTATATGAAGGGTTGTATTTTCGGTTTAGTCCTAATTCCTAAACCACCCTCTTCTTTGAGGGGAAGGAAAAAAACAAAGCAAAACAAAACAAAACTTTTCAGGGAAGATGTGTCCCCTGTAGGTGTGTTTCCCAACTGATTATGTTGATCTGAGTATTCCAGTTCGATTCGATACGGCTAACACAAAAATTCAGCTCAAACTTTGGATGATCTTGGAGAAAGCTGAAAAGGTCCCAATAACTGATGAAACAGCTCCCACTATTATGATCAGAACACAGGTTGATACCTGCCAAACAATACCCAAAAAAACAAAAAGAATGATTCACGGGGGGCGATGAAGAACAGAATTTCCCGATCCTGCATAAGACCGAATGCTTTCATACATCGTAATATAAAGGACAATATTAGTAGTTTAGTTTACCTGGAAGCGGCTAGCTTTGCCTCTTAAGATCCGAAGATAACACGCGCAAGGAAGTATTAACGCCTTCAAGAAAGGGAAAAGAAAAAAAAAATAGTCATTATTGTAACCGAAAAAGGGTAGCATTATTGTCAAGAGCAATTCTGCAGTGAACATTAACATAACTGCTTTGACAATGTACGAAACAGGAGTGTTTTGAAAAAAGAAGAAATTAATTAGAAACACTTACCACCAACATTGTAAGTAAAGATCCAATCAGAGCCATAACCAAACCTGTAAACCGAAAAAGAAAAAGAAAAATTGAAAAACCGTACATCTTGCAGTTATTGTTCAACATCACACAAGAAATCAAGATGGGAAAAAACTCACCGAAAAACGGAATAGAGAGACCAACGAATAACGTCGAAAGAACCAACGCGGTTCTAATGAGAATTGAGTAAACAAGAGACTTGATATTGTTTGCAGGTATCAGCTCTTCCAAACACATGGCTACAGGAGTCATGGTCAAAGCATATGTGTTCACTTATTAAGGAAAGATCTTATATCTCTTTACATGAACACTCGATTAAAGAAACATATCATAGATCGTGTTTCAATGGCATAGATCACGTGTCATTGATTGAAACATATGAATTAAACAATGTTGTATGTTTTCTGAGAAAAAGGATATTTTGTAAATGGATTGACAACCTGCAAAAAAAAAATCAGAGAGACAAAGGTTATTACACAGAAACCACATCTCAGAAGTCAGAAAGGGAGAAATGAGCAAATTTTACACCTCTCCCCTCTCTTCACTGTAGGCAGGATGGGGGTAAGGGGTGTTAATGAAATCAGTGAATAGTTTGAAATTATCGATGAATGACTTTCTTACAGTGGTCCAAACAGCAATCTTGGATGCAACTAAATCTCTGGGCAAGTTTAGAGTGTATTGTGATTGTGTTGAATCTCCAAACATCAAATATCCCAATACAGCCACGCCAGCATACAATATAGTACATATCCCAAAGCTATATATCGAAGAAAAAAAAACACTGATTAGCATTCCAAGAATGTTGCTCTGAAACATACGAGAAAATCTTGTATGAAGAGTCTCTATTGCACCACGCTGTTGGATGAGTCACATGTCTGAAAAAAGACGACAAAAAAAAAAAATGGTGTCTTTTCATACAAATGTCACTGTCCAACTCTCTGGTGCAATCGATACTCTCTACATAAGAATCTTCTTGAACACGTGTCTCCGGTCTATCTACTTGTACCGTATAAGAAACGTGCTATAACCAACCTGGTAAAGAGAACTGAAGGGTACTGGCTAGGTTTCTGCATGGATGTATAAATATTGGGTAAAACCGCGTGCCCAGAATAGCAAAAACCATACAATCCGATAGCAACGGGAAGCGTAGATAAATTTATCGTATTCGTGTCAGACTGAAAGCCAATTCTATCAACCAAACCAACCCAAAATAAACAGACAACCACCAATATTGATGCAATAACTCCTCCAGCTGTACATAAGAAAAAATCCATCATTTTGTCGTAATGCCTCATAATTTAATTATATATAAGTTTTAATAAAGTAGATTGATGTATAAAAATCATGTAACTTATATTCTTACCTGAAATGTAACTAAGAATACTGAGGTCCCGCAGCCAAACAGTAGGTAAGACGGTTAAGGCAGTTGCCATTGCAAAAACGTGTTTAGCATTTAATTCCAATCCTCCTAAACTTACATGTGCATTAGGAAATAAAGATGATAAATTATCGCTCTCCAGAATTATATACTCCACACAACAAGCCTGCAGTAACAAAAGAACATAGACTTGCTTCAAATACCATAAGAAGTCCAACAAGTATACAAAACATTCATTATATGACCAAAAAATGCAGCACAAGAAACAGTGGAGTTCAGTTAGAAGAACTTACATACAACTCCACGTATAATATTATCTGCATACAAAAATCAAAACCAAAAAAAAACATCAGTATGATACTATCACTACTCTAATAATCAAGTCTTACCAACTTGCCAGTTTCTAAAAAACCGTGAGTTAGGTTGATTGAACAGAATCACATTTTCATAAAGAGGGCACATGCGTGTGTGTGTGTGTGTGTTTTATGCAAATGATTACTCTTCTTCTTATGCATATGGTGCCATTATACATTCAAAAGCCTTGTAAATGGGAAATAGTAAGAGTCTAAGATATTGAACAGTAGAAAAACAATTCCAAATGTGGAAACTACTTACAGATATAGCAATACGTCCCACTCTACCGAAGGCAGCCTGACCAATATCTGGATACGTCTCTAAACCTGGTTGGCTGTCTAGACAATAGCGTAGAAGAAGTCCAGTGTAATAAGACACCAAAGCGTATATCAACAGTATCGAGAGTCCCACCCATCCTCCTTCCTTAACAGCATATGGAGTAGACAAGATTCCAACCCCGCATAGAACATTCATCCCTGCATGTGACAGACTATTACTAAGATATTTTAGGAAAGTAAAAACGGCAACATGAGCCCAGATAACGAACCATTTAGTACAGCTTGCCCGTATGAACTCTGGCGTGTTTGAGGAACCCCATGTGAGATCTTTGAAGGTTTTTGGTCAGAAACAGTCCTTTTAAATGAAGGTCTTCGTGTTGGAAGAGGAGGCAACAGAGAAACCGAACTACGTCTATCTTGTGGCTGTTGTGGATAGTCATCTACTTCTGGTAGCAAAGGCTTACTTAAAGAAGGAAAAAGCCCAGAACCGTGCTTCACTATTGAGGAGGAAAGAAACGAGCTCCCCAAACGTGACAAGGTCGGTGTCCCAAGAAAGGTAAGACTCGGAGATTGTACGCTACTGTATAAGTCTATAGACTGCCTGAAACAAGCATTTGCATCAAGTAAACATACTATCAGAAACTAAAAGCAGACTGGTAAGATACAGACGATACAATCATAGATTATACCAAGAAATTATCTCAAAACGTCTTAATTACAATTTACAAAGTTCTGAATGAATTGAAAAGAAAGCCATTGAATAATTGCAAACAATTTCTAAACACATTTTTTCAACTAAAATTCAGTTAAGATGCCAACTACTTTATTCAACGTCCCTCATAAAGAGAAAAACACGAAAATCTTTGTACCCCTTCAAGTAACTTCATAGTCACAATCGTCTTTTGAAAAATCGCTTCTAAACCTTAGAATCGGCTTCTTCTTTTCTCGGAAAAATATGATCTTTGATATATATTATCAAAAAAACTGTTGAGAGGCGTACTTTACGAGCAAGGGCTCAACCAAAAGCTACACGATTCTCCTAATCCTGTTTACAAAAGGTTTAGTACGAGCTAAAATATTAGCTACCAAAAAGTGAGTCAATCTCCGCAAAAGTTGCTTGTTACGCCAAAACCAAGCACAAGAGATGCTTTCACGGAAGTCGATTCTACGGTGTAAAATTGACTTTTATAAAGTCCATTGTTTCCAGTATGGTGCCACAGTAAAAACTCAGTGCTGACACTACATGGCTTCTAAGAGTAGCCCACCAGCCACCAATCCATTTGTCCATTAATTTTTTTCCAGAAATTTCTTACAAATTCAAGAAGCAACAAAGTTTGACTTTGTTTACTGACAAAGATCTAAATCTGAATATAATGACAGAAAATAGCACAAGTGATACATGTGAGCAGTGCAGATCTTCAAAATGCCAAATTAGAATCCATGAAAACACACACACACACACACACACACACACACACACTAAATTCTAAAAAATCAAAGATTACAGATTTATTCCAAAATATATTATTACCTGTAACTTTGAGGCCAGGAAGGTGTAATTGAACTAGGTTTGCTCTGATGCTGATTATTTTCGTGATCATTCGAATAATTTGATGAATCAGAGTCACTTCCATCTTCATTTTCTTGTGTCACATCCTCTTCTTCATCACTTTCATCAATGTAAAAACTCTGGTCAGAAACAGAGTTCTTCATGATCCCTCTTCCTCTCAAGCTTTAATGAAACAATAATCTGAATAAAAAAAATTGGTATCACCTCCAAATAATTGAAGTAAATATAGATCTAAAACTGCAAAAAAAAAAAAATCCCAACAAACAAATTCCTTGATTTTTAAGTTAGAATTAGCTGTCACATTATATAGCACGTTTTTGCAGAGTACAAAAGAGGAACGGAAAATCTCTAAAAGTTACTACTAAAAAGAAGACACTAAAGGACATGCACAATAGGAGTATGTACTCATAAAGACAGAATCTTTTTTTGTCGAAAGTTTACGGCTTTGCAAAGTGGTTATTTTATTTTTGTTGCTAAACATGGTGATGGAAATGAGAACAAAATGGAGGTAATTAATTAACAAATTCAGTACCCGAAATTATGTAACCACAAAACTAAAACTTCAATATTCATCGATACAATTCAAAAGAAGCTTTATGCTATAAGAAAAAGGATGTTCTTTTGAGTAGAGCAATAGGTAGGTCCAATGTTGGAAAAAAAGAGGGAAAAAGTGAGAGAAATCTGGGTTCTTACAGAGATTCTATTAGTACTTCAGCTTTTTTGCGGCGGCTGCTTGGACAATTATAAGAGTGAAAACTCAAATGTTGATTGAGATATGCTTTTCCTGAAACAATAGTACTAATGGCGGGGGTTCAATATATTTTTTTTCCTGTACTTCATTCTAAAATAATTGATTTCAGTTGAAATCATTTCTTTCATTTTATACGAGTCATTTATATTTTTAATGTTATATTTATTGTGTTTTTTCTATTTTTATTTATTAATGAGTGAAATAGACGAAGGTATTTTTTAGTCATTTTGACATTTAAATTAAAGCATTATCTCATCTTCTTAATATGCGTGTTTTGTCAACTGTCAGTTGTTTTGAAACGGATAGAGGTAATTATATTGTTTTTTGTTTAGAATGTGATGACTACACTTTAATCAATGGTTTTCCATTAGGTAGTGAGTGTATACTACACAATACTTGTAAAGCACATATCAATTGTTTTTTAAGTTGAACGGGACATTTTGTTGTCTCTATGGTATGTGGGTCCATGTGTTAGAGTTGTTTCTGACTCGACCCGTGATTCCGGGAAGTTTTCAGAGTGGTAGCTCAGGATGTTAATTTCGATCCAACCCGATTGATATTAATCTTATGGACCTATCTTATCCGTTAGGATGTAAGGGTAAGATATGCATTTAATTTTCCAAAACATGCCGTGAGTAGGATATGAAAGGATACGGTGTGGATATTTGTATTCTACCCTTCATAATACCACTCATCCCATTATATATCTTTTATAATGAAAGACATAATATAGAAGAAACACAACCATAAGTGTTATTTGTAGAAACGTTATGAATTGATTTATGTTGTTTTAATATTTTTTGACTTATTTCTGATTTATGCTTTTGAGATGCACATATACTACCATGGTAATCAATGTGAATATAGATTTGTTTTTACGTCCAATATATTAAGGGCAGTTTTATCGGCATCATATTTTTGCTATTGGCACAACGATTTCTTAAGGCATTCAAAAAATTACTATTAGCATCACCATCATATTTTTATTATTTTGTGCAACATTACGTCTATCTCATTGACTTTTTTTCTTCCGGTACACGCGTCACTGACACTGACACTGATATTATAGTTATAAATATATCATTTGTGAAAAACGTCGACCCCACCGACGTTGTTAAAAAAAGCGTTAATAGCTTCGGCCAGCTGCATGTAGTAGTGCCGAAAAGTAATTTGGTGGTGGTGGTGAAGTAAATGGGAAGAAAAATATTGTCAACAGTAAAAATGTGATGCCGATAAAAGCCACATATATTAAGACTTGCAGTTGTCTTCCATATCAATTGTCAACGAATGAGTTTTCTTTAAGGGTTCTATTACACCATAAATACGTTCCATGCCCCATGATCACAACAAGCGCGGTATAAATTACTACATGGTGCCACAATTATATTTATTTTTCAAGAGAAAAAAATTTGTACCTCGAATGTACGTTTCCTAAATTGCATGAACGTCACCTAAAGGGACGATGATGGGTAGCGCTAGCATCAATGACTTTCATTTTTATACTTAACGTATTTTTGAGATGACGTTTTTACCGATACTTTTGTTTTTTTTTTTTTTTGTTTTTTGAAGAACAAAATTTTTGCTAAAAGAAATTTTAGGGTGTACTAAATTAGTCATAAAGTGTCATACGAAACTTTTTTATGGTGCCAATGGAACCTCATAAGTTTATTATATTAAATTGAAATGCTTAGTTGTTGATAAAAACAAATATCCATGGATATCCACGGACTCGTGCATATTTGCACGGGGAGGGTACAAATTCAAAAATTTCTATCCGCATGGATGATGGATAAGGTATGTGTAAATAGTTTATTTGATGAGTAGGGTATGGATACTGTCAAAATTGTGCCCACCCGTACTCATTACCATTTCTATGCACAACACGGCTCAAGCGTCTTAAGTGGTTGCCTCCGCCAAACGGTATGGTCAAGTTCAACTTTGATACTTCATTCGGAAATAATAAAGCGGTTGTGGGAAGTCTAATACGAAACACTGAAACACTAATTGAGATGTTGTGCATTCTTTTTCAATGAGACTTGAGAGTGGTTTTTACGTATGAACAACTGCAACTTACCGTGCTGTTGTTTACCTATTACTTGGGGGTATTCGCGAGATATTTTTTAATTGGCGATCGACTCTGTTAGGATGTATTTGCAAATGTCATCACGTATTGACGATTTATCTATTGCTGGTGGCATTATTGAAGATTGTCGTACTTTAATTTCTTCTTGTTTTAGATTACATTCTAGAGTGTGAGAATCTCTCTCAACGCCCCTCTCAAGTGTGGGACAGTCTGTCCCAATATTCAAGAGTGTGGGCAATCTCTCAAACACTTGCACAATTTTTTTTAAAATAATGTTCAACTTTCAACCATGGTTCGATCTCATGACATCTCGCTCTGATACCATGTTAAGATCAAACGCTTACCGTTATACTAAAATCAATTGGTGTAGCAAAAGTGCTACAATATTTTCTTATACATTAAGAATGTGGGCAATCTCTCTCAACACCCCTCCTCAAGTGTAGGCAATCTCTCCCAACACTTGCACAATATAATTGGTATTCAACACGATGTTGGAGAGATTCCCACTCTTGAATATATAAAGAAATATAGTAACACATTTACTAACACTAATTTATTTTAGTTGAATGGTAAGCGTTTGATATTAACATGGCATCAGAGCCAGAGGTCATGAGCTCGAACCCTGGTGTGAATATTATTTTCACAATATATATCGTGCAAGTGTTGGGAGAGATTGCACACACTTGAATTGCCCACACTTGAGGGGGTGCTGTGAGAGATTGCTCACACTCTTAAAATATAATAGCACATTTACTACACCATATATTGTGCAAGTGTTGGGAGAGATTGCACACACTTGAATTGCACAATAATTGCCCCATATATTGTGCAAGTGTTGGGAGAGTGTTAAGGGTGATTTATACGTTTTATAAGGATATGTTTTATATCAATTTCCCCCATATTCGTATGTTTCTCATAGAAATCGAGCTTTATATTGAAATATTGAGCAAATGGTGTTTTTAATAGTTAAATTGCAAAACGTAACGAATTATGTGCTTAAATTGTGTTTTTAATATGTTTCCCCCATATTCATATGTTTTTAATAGCTCGATTTCTATGAGAAACATACGAATACGGAGCTTTATATTATGTGCTTAAATTGTGATTTTATATTATTGTAGATACACGAGATATGGATTAGAAGAGGATTTAAAGATGAATTAACTGAAGATTTATATGATGGAGAGGAGATAAAGATGGAAAGAAAGGATAAAGATAGAAGAAAATCGAAGATCAAGCCATTGGGCGAGCGCCCAAGTCCCGCCCGAGTTGGACGGGCGTCCATCAAAAGTGAATCAAGCGCCCAGGTGAAAAGTTGATTCAGAGAGTTTGACACCTTTGAAGTGGGCGGAGTCCAACAAGACCGAACAGCGTCAAAAAGTGGACGGGCGTCCGTCCGCCGACTTAGCCTTGGCCGACTTAAATATCTATAAATAGCACGCTGGATTCCAACCCTAAACACACATTATTGAGACCTCTTGACACACAAACATTATAGAGAGCCACTAGCGCTGACCCCCTTTTGGGGGGAGGTGGGGTATGTTAGATTAGGTTTTATTTTCGTTTTTTCATTCTTGTTCGTCCATGCTGATGGCCTTCAAGCTGTGAACTGGAGCATCCATGGTTACTTTTCAGCAGCGTTTTTGATTTCTCTCTTGGATAATCTTGTGAGTGATTTTATTTAAAGTTTGTATCTTTCCTTTGTTTATTTGTTTATGCAATCGATATCGGAAGATGTATTGCTATTTGATGTTTACCGTATGATGAAAATCGGTGTAAACCTTAGATCACCATATGAAAGATTAGACTTTTAACCTTGACATAACGGAAGTTGATAGGTTAGATTTCTAGGTTGTTAGATCTAATAAATCTTGCACCTTGTTTTGGGAGCGTTAATCTCTATAGATCGGAAGATGATGAGATTGATAGACGGATTACTTACGGAAGTAGGAATTCACACCTTTGATTAGGTGAACCACAACTTTGATTGAATCATCATAAGATAATCTAGGGAAGAATTAAGGGTTGCGGGATGGTGGATCATGTTTGTTCTATGTTGATTTGCTTCAGTCATTATCATGATAGTTAGTTTTATTGTTTTCTTAGTTGTAGTTTTATTTTATTTGCTTTTGTTCGCAACGATATTTTCCTGGCTTTGGACTGACAATCCTCTGTCCAGTTTATCTTTCCGTTTAGTTTTAGGTTTTAATAATAGTAGTAACAATCTTAGGAAAATTAATGAACTAGATACCCCGATTCCCTGTGATCGACTCCGGTATTAATCGCTGTACTACGATCCCTACACTTGGGGAATACCGGATTTATAAATTTTATTACTTGTTGTTTTGTTAGATAAAATCCGTGACAGAGAGATTGCACACACTTGAATTGCCCACGTTTGAGGGGATGTTGGGAGAGATTGCCCACACACTTAAATATAATAGCACATTTACTACACAAATTGATTTTAGTACAACGCTAAGCGTTTGATCTTAATATAGAAGAATATCCATGTCCATTTTATAGCAAAATGTGTTTTAGATTGGTTGGATTTATGGAATTAATGATGTTCTTTTCCCAAGTGATGTAATTTCTAGCTATTTGTTTCGTCGACAAGGCGCAATAAATCTTTTTTTTCCCTTAAGAAAAGGGGGAAGGAATGTGAAACAACATACGTTTCACTGGATTGTATCTGAGGCGGCCCTATCACAAGCCAAAGGAAGCAATCGGCTTGGCTTAATGAATCCGATAAGGCAATCAGTCATGTTTTGCTTATCCAGAAATTTTTTTATAGAGTTAATCCGATCGATTTATAAAAAAATCGTATATTAAAAAGTTCGATTTTGATATGAAATAAGTAGATTCTTTAAAAAAAAATACCCAACCCAATAAAAAATTTATATATAAGTAGATTCTTTAAAAAAATATCCAACCCAATAAAACAATTTATATGTTCTTAAATGTTCTTGTGAATTTGAATGAAAGCGCAAAAAGATGATGAAGGTTTGAAGAATTCTTGTAAGAATCTTGCAACAAAGTTGAAAAATGGTGAAACATGAGGATGTTGATTGGGAAGAGTTGTATTATGAGATTCATAACTTCAGACATGTTTTGCTTAGAAGAAGCGGATGAACCTCTCCAAATTTTGAAATTCTTGAAAACATTTGATCTAAGTTATGTAAACACAGAGATTGTTTACGAATATTGTTATTATTCGGTAGCGAGTTTCATCACAGTGAGCGGAGTTTTTGAAGTTGAAGGTAATAAAGAACCATCTTCAAGACGATGAGTCAAGAACGCTTGAATGGGTTAGCGATAATATCGATTGAGCAGAAATTGGTTGATGAAATTGATGATTATCATTGATTAGTGATTTCGCTCCAAATGTCTTGAGGCATTGTTGAATTAGTATTTAGTATTAATATATATGTATGTTTTGTGTTTGCATTATGAATTTGATGTTTGTATATGAATGTATTAGGAAAAAATTGTATTTTCGGTCGATTTTTTTTTTTTTCACATCAAGTGCGATTTTTAAGCCGAGCCCGCGTACTAAAAAGCGTAGGGCCACTTGCGATTGTATATGAATAACCTACCTGAGATAGACTAACGTTTGAAATAGGGAAAGTTTATATATTGGTTAATTTATATTTATATTTATATTTATTTTTATTAAAAAAATAACTTTGATTAATAGAGAAGATTATTCAAATAAAAAATTAATACGATTCACAAACAATCTAAGGGTTAATACTTAATAGTAAAATAACTGCCTCAAAAAAAAAAAAAAAAAATAGTAAAATAACTCGGAACATCCATTTGTGGTCCATGGCAAAAAATATTTAATTAATTTGTGTTATTGGAGTGTCTTGCCAACTTGAATCATGGGTTCTACCTGTCCGTCTTTTGCAATTTGCAACTAGTTGTGTAACGCCCACTCCTGAGGATCTGGCGCTTATCAGGAAGAAAGCGTTCGGCGCGATATAAGATTAAATAAATCTAATATTATCATGGCCTCTACGTCGTCGTATCAAATAAAAACAAACGGAATTAATAAAAAGACTGGGTAAAACAAAAAAATCTTAAGAATAGAAATTAACCATATCTAAAGATGGATAGTTAAATTACAACGATAAAACCCAAAACTTATACAATACGAGGTCTTAAAAGTAGAAATACAATAAGTCACAGAAAATAAATACAACTAGTTTAGTCTGACAACATTTCTGAAAAAAAGAAGTAGAAACTTCGTCAAGACTTCAAAGCCTTCAAAAAGTCATCATCTACCGCGATCAACTTGTTTTTATTCTCACCCCACAACGCATCACAAAAAGAAAATGAAAGGGGTAAAAGACAAAAGATTTTAGTAAAAGTGAGAATCTAATGAATAACTAAGTTATACAACGAAAGGTTATTATTATGATTATTAAATTATCTTTATGAGACCGACTCAATTTAAGGTTCAATCCATGCCCATCGACATGTCATGACTAAACGCGTTTTAAATTTTTATCTTTTATTTGTTACATCATTACTCAAGGACACTCGCGCATGGCGTTCATCACTGAAGTTATACTTGCTAACTAACGGTGATTAGCACCGATTAGCTCCGGTCTCCCGGTATGCGATATCGTCCGATGAATTTCTCACACGCCATTCAAACCGTTTATAGGCCAGGCGTTGTTCACCTTTTATGAACGTATCACATCGCCGATATGAAAGAGTGCCTAACCGAGAATAAGTGACATTTTATCTTTTACTACACATATGTAATTATTATACATTATTAACTAGCCACCCAAGTGTTTTCAAGTAATCTCTCACATATACTACTCTCTTCCTGACCATTAGACACACGGACAAGGCCTAGCAATTACACAGATATTGATGAATACTAATCCATCAAAGCACAAGCCCTTTCATGCTCTTCCGACGGATCCGAACTTCAACTCCCTTTAAGAAGTACATTCGGTGTTTTAAGCTGAACGAATCGTAAACTAAATCGGGGCTTGTTCATTTTCATTTAATGTTATTAGATCAAAAAAATAGAAATTTAAAACTCAACACAAATATACCAAAACATATCACATCTTATTAAGTGCAACTTAGCATGAATTCTATCACCAAACGACACCAAAACTCACCAAAACTCAACCTATCATTATAAAACTATAATTACTCATTATGAAGAGCCTCTTACCTTAATTTCCAGCAAAGCGAAAAGAAAACGTCAAGCAAGCGCAACAAGCGTTGATCCTCAACCCCAAAACCTATTTGATTAACGAGAAACCCTAAAATCCTATTTTTTTGAAGAAAACCGAAACTGAAAAGTGTATAAAACTGCAGATTACCTGGATTAACTGATGTGAAACTATTTTTAGAATAATCTACGGTCCAAGGCGATCGTTTCGACTACTCATGGCTGAAAAACAGAGTTCGGATTGAAAGATACGAATTTTTCAAGAATCGAACTCTACGAATACCAAAAACTGAGGCTTAAGCGAAAACTTACGAAATTGAGAGATGCTATTTTCCAAAGTTGCGCCTCATCGTCTTTGATCACTTTTCTCTCTGCGGCGTCTTGAGCAGATGAACGGATTGATCACACGGTTCTTCCTTTTATTTAGCTTTCTTCTGCGTCTTCTTCCATTGCTCTGCCGTTCTTTTTTTTTCAAAAGCGTGACTTGATGTTATGAAGGAATTAAGGAAATTATTCCCTTAAATACTAATTATTAAAATCCTTTTACTAATCAATATATTATTGCATAATAACAATCTTTTCCAAAATTCTTAATTAAATCATTTTTAATAGAATAAATAATAATTAGGTCGTAGTAAATATAACCAATGACTATTTTACCCTTTTACGAAAAGTCGGGATGTTACAAGTTGTTACATCACATATTTGCCGACCAAAATTATGTAATTAAAAACAAATTAATAAAAAAAAGCATGTGATTATGTTTTCTTTCTGTTGAATGATAATGAATCTTCTCACCCACACGCTGGCATTCTTTAGGAATCAAGAGAAATCTAGGGCGGTTGTATGTTCGATTCTTCCGTAAGACGCAATGTTAAAGAGCTTTGAATCAGATCTTTACATCTGATTAAGAGTCAGGCCCTACAAGTATTTACACCTGTAACGCCTCCAGACCCCGGGCCTGGTAGCGCTAAATGAGTCATAAATGTCCGGTCAACTGCTTAGCCCGCCGTCCTCGCTTGGTCTAAAAGGGCTAACCCGAGTTGACAAGATCGTTCTCGATCGTTCTTACAGGAGAGGTAACCAGAGGCCATCCTTATTCCTGGATCGTTCTTACCAGGAGGTAACTAGAGGCCATCCTTACACCGTCTTCTTTATGCGGTGCGGCGATAGTTCCGCTCGATAGTCGGCTCCGATACCATTCATCAGAACGCCCTGCACCCGGGCTGGTAGTAGCTTAAATGAAGTCATAAATGTCCGGTCAATCGCTAGATCGCCGTCCTCGCTTGGTCTAAAAGGGCTAACCCGAGTTGACAAGACCTTTATGTCTCACACTTATATGGGGGTGATCATTCTACTACTTTTCCAATGTGGGACATTACAACACCGAACATCGGATTAGTCAAATCAATAAATTGTAACTTATTGTATGTAACCAGAATTAGTGAGAATGATAACACCTCTTACACGAAGAAGGTGACCAAACCCTCTATCGAAGAATGAAAATGACCCAAATATATCCGGAGCATATATATATAAAAAACCGTGTGCTTGTTGAAATAGGAGAATGAATCCCTCTTACCTTCGGTGGAATGAAAAACAAAATAATCGGTTGATGATTCCTTTGGCGGAAAGCGACACGAGCAGATGATTTCTTTCCTATTCTTGTCTTCTCGAAGGGGTGATTATTGGAGAAGGAACCATTTAGAGAAGAGAAAATTATACCAGCTCGTGTTCGCTTCTCCAAGGTCTCGGTTGTAATCGAGAAGGATTTAACCTAATCTTCTCATCAAATAGTAATATGTTCGATACAACCAAAGGCCCATAAGAAAATCTTACATCGAATGGATAAACAATATTTACGTCAAAACTTGTAACACTGGACAAATTTTATAATACAACCGTTGTAGGAAGATTGTATCAGATGACATATATTAGAGCCTCTTAATTCTAACCTTTCACACACGATAAAAGTGTATTATTTGAAAGGAGTAAAAATAAGAGTTTCTAACTTTCTAATATATGTTACTTGGTATAAATTTCCTACAATTGTTGCATCATAAAACCCGGTAACACCGAGGGAAAAATAACAAGATCAAAGAGAGAAAACAAGGGAGAGGAAAAAAATGGTTTTGATGTTTTCTATTCATTTTTTTATTTCTTAGAAACGTGCACTTTTTATTAACAGAAGGCCAAAAATTGACAGCAAATGTACAAATATTTTTTGGAATTAACAGCAAAAGGCAAAGCCTGCCCCTGGGAAAAAAAAAGTTACTAAATTTAATCATTATCCTCCCGAGCGAGACGTAAAATTTTTGCCCGTTCCATCACCTGAGATAAGAAAACTGAGGCTGGTGGTCTCTCTTCCTCACTGTCGTGAAGAATCTCTCTTCCTCACTGTCGAGACGCAATGGTTTTGATGTTTTCTATTCATTGAACGCATTGAAAATCCATTGAAATCATCTGACTGACATCCATAGAAAAATAAACTTGTAGTAATATCCAAATTAAAAAATGTTTCGTATTTTTCTCTATTTTATTCAATCCAAACAACTTTATTCATTAAATAAAAAAACATATTCTCTTCAATTTTCTGCTCACAATACATCATATTGATTTTAGGGAAATGAGCCAAAAGTCAACTTTCCAATACAAAATAAATAAACATGACACACTCATTTTTTTTAGTTGTAAAAAGGATAAAAAAAAAAAAACAAACGTACAAAAATACCCTTACTATATAGAGACGCGTGCGTCCGAGCTTCATATTTGGTTCAGAAACTCTTCCAGGCGCAAGTCAATTTCTTTTTCAAACAACCGTAACTTTTAATTTAGAACTCTGATCATCAAAAAATTTCACCAAAATTCATATTTTTTTTCCCTATTCATTTTGAGATCTCATACGATACACTCCGAAGTAAATTTTGAAAGGCGAAAAAATATTTGCATTAATCGGAGCGTTGTTTTTATAAAAGACCGTAACTTTTGATTTAGAACACCGATCATCAAGACTCTTTCATCAAAGTTCATTTTTTTTCTTTTCATTTTGAGATCTCATATGATACCCTTTCGACGTAGTTTTTGAAATCCCAATAATCGCAGCGTTTACACTAACACAATAACAGTATCAGTATCACAGTATCAGTATCACAATAACACTTTTTATTAACAAACACAATGACATCATTACCATTACCATTAATAGTATACGATTAGGCAAAAATCATTGACTCGGCTAGCTTTACAACAACACCGACATCCTATATTCCTTTATGGATTAAAACGGAAACAAACCGTAAATTAAAAATCATTTGGACAATAATGTAATCACATTAACGCCAAAAAACTTGTGTATTTTGAAATAACACATTCAATCACAATTAACACATTCAATCACAATGGAAAAAAAATTACAACATATATGATAAACAACTTTAACATCAACATATATGATAATTAAGTTACATCAAGGAACTGATAATCTAAGCACCTAAAATCTCGATAATGTCGATTGCTACCATCATCTTCTTCTATCCAACTCTACACCAAATGATTTAACATTTTCTCAATAAAGTCAACCTCTACACCAAATGATTTAACATTTGTAGCCTATCTCAATTCACAGATCATTACCAAGGAGCATTAGCCTCTTCTTGAAATATTAGCTCGTAGATCTCCACCTTCGGTTTTAATGCGTCGACTCAAAGACCATTACACAATAATAAAGAATAAGATATCCAGGAGCGGCGCCACCTTGAAGAAAAAGGGTCACTTGACCCACAATTTTATATAAAAAAAAATCAGTGTATTTTTTACACAATTTAAAATTTTTATGTACTAATATCTCTCTGGTGACCCCTAAAATTTAAAATATAGACTCTTGACCCATAATTATACATATATATTTTATATAATACATTAGAAAACATGAATACGATGTGTCGTTATCGATCACGATCCGTGTCACACAATTCTGCGGCCGCGCGATAGTATCACGAGATCGATGATCATAGTATCAGCCGAATAAAATCAAAATTCAGCTCAATCACAAAGCATCTTAGTTAATTTGAAGTAACTCAACTCAAAAATAAATGAATAGAATATCAAACTTGCAACCACTGCTAATTCCGAAAAATATAAAACTAAACTCAAGTTAATAACTTACGGACCAACATAACAAATGGAGTCTTTGACAAGGAAGCGTGAAAATCATAACTAATATTGAAATCCTGGCTGTTTCACAAGCTGGAGCTATGAGAAAAGTTGCTACCTATTTTGTAGAGGCTTAGCCAGAAGGATTTACAAGATTTACCCTCAAGATTCTCTTGATTCATCTTACTTAGATGTTTTGCAGATGCACTTTTATGAAAGTTGCCCTTATTTGAAATTTGCTCACTTTACAGTAAATCAAGCAATTCTTGAAGCATTTGCAGGTGCAAATAGAGTTCATGTGATTGATTTTAGTTTGAAACAAGGTATGCAGTGGCCGCCGTAACATGCAAGTCACTGTCTCCTCCAGCGGACGGACCACCCACGTTTAGATTAATCGGGATTGGTCCACATTTGGATAACTGAGATACTTTTCAGCAGGTGGGTTGGAAATTGGTTCGATTAGCGGATACTATCGGTGTTGAATTTGAGTTTCGTGGTTTTGTGGCTTCTTCTTTAGCTGATCTTGATGCATCAATTTTGGACATTAGGCCTAGTGAAGTTGAAGCTGTGGCGGCGCTACCTTCACCAATTTGGGTTCAGTGTATTTTTTACACAATTTAAAATTTTTATGTACTAATATCTACTGACTGATCCTCTAAAATTTTAAAATATTGACTCTTGACCCATTATTATACACATTAGAAATTTATAATACGATGTGTCGTTATCGATCTCTGACCCGTGTCATACAATTCCTGCAGCCGCCCCTGAACTCTGTTTTTGAGCTTCACAGATTGTTATCTAAAGGTAGTTCAATTGATAAAACACTGAATTCAATCAAAGCTATGAACCCAAAAATCGTTACGATTGCTGAACAAGAAGCCAATCATAATGGTGATATTTTTCTAGACACGTTTAACGAGGCTTTACATTATTACTCGCCGATGTTTGACTCGTTGGAGCATTCATCTGGGGCAACTCAGGAGCCAAATAACCAGGATTTATCGATGTCTGAAGTGTATCTAGGACGTCAGATTTGCAACGCAGTGGCTTGTGAAGGGTTGGATAGGATTGAGCGTCATGAGACTCCGAGTCAATGGCGTGGGAGGTTGAACTCCGCCGGGAAAATTTTGGTGAACAATCGCAGTGGACATCACTACAAGAAAATTGTGTTTTAGTGACGGGAATTCTCGTCATTAAATGCCCGATTCCCGTCATTGAAGACTTTTAATGACAGGAAACTTCCTCATATGACTGCCTCTCTAGTTAAAGGTAATTAGTGACAGGAAACGGTACCCATCATTAATTGTGTAGCACATTCAATCACGGTATTATCCCGTCATTAAAAATTATTTTTAATAACAGCTCATCCCTCGTTAGAAGGTCGATTTCCCCTCATTAAATGACAATTTAACAAGGGCATATCCCCTCATTATAGGTTCATATTACCCTCATTAAGTAACGATTTAATGACAAAATATACCATCACTATAACGGCATATTCCTGTCATTAAATCATGATTTAATAATCACATATACCCTAATTATGCGACCATTTCCCCTCGTCATTATTCATGAACCTCTCACTAAATAGGTCTATCATAATTACAAAAATACATTCTATGCATATAAGGGAATTTGGACTTTGTACAATTCTTTAAGGTATCAATCCAATTTTAAAAAGATTAACTTATCTAAGCAAGACGGAGAAAAAAGAAACAAGCTGCACGCTTTTTTCCATTAAATCTGCATCCTCACAATGATATCTATATATTGTAACATACACGTCTATCTGAATGTAAGTATAATAGTAAATGACTAGAAACTAGGATTTACATACTCTTGAGATGTTGAAACAAGCGTTTACTGATAAACCGAGATGTCTCAGGGCCTTCATCTCCATCATAACTCTTACAAAGGTACCATAAGGCCGAGATTCATGCAAGCTTAGACTGCCTGATTCAACTTGACTCTGATCCTCAATCAAATTATTATCCTGAACATCTGCCTTTGAAAATTCCTCATTTAAATGTTTCCTTGTATCTTTCAGAAGTAGCACCTACACGTCGCGTTAACCGTCTGACCATTTAGTTGAGTCATATTCTCCTTAGAAAAAAGCCTCTCTAAAAAGTTTTGATCTCTTCATTTTATTCTCCAAAACTCAGGTCCAACCACAAGCAGGTATCTAAGCATGATACGTCAAAAAAAGAAGAAAAGAAAATTTTAAGCCAAGACATATGCTGCCAAGCTAAAGCAAAACATGGGAAATAATAAGTACTTTATTCAACTTAAGGAAGAGTAAACCCCAGAAATATTTACAATAAATTTCTAAAAAAAAAATAACGAAGCTCAATGCACAACACTAACATTACAGACAACAATTTAGTGAACAAAGTTTGCCCACACCCCCCTCCCCCCGGCCCTTGGACCCTAATAGCGAACAATAATCAGACTGTTTTTGTTAGATGGACATTGTTTGCAGAAATCTAATTTACATCAACAAATATAACAGTTCAGCCGATTACCAGAAAAGCCTTCAGTACATGCTCACGGGCAATAAATTTCATTCGACTCTGAGAAAACTAGATTAATGAACTCTGCAAGTCAATAAAACAGATTACTGAAACATTATAAACTCGAAGAATGGGACCATCGTACAAAGAATTAACATGTTTGCATGAAAGCAAATAAATACTTTGGGGATTCTTTTTAAAAGCACAAACAAAGTAAAGGCCTCTATTGAGGAGGTTGGAAATGTCTTATTCGCTAAAGAATCTTGAAGATTATCCAACCGAATGAGTACATTACTTTATGGTAAACATCCCATTTTGCTCTTAAGCATAAAAGTATTTTTTACCTAGAATTGTACCCACAAAGTATCCAATTAGACACAGAAGGATCCTTGTCAACATATTCATTCACATCTAAGATTATATGCTGAAATTTGGGAGTATGCCTACACAATTTAGTGTCGGAAACTATCACTCTGTTATCAAAGATTTTTTTTGCCCAAATGACTTTCTTTCCATTAATTTCAGTATATTTTTCAGTTTTTACATTTACCCCATCAACTCCCGTAGGTTTCAGAGGATGAAAATATATACTAGTCTTAGAACTGGAACAAACAAGCAAATGTTTACCTGTGGTGCTGGTAGTTTCATACCAGAGGTAGGGTGGTCCTCACGTGCCCCTGAAGCAACCTAGGTGGAGACTTTGCCTCCTTCCCTTTGCCGAAAGTAGAAGCTGAAATGTTAGCCTTCGTATGAAATAAAAGATTCACCAAATCTGCCATGGCTTCCAATGAGTGTCAGAATACCCAAGATGCAAGACACCTCCGGCGAAGTCAATTTCCGGCCAGAAGAAGCTTTCTTTGCAGAGATATAGTCAGTTTCTCTCACCGGATTCCAGTAAATCATCAATTTCTCCGGCAAGAGGGCAACCGGATTTGCTCTATAGCTCTTTCATAGAGCGCTTATCATTGAAAAAAGTCTCAGTCCTAACAGCTGGGCGAGACCGAGCAGCAAAGATGTTTAACGAGAATTATTCACCCGATTTGGATGAAGGAGGATGAATTGTTAATGTAGCCGATTTGGGTTTTTTTTTTTGGAGAACTCTAGCTAGGGTTGAGAGTGATCTGAAAGATAAGATTGGGTCGAAATTGGTTATTTTTATTTACATAAAGTTTTTTTTTGGAGGGGTGAATTATACATAAAGTTGTATATTAAAATAAATTGTATAAATAATGAGGGGAATTATTTTTTTCGGACCATAATGACGGGAAATATGATCACTAATGACGGTAATTAGTATTTGGTCATCAAACAACAACAAAAAAATTTGGTACCATCATTATAGCTACCTTTAATGACGGGATTAGCCTCCCGTCATTAAGTTTTCATCACAAAGGCCGGTTTTTTCAGTAGTGCATTGAGGGTATTTTAGTCCGAATAAAATTATTTTATCTTTATTACAAGTAAAAAAGTGTGGATCAAAGCTTAATTAAGGAGGAAAAGGTGAATTTATACCTAATTTTTCCTTGATTTTATTCAACGCAAAATTCAGTGCAACCCAAACAATATTTTAAACAAAGTTCATCGTTAGATTAATAATTAACACAAATAAATTCATGTTTAGTCATACATTTTTTTTTTTTTTTAGAAGGGATACATTTCTTTTTTAAATAATAATATATAGATATTATATCATTTGAAAAATGAGCACAAGTGGATGGGGCCACATTTGTAAATTAAGTCTAAATCATCTTCCACGGGAGTAACATGTACGGTGTCTGTGGATTTGGCACCATGAAGCTGCAACCTAATTTTGGGAAGTTGGGAGCTAATACAGGGAATATTTTATAATACAGCTGCACATACCATTTTAAAAATAAAATTAAAAAAAACATATTTTCAACATGACATGGATTTCTTTATTGGGTAATTAATTTGATTTCACAATCAGAAAAAACTAACGTCGTAATATATTTTTATATCATTGAAATGAGTCTATATCATAATTAATAATGATGTAAAATTATATATTATGCCACTCGTTGCATCTAAGTGATTATGACAGTACACGTGGCATTAGAATAGACTCAATATCACGTCATAAGAAAAAGTGGAGACATCTCTAGAATCCTCTAAGATCATGATGTCACTTTCAAAATGAGAAGATAATATAATATACGACACTAGAAAAAAAGGATAAACATCACCGGGATATAAAATTTAGGCATAATGGACTTGGTGATTTGATTTAACTATTACTGGTCAAGCGATATGATGCGCCTAAATAGTTACTAATTCAATTACAATTGAGGTAGCATCGCCCAATGACTCCATTGAGATCTGATTTTTTTTTTAAAAAAGATATATTTTTCTTGTTAAACGATGTAAAACACCACTAATGTCTCTGATAGATCTTCGAATTCACTCCTATGTCCTCACCAGTGGCGGAACCAGGAAAAAAATTTGGGGTGGTCTTGGTGTAAAAATTTCGGGGTAGTCTTGGTATATAGAAATTTGGGGTGTAGTCTTGGTCTTAGTAACATCAAAAAAGACACATAACATACTAATATTAATACTACTACTAAAAAAATTTCAAAATTTGGGGTGGGCTTGAGACCACCCCTTTCCTAAGGTGGTTCCGCCCCTAGTCCTCACTGAGAATTTTTTCTAGGATGTGGCACTGTGTATTGTGTTTTTAATTAGCCTAACTAATAATATACGTTTGAGTTTCTAATTAGCCGAATTGTTCTTTTAAATTTAGCTTGTGCAAGTCCATTTTACTTTTTCGTGATGATAAATTTTTAATTTCGAGTTATGACATTACCTAGGGATTCAGCTGCATGGCAAAACTTCATGGCTTCAACTTCTGACTCAACCTATTTGCCACCATCTGTCACCACCACCCACCTCACCTGCTCACCATTGCTCACCCCCCACTTTCACCCAACAAGCCACATGCCACCTTTTATGGGGTTTCGTTTCATTTCATCTCATGCCAAACATATGAATGAAATTGCGTCAATTCTATTACATCATATTGATTCATCTCCATTAGATTTCATTTCAACGCAAAATATCGTTAAAATTAGAGATAAGCCTATGCCTTTGATCCGTTCCTGAACACGGCTGGAATTAAGTTCGTTTAATTAACATCAACACGCTCTTTTAAATATAGGTCTATCTATTACAAAGAGCCCGGATCAACATGATACACAACTATATATAAATGATACTACTACAAAAGCAATAAAGAGGCAAACCATTTGACAATATAAATAGAAATACAATGTTGATAAAAAAAAAAAGGTCTGAATTCAAGATTTTCTACTCGAATTATCATAAATCTCAAAAGTTTAAGCCGTTACGAAAATATATAATTTACATATCAAACTTAATTAGCATACAATAATAAATAATCATCATACCTAACTTATTTTGAGTAGTTAAGTTTCTACCTAGTGTATATTTACACTTCACATGTGACAACGTTACCATTTTAGCAAGGAATTTGACCAAGTAAAAAAAGTAAATATATTTATGGAAAGCACGAGCTTTGTCCACCTAACTGCATTCGTGTAAAAAGGCAAAAGATGATGTATTGTTCTACCTACACAATTTGACTTCAACAAATAACAAATCTACTTTGAGCTCGACTTGATGTCCTCATCGAACATATTTTTTATAATTGATTATAACATAACTTCATCATGATGATTGATGAATGATATAAACGTGTGTTGTGTTACTCGTCGTTGTGGTAGTAACATTGCCCTATCGATTTATTCTTGAATAATGCTACTGTCACAAGACTCACAACAGCCACTTTGACACAACAAATATCACAACTTGATGTGTCAGTAGGATCAATCATGACATGGAAGTGAGACCCCCTCTTTAAATAGATGTCAGATTATGAAAGATCCCGTTGTCATATCATATTATGTTATGACATTTATTGTATTAGAGTGATTGTGACAGTATCATTATCACGTATAGAAATATATATATACTCTATGAACTTGATACAACTTGACATCCAAAAAGATTTCCCTATATAAATCACATTGTGATTCCCCTCCAAACACACAAAAAGTATAACTATAGACAAACATGTCTACCTCTTCATACTTCATACCTATGATTAACCTCTTGCTACTTTTCTCATCTCTAGAGGTCTTCTCCAATGGATCAAAGAACCCGCTGGTAGCCGTGGGGCGGCTAGGCCGTTTAAGAAGCCAAAACCACAAGAATACATGGGCTTTGAGCCAAAACGAACCTCAAAAGCTCTCACTCGCAAGGTCTAGGTGTGGAGAATTGCTTGCCTAAAGGTGTTCGACACAATTCATCACCAAGCCGATATGCAAACTACCAAGAACTTGGCTCAAATGTGTGCTCTCCAAGTGTGGAGTGGAATGTTACTCCATGAGGAAAGTTTATGCAGTAATTACATGCACTCAATATTTAGTTTGATTTTATATATTTCCCTCCTCATTATTTGAAATTTCAAATGTATGATGATCACAATATTTTTTTGTTTTTGTTCTGCATACTGCATTTAACATTTGTTATATTCCATTTAAATTTAAATTATAGAGGGCGCGAAAAATAACTTTTCTATCGTTTTTACGTAGATATCCCAAATTAACCGGTACGAATGCAAGATAAATAACCAGTCCCAAATTTGGTAGTAATTCCAAATCTGTCAAAATGGAATTTTTTTTTTTGTTTTTTTTTAGTTAAAAAAAGAAAGAACATTTATTTGGTAGGGAGCCATTATCAATGTATTATTACTTTGGCTCTTATCAAAATTTGTGAAATGTAATCTTGTGACGAAATTTTGGATACCCAAATTGAAATTCCAGACAGCCAACAACGTTGTTTATTACGTATACTATAATAAATGAAGTAATTTTCTGAATCAACCAATTTTTTATTTTATACTTTCATGACCCTCGGAGAACTCGAAAAATGCAGAGCTCCAGAAGATGTAAACTTGTTTCCGACCAGACCCTACAAAGAAGCAGATCAGCAAACATTTAGCATCAATACTTCTTAATAAGCAGTGAATATATAAGAAATAAGCACTAATTATCAAAAGATTCTTGGGTGGAGGTCGGGAAATTCTACTGCAGAGATATTCACTTGTATCCGATCAAAACAAGACATATGGCATGCTTTTAGAGTAATTGTGATGGCCTACTTTGTTTATAGACTTGTTTTTAGTACGTTCGATGACACGTGTCTTGTTTTGATCGGATACAAATAGAACTCCTTACTAAGGTCCCTTTTGTTTCTGATATTGACACTTTTACCCCCTCAACGGTACATGTTGCAACCAATAAAAACTTAATACGTGGAAAAAATTGACTAAAAAAACCAAAATACATAGATGAGGGATACAAGTGCCAAAATGAAACATCGGGGATTGAAGTACAAAAATCGTGAGACGTAAAAGACCAAAATTGTATCGGTGCAATAAAGACTCTTCGTGCAAGAATTACAAGGAAATAGACTTACTTAAGTGTGCTTGCCATCATGGAATTGAGCATTTTTGGAGGACTTGAAGGTTTCTAAGAATCGCTTAGCATTATGAACCTCTTGTTGTTGCCTTGATTTATCCCATTTGTGTTCTTCAGCCAGTATCTCAATGACACGTGGCAGAGCCCTACCCGCAGCGTCTGTGTCGAGAAAAGCAAGCCTACACCTTCTTGCTATGAAATCCACTGCACATTCACAGTATTCTTCTCTTGCACTATATGCTACTTCTGCTTCTAAAAATGGGTATCCATGTGCTAATCTCTTCCCCAGATTTTCATTCTGTTTGCATATATTTCAACATTCATAATAATAATAATATCAAAAACAAAAGAAAGCTCACTCAATAGACCCTAAACCTACAAGATAGGCCATCAAGACAACTTAAATGTAAAATAAACTAGATAACTGGAAGGAAACGGCATCCAAACCTGAGCAATCGCAGCCACACGTTCTGCTCGAGTTCCATATGCTTGAGATAGATGCTTTGCTGCAGCAGTATCCATCACCCCAGGAACAACTTTCCCGGAGTGACTTCTTTTCATACGCGTATACTGCTGTGCTAGTACTGTAAAGGATGCAGGTTCCCAGCCATCAGCACCTACCAGTGGAATACTGTAGGTCAAACACTTATTATTCGGGTTCAATTTTCCGGCCTTTATAGCTGCATTGACCGAATCTTCTGCCATGCTGAAATGTCAAACGTCAGGGATGAAGAAGTCTAATAAACTGAATGAAGCCTCTGATAAAAATGGATCCCTCTAACTAATTGTAAAGAGGCTTTTTTAGGCTTCACAGTCTGTATAATCGAAGAAAATTAAGTATTTTTTACCTTCTATAAGTAGTCCATTTTCCACCAGTGATTGTGACTAAACCAGGGTAATCCTCAGTCACGACATGGTCACGGGAAATGCTTGCTGTGCTCTTTGCTTTAGGATCAATTGCCAATGGCCTAATACCACTCCAAGCAGAGAGAACATCTGTTCGTCGTACCTGAAATTCCCAAATTACATAGAGTATTATTCAAGAAGAGAAAAATCTAAGAAAAGGGATCGTAAAACTCTGTTAGTTCATGTGAAAGTCCAAAAAAACAAAACAAAAGAGTGTTCTTTTCCTAAACGTTGCAGCAAATTATGTTTGACTTCAGAGAACTTAACAGACCTTAACATTGAGATAATCGCAAATTGCATCCAGTATGAACTGAATCTCATCCTCATGGGGTTCAGGAAGCATTGTGATAGAGGTGTTGGAATCCGTAGTTCCGGCAACAGTTCTCCCCAACCATGGAAGCATGAAAACCACACGACCATCTTTGGTTTTGGGAACAATCAAGCCCATTCCGTCGGGTGAATAATAATCCGGTAGCACAATGTGTACACCACTGCTAGGACAGATCATTGATTTGGCATCTTTGTCAGCCATTTGGCGCACAGAATCACAAAATGGCCCAGCGGCATTTACAACTACTTTTGCATATGTATCAAACTCCTTGCCTGTGCACATATTCAAGTATTAATAAGCCCTCAAAGAGAATAATCATAAGATATTGTAGACAATAAGAATCTACTCGTATATCCAACATAATATTGCACTAGAGACCACCCGCCCACCCCCCACAAAAAAAGGATGCAACGGCACCAAACAGTCAATACGAATATTGTTAGTCAAACAGCTGTAGCTCAATTTTCTGATAAGCTAAAAGTGCGAAACAGAGAGAAGTTGGTAAGCAATTCACCTGATAAGGTATCCCGGACACGTGCACCTATTATTCTATCAGACTCATCCTTGAGAAACAACACGACTTCTGCATGATTGAGCACAGCTGCACCAGCCAATGCAGCAGAGCATGCTATAGCAACATTAAGCCTCGAATCATTCATTTGCCCATCGTAATAAACCACGGTCCCTTTCAAGTTTTTATCTTTACCCCTTGAAAGTGTTGGGAATAACTCAATGGACTCATCAGCAGAATAATATCTAGACAGGTGTAACAAGTGTCTTCCTGCGACCAGATCATACATTTTCAAACCCATCCAGTAGTAGACTACATCGAACCAGTTAAAACATGGTGTCATGCATGGCAAAGCATGGCAGAGGTGTGGTGCATTGTCAATAACCTGTTTCCGCTCTGAAAGTGCATGGAAAACTAGTTTCAACTGCCCATAATCTAAATTAAAAACAGCTTTTTCCAAATAGCGAACTCCTGCAAAAATAATTACTGAGTCACATCACAGAAACTAAAGATTGAGTATTTAAGAATGCTTCAGCATCAGTTGCTTTCAGTAGCAGATCCAGACAAAAATGGCTACTGAGGCGGATCCATCTATTTTTGTAACTCCAAACTCAATACCTATTATACCTAATAACTAACATCACTAGGGGCAAGCAAAAATTAGCAATGAGGTCGAACTCTTTTATCCGATTGTTTTTTCTTCATATAAATTTAATGCCGGATACATCCAAATAACAAAATTAATTCCACTAGTGGTGGCTGCACCCGGTGCGGGAAGGGTGTGTTGCCTTAGGTTGCTTTTATTAGGTTTTTCCATTTTCATATACTAAATTTGGCAACAAAAAAAAAAAAGAAATTTCAGACTCATCCAGCACATTCAAAAGCCTTGCTACAGCGACAGCTACAGCAACAGGGTTGAAATGAAGATGATTCGAGTTCTTAGATTGTGTGCAAGCCAATGGAGGAACATAGCTTTGAGTAAATTGAGTTAGAACCATAGATGTTAAGGCAAAAAGCGACAGGGAGCGCCTTAACGCCTGATGGCTTAAGCGCCAAAATGCGTCGCCTATTTAAGCCAGGCGACACAAAGCAAGAAAAATGCTATTGCATAAAAGAAAACAGTTTTAAGAAAAAATAAATCACATCAACTAATATCCCACTTTAAAAATACGCCCAAATAAACCTCTTAGCCACAACCAATAAGTTTGTACACATGCCACCCACAATATATATTCATGTAGGGTACGATTCAATCCATTTGAGCTCCTTTAGAAATGGAACCTTTAGATCACATGATTGCTAATGTTTTCACTTGGAATGTAGCTTAGAATGAAACTTTTTCCGTCTTAACTGTGTTTAATTGTATGGATTGATCACTATTAATAGAAGTTTCTCCGGATTCACAAACGAAAATGGGCTTCTATTGGTACCCATAATTGCTTGGGGCACCACATTTGGTGATTTTTTTTTATAGTACACCACAAAATTACTCGTAGCCCCTTGTTCAATAACAGTCTGATAGAAACACCACTGCCACTGACTCTTTATACGCAAGAAATGTCACCGAAGCTAATGTTACCCATCATCGTCCGTATGGGTGATGTTTATGAAAGTTAGGATCAATATCAATAACGTTAGGATCAATATCAATAACGCTTCCCCCCGGAAAAAAGCTAATCATATAAATATATTATTCCACGTAATTTCACGGTGCTGTGTAGTAATTGTAATGGCCGAAGCATTTTCATGTAGATAATAAAATCCAAAACAAAAAACATCTGAATTTTAAAGGCACCAAATAGCTTCATTCAGTAACATTACAAAGATAAGAATGAAACACACCCCCTTAGCATTTTCCTTTTTTCTAGCCACACATTAATCAGACAGTATGCAGGCAAACGATTAAGGCACACTTACAAAAGCATAAGATCACATCTGAACACCAAAATTAGCAGTTAATCAATACAATTAAGAAATCACAGTAGAATTCTGACCTCCATGAACTAATTTGGTGGATCTAGAAGAAGTCCCAGAAGAAAAATCATCCCTCTCAACAAGACCAACACGAAGGCCACGTGTAGCAGCATCAAGAGCGACACCACAACCGGTTGCTCCACCGCCAACGACAAGTATATCAAGTGGATTCGAAGAATTCGCCCCAATGAGAGCAGACTCCTGAACAACACGGCTAGGAATGACCGCAAATGGGTCAGCTATCTTCCTCTTCACACCCTCAAGAACCGGCCCACCACCTCTATCGTTTGAAGACAGCATTGGTTCACGTAGAACCGTATATGCGCCACCTGCTGCAACGGCAATGGCGCCTATACGGCGGAGAGTAATGGCGGCAGTCATAGTGTGCAAAAATTGTGGTCCAAAATTCGAATGATTCTCCTCAAAACAAAAAAAAACAAAAAAATCGAATGATCGATGCGTTTGATTAGATCTTTGTGATGGTTAATGCAAAGTTCGTGCAATCTGATCAGATGAATAAATCAAAGAAAATTTGCATTGGGACTAGGAAAGTAATCTGTCGTTTAGGATGTGATTGCGATAGCGAAGAAAATGGGAGCTCACAATAAATTCTCATTCTTTTATTTATGCTTAATAATGATAAGTCCATAATCGTGTGACGCAACGGTTGTAATTGTATTATTGCTCGTTTATTTATACGCATAAATGAAAGAAATTGTTAATGACACAGCACAGTCGATCTACTCGAACATTATATTTCGAAAAATTTAGCATCACGTTCGAATTACCCGGACATCGTATGTCGGGAAAAATTGCAGAGGTTGAATTTGCATTCGACATCTCCAGAGTCGAGTTTTATATATAAATTCGAATTTTACTTTAGTGCCCCAAAAGTATATTGATTGTGATGCTTGTAACAGTGCCATAAATCAAAGAACGACATTTTATAGTGATTCATGTTAGCTTACATATCATTTCTTTTAGTTATATCCATTACATCCGATTAACCAAGACATTACACTACCTTGCAGACGAAATTTGTTATTCTCTATAGCCGTTGTACATAAATATACAATGTGGCATGCACACGGTATATTCACACATTTTCAGACTTTATCATATAGTAGGAGTGTGTATTGTAAAATAGATTAGTGTTGGGAAAAACGCCGCGGTAATAAGAAAATTATCGCAAACACCTACAAATTATTTTCCCACTAGTAAGCGCAACGGAATAATATACTAGTAGAAAGCCACGTAGTGAAATAAAACGGAATAAAGTAACACCAGAATTTTAACGTGGTAAAACATCTCTCAATGTGAGAGAGTAAAACCCACGAAGCCGGAGCCCACAAAATCTCAACTAGTCAGTAAATAAGAGATACAAGTGTTCTACATACAACAACTCAAACTACTCCAAAGTACCAATAAAAATACAAGAGTATAAAAGTTGTGGAAAGATGTCGCCAAAATAACAACAACCCAATCTATGAAGAATCGTATACAATCTGCCACTCCAATGTATGAACCAACCGACTAAATTGGAGTAGAAGGAGCGTCGAACATGTACCAAAAATATCGCCATTTGTTGACAACAATTTGACATGATTTTTCACACATCGATTAATTTCACACAACTCTCGTTGTTGCCTTTTCTCTTTTGCAGTAAACTTTGAGTTTGTGTCTTGCATTTCCATTGCCTCGTTCACCCTTAATTTATACAAGAAGATGAGTGGGTAGAAGATTTAACGCAAATACTATTTGTGAATAGAAGCATGGGCTACAAATCATATCTTTTCTCCCTTTTCATTTTCAAGTGATGCTAAAGGCAAAAAATTCAACAATTGTTACCATAATACTATTGCCATCAAATGTCACTTTGTCTACACAAACAGTGACATTGACCAACAATTAGGAAACACAAAATTCTTTAATATCCAAAGTTCAAAGAACTCAAAGATGATTTGATTTTTTTTTTTTTTTTTTACATGATTCGTTTTTATGGCATCACGAAGGAAACAACAATTCTCCTAAAGAGAGAAGTTGAATCAGTTTTTTTTTTCCCCGCATGCGTCCTACTACAGCTTCATAGCTCCAATTAGTCATAGTAAAAATGCTTTGAGCCTTTGATGCCCTTTGTATAGGTTGGGTTGCTTGACACGGGATCCTCATAGTAGGCTAGACCAACATCTAGCTGAGAGAGGACAGCCTTTAGAAACAACATGCTGGAAAACTAGCTAAGCCTTTTCTTATTTGTTTTCCGCCTAGGAGTAGCACAAAAAGAGGGATTAGTAATATTGACTTAACGATAAACCACCATTGGTCTAACACCTTTCTCGTTGAGGCTCCGCGTATTGGGAAACGCTGACGAAAGTGTCCACTAGAGTTACAAATACAAACACTTCATAAAGAAGGGTGGTGATACATCCATTACACATAGTGTGTGGTGGAAATACACTACACACATCTTATCCACACATTTGAAATAGTACATTTTAATGTGTGGAAAGATGTGTAGTATATATTTACTACACGTATACTATGTGTAGTCGATATATCATTTTCCCATAAAGAATAACAAAATAAATCCCCACGTATTATAAAATTAACTACCTCCAAATAAAATATGACTACAAATGACAACCTACCAACTTGAGTTCCACGAGACTCAAATCGGCAGGGGAAGTTTTTTCTACAAAGAAATGAGGGTTTCTTTCTGGAAATACGACATGCATTCTTGTAAATCATATATATATATATATAAACAAGCTTTTATTTTTTACCATCTGAACAGGAAGCAAAAGAAAATATGCCTTTGACTTAGTGATTATCAAATACTTAGTACAATTTTATACTATTATATATGTTTCCTGAAATTAATAATAAAGATTTGTCGCATTTGTTTCTTGTTTTAGCACTAAAAAATAGACTATTGTGCATAAACGTGTGGTTTTGATCTTTTCCTATTGTCATAGTATTACAACATAATCTCTTACAAATCAATCTTAGATTAGTGTTCAACCTTCTTTTGTAAGATTGATTCCAACTCATTTGCCATATGCTATATAAAGCTTCCAAACCTTCTACTTTGTCACCATCTCCATGTCTTTCCTTATGCCTTTTTCTTATGGACAATGTGTATCTATATATATATATATATAGGGAGCTGTTTTAACCCAATTAAGATTAATCGAATTTTAAAACACTATAAAACCTATTTTCCATACCCAAAACCCGGTAGAAAATAAAAGAAAAATATTATTAAAAAGCGGATAATGGATTGTTAGTGGGAATAGTGTGTTTGTTATGTGATTCTTATTTCTCACACTTTTCCTACGGTTTTTTTTTTTTAAATATGCGGCCGGTTTTGGGAATAGTGTAAGCGATTATAATGGCGTAGTGTATATAATGGGAGTAGTGGGAATAGTGTCTTTGTTATGTGATTGTTATTTGTTCATTTGTTTCTGCAGTTTTTTTTTTTTTTTTTTTTTTTTTTTTTTTTTTTTTAAATATGCGGGCGGTTTTGGGATTAGATAATGTGCACCCGTCTCCTCAGCCAATTAAAAAAAAAAAAAAAAAAACCGAGATTCTGAGATTCTGGCAAGCACTTCTCCGTCCATTCCCCCTCTCCCCCCACGATGTGGTCATTCACCCACGTAAAAAAAAAAACCTCCCTGCTTCGTAACCTCCACCCATTTTCCCTCTCAAATAGAGATTATTTATTATCGCTTTACCGGCAAGAATTTTTGCAGTTGCACTTTGCTTTCTTCCTCAGCATTTCAAGATTTTTTTATTTAATTCATTTGAAATTGAAAAAATGTTACTGTTTGATTGAATGCAGCGAGGCGTGCGTTAAATTTTCATTGCTGTGTGAAAGACGGGCGGACTTGGTGAAGACATGGAAGGTCGCCGGAGAAGATTTCCGAGCTGTTCGATCTTCATATGGGTCGGATATGTCCATAGACGATGACCCGACTTCTCCAATCGATGGATCCCACCAGTCCGTCCGGCAACAACAACAACAAAGCACCAACCTTTTACAATCGAAGAATGTCTCCTCGACAATCCATCAAACATCATCAGGGCGCAGCAGCAGAGAATCAAGCATTGAGCCAAATGATGCATCTACCCAAAGAGACACGGTAATTGCCTCTTGGATCAGTTTCCTCTCACGAAGTACAGGAGCAAGTCATGAAGAAATTGAAAAAATGGTTTCTTTTTTCTTTTTCTCCCTTTTTCTTTTAAATCTGCTATTTTTTTCCAATATTTCATGATTTGTTCGATTTTTTTTTTTTGATGAATTTATGCCTCTAAAGCTGGGGTTCTTTCTCTGTGATGAGATTTGTGGCTGAAAATGGTTATTGAGCAACTTCACCTTTCTGATTCGAGGGAGGGATAGAAACGCAGCAAGAATCGATGTCCAATTCGTTAGTGACAATCTGGGATGACAGTTCTTGAAGAGAAAAGAAATGGGCCGAGACAGATTCAAACGTGAGAGACGCAACCGGGCTGGAACTGAGATGCTGGCCAGCAGTGAGGAGAACCGAAGGTGAAGCGACGACGTTTTGGAGCAAGTTGTAGAATTTTCCATAGCAGCAGTCCGGTAAACCAACGGCTATGATTACCAGTGACTTCTTAGAAGGACGTTCAAATCTTCTTGATTTTAAAGACCTTGATCTCGACATGCATCTTCCTTCTGGCTGGGAAAAGCGTTTAGACTTGAAGGTAATTTTTAATTTTTTTCTCTTTTATCTGCTTGATTTAACTTGAATGATTATTTAATCAGTTTGGAAATGATTACTGATTTCCTTCTCAGTTATGCGGGTGTTTCATTATCGATTTTCAGCCTCAGGTTTCTTCTGTTGCTGCTGTCGACATTTCTGATGATTCTGATATTTCTGTTGTTGCCGAAAATGGGCAGGTATATTCCTCTTTGTATTACAGTCACTGGCTAAATGTTTGTGTGTCCAAACTACATATTTTTTTAATAATGTTGTTCATATCTTAAAATATTGTTTTTTTAGGTGGCATGTAGAGATTACCCACATTCCAGACACGTGTGTGTCACGTACCCTTTTCGCAGGTCGCCTCATGAACACTATTGTCAGCTGGAAAAACGGGTTGATCTACAAAGTAAAAGCGGATACCGGAAGTTTCCTTTTGAAGTTTGCTTTAAGGTGATGTTGCATATTATTGGGTTTCAACGTTTCAATAACTTTTTACTTGCTTTTTCTTCTTTGAATTCAATTTTTTTTATTGTGAAGGTGATTATGTTTCAATATATTGTTGTTGAATGTCTTATCTTTAATGAATGTTCATTTTTGGACTTCGTAAAATTTGAGGCTTGCTTTTGGGACTTTGTAAAACTTGATGCGAAGATACTCTTTTTTAGAAGAAGATATACTATGTTTTACATTGTGGAATACTCATTCATGCTCGAAATTTGGAGTGGGGTAAACGTATGAGTCTAGAGTACATCATCGAAGGTTGAAATTTATGTGTAAATCGGACATGTACTCCATGTTTTGAATTGAGATTTAATGGATGTCTATGAGGTTGAACTTAAAGTATGGGTACACAGCACCTAGCAAGTACCAGTCTTTAGCATTTGTAATTTGTAAATATGGAATATGGTTTTTCTGGGAAATTTAGATGATGAAATAATCTGACCCATGAATACAGGAATGTCGGTTCACAACCATGAAGATTATAATAATAAGATAAGATATATGCAAAAAAAAAAAGAAGAAAACATCTTGCTACATTCCAAACTTTCTTTCGTTTTGGCGGGTTGTTTTCAATCAGTCTTATGATTTTTTGTTATCTTATTCTTTCATTCTATTTGATATCTTTTAAACATCAACTTGAAGAGTATTTAGCTTTATTAGTTCTTTTCCATCTAAGTTTCTTTCATGTTCACAAAATTCCTTTCACTTCTGTTGCAAGTGGGGTAGTTAATGTGGCTGCCAGCACACGACTGCAGGTGTGAATAATCAAATTTCCATCAGCCTTCTTACTGGTACTTTTCGACCGAGTATTACAATGTGTATTTTATGCAGTGGAAAATCATGAATGCACATTGTTCATTTTCAGGAGCGTTGACTATTGACTAATATGTTGAATTGTTGTATTTGATTGCACATGGAAAGATGAGCAATTTAGGGAATCGGTAAGGCTTTTATTCATATATCTTGATTCATGCTCATAACAGTAGCAACAACACTTCTAACCTTGGAACGGTTCTATTTGTTGTGGCACAAACTGTTTTAACTCATTAACATGTTTTATCGATCATAATCGTTTTTTCTTTTGTTTAGAGTTGTTTCAGTGAAATTACTTTAATGTGATGCACGGTGATACAACTGAGTATCACCTGAATCTTTACTATCCGGGAAATAGTTGGTTAACGTTTTGGTTCAGCCATTAAGATACTCAGGTTTATATGAGGCATGAAATTATTTAATTTGGCTAATTGAGTCACTCCTTCATGATTCTTTCCATATAAACTTGATTCCTTCACATAGCTTACTAGGTTGTGAGTTATGAAGAACTTTCACTTTTTATTGCATATTCGTTGTTGTCGGTGATCCAAAACCTACCCTTCTTTTCATTCCTAAAAACTTGCTTTACTTAGGCTTTCTCGCTTTTCTTAAGCTATGTCATTTTCCTGATAATAAATCTGCTCCAGTTGTTCCTAAACCAAATAGAAAAATGGTATACAATTCTTTCCTAAGGCATAAAATTATCACCGTTAACAGGTTTTTTTTTTAAAGTTTTGCGTACCGTTAACCTAACTAATATAAGTGGCACAATCTTTATTTAAATTATCTTGAACTTTTCCGTTTATTATTTTCATTCCTTTGAAGAAGTTTTGCTTTTGGTGGTGTTTCTCCCTTTGCACACGGTCTTACATTCAGAGGACATACTTTAAGTACTCTGAATATTTTCTCATGGACATGAGTATCATTGCGGAGTACATGATTGTTATGAAAAAATAATCGATTAGTCTTACCAAAAGGCCAATAGTTTTGCTTATGCATTGTCTCTTTCTGACTATATGTTTGTTATCTTGCTTTCTAATCTGTACAGCGGAAGGACTTTCCATTAATCAGTTTTGCAGTAACGCAAAAAAAAAAAAAATGGTGCATTGGACTCAGCATTTATTTTTGTCAACCTCAATCTAAGTTGTTTGCATTCTTTAGTGTTCTTTTTAGCAGCAGCCACATGCCTGCAATTTCTTTGTTTTGCATTTTTTTGTTGGATAGATTGGTCACTAATAACTAATGATGTGTCTTTGTGGATCAGATTCTGAGAAGGAAACACATATGTAGTCTATTGTTTTGGTAGATTGTTATAAGCATTAATTTGAAATCTTGACAACAGTTTGGCTTCCATTGTGAGATAAATAATATTTGAACTATTTGTCCACAAGCTATTAAGTGATTCTGCAGTAGTTAGGTGGTTTTTATGGTGATTATTCATTAAGTGTATCAAAATGTGTCCTTTTTTGAATGAATACAAATGTGCATGTTCTATCGGAAAATAACTTGCAATCGCATAATATTTAGTTACATAATGTATGTTTTTTATGTATCACATTCATTATATTAAAGAACTAACTATATGCCTCATTCTTTTAAGAAAGTTGAGTCATCCCGTGCATTGCCCTCTGCAACTTGGTTTGTCTTTGTTGGCTGTTTGTAACTTTAGTCCTCAATTTGGATTTTAGCAATTAATTCATTTGAATTGTTTTTTTTATTGTAGAAATTCATTGCTGAAGTTTTTTCCGGAAGAAACACCACTCTTTGACATTGATGATTATGGTTGTGAGTATCCTCATTATAGAGTATTCAACACCAATTTTCGCATCTTTGACAAAAATGTTTGGTCTTTGTATTTGTAATATATATATATTTTAAATTTAGACTTTTCAGGTGACAATTATTCTGGTGTTTTCGAATACGATCAACATACCCGATCTTTTGTTCACTTTTATTTGCATTCACCTTTGTCGGTGTAAGGTGTCTTTCAATTAGAAATCTAAATATGTTTTTACATTACATTCAAATGATCCCGTGCACTAAACTTCTGTGGGTTTATATTCAATCACGAGAGATTTTACGCTCTAACAGTTGTATCGAGTAACATATATTAGAGTCTCTTATTTTTAAACTTTTTGATATAATACACTTTTATCGTGTGTGAGAGGTTAGAAATGACACGATTGAAATATACGGTTGTTGGACAGAAGTATATATATGAAATTTTAATAATTGTTTTCATTTTTAACACCATCCCGTGCATTGCACGGGTTTATGACTAGTATATATATATATATATATATATATCTTATATTATATTTTCAATCGATTAACCGTTAAATTGACCCAAATTAGCCAATTGACCCGCTTCATGATCCGTTTCTGCTAAAAAAAACCCGCACACATTCCTAAAGAAACGTTCCCATTATATTCATCGCAATTTGTAACTGCATCCACGATTTCTTTTTTTGAGGGAACTGCATCCACGATTTCCATTTCCATTTCCAAAACCCCTCCACTTTCTCCCACAAATGGCAAAGCGTTGGCTAAATCAAACCCTCAGCCTGATTACGTTCATTTCTCTTCTGAAACCCCTGGTGCGCATTCAATTTTATATCAGAGACTTTGGGATACAAAGAATTATGACTAATTTGGAGGTCCAGATGGTGGATATTCAACCTAGCTAGAATGACGATTGTCGAGATGGTCGAGATGGTGGATATTCAGCTATTTCAAATTAGCACAAAGGTTGCAAAGGTGATGTAAATTGCAAAGGTTCTCTTTCTATTCTATTTGTTTTGTACTTTACCTTAACACTTTTTTGCAGACATACAATTGACTTTCATTATGCAAATTGTGTTCTTATGGATTGTTTGTGCCTAAGGTCTGGTGCGTGCGTGTTTGTTACACCCTTTGTGCGTGTGTCTCCATTTGTCTGGTGGTTTTTTATTAAATATTTTTCCTTTCATGTACATCTATTTTCACATGGACCTAAATCTATTTTCCAAGGTATGATTTTTCCATGTTTTTATATATTTCTCACCAAAGTAGATCATTTCAGTTATAGACCGTAGGCTGCTTTAATTTCTTACCTCTGAATCTATTATATGTGGCCACTGAATGGGGAACAAGATCCAGAAGCAAAGTGATGAAGGTATTGTATTTGCTTCATGATGATATTCAAGTTCATAATATTTTGTTTTAGTGATAAATACCTATCATGTATTTTTGTTTTTCTTTTCGTTTTGGTTGATTAGCCACAGATTATCCGAAGCATCTTAGCTGGGACGAAGTAAATTAAAACGAAAAAATAAATCACAATGTTAAATCTTTGCTTGATGGATATATTCACTTTCAGAATTTTTTGTTTTGAGTGATAAGTAGTCTTTTTTTTTTTTTTTTTTTTTTTTTTTTTTTTTTGTATGATTCGTTTTGTTTAGGTTGATTAGCCACAGAGTAGCCGAAGCATCTAAACTTGCAAGTGCTCTCGAACATTGCTGTCATTTTCTAGAAGGTTAGAGCGAAAAACTTGATTTTTTTTTGTGACCCCTAAATATTGTAGTGATTTTTTTTTCTATGATTAGGTTTGATTTTGAAAACATGAAATAATATTGTCATAGAGGAATTACCATGAGCAGATCCTCTCCACTATACGTGGTAAGCTTCTTATTGTTGTTCTCAGTGAATTCAATTGGTATATTATTTATCATGGTTATTCATGTTAATTTTTCTGTTGTATTGATTTGAATATTCTTTAATGGTTTCATTTTCAAATATTTTGCATGATTGTGATTAAATGACACTTGCATTTTTAGGAATTAAGGGTTTTTATGGATGTTAACGATTTCTTGCAACTAATGCAAAATGACCATTTGGTTTGAAACCGCTCTCAGCAGGGTGCGAAGAAGTTTTTCATGTCAATGACAATTACAGACTTGACGTTAGTTGGTAATTTTCATTGTGTAGGTTGTATTGCTTATGTATAGTTGAGTATGAGGAAAATATTAATTTTGTGCTTCATGACTAATTTATCACAATAGTTTTTACATGCTTATTGTGTTTCGTTACATGCTTCCTGCATTTATTTGTATTTGTTTTACAGTTGCTTCCTTCTGACTTCCGGAGGAAAATCTGCTACGGACAATGGGCTATTTCGATTTTGTTGTTGTTCTTAGGTATGCATTGATGTGAAGGTTTTTGGCTATTTATTTCACGTTGTCTTTCTTTCTCCATCTATGTCCTGCAGAATTTTTGATCTGATAAGTGGAAAGGTTGGCGACATGAATATGGTGTTGGCTACAATCTTGCTGCTTTGTGGTGCAGTTGACTATTGTAAGATTCTATATAATGAAGATAATTTCACTCCTGAATTTGATGTGGATGGCTCCTGAATTTGTTTATATGGTTTTGTTTCAGGAATGGTGGGGCCGGTTCTTCAGATGGCAGGTTTGTCTGACGTTCCAGGTTGTGAAAACCATTGTTGTTCCTAAAACTTTTTTTACGCATCTTCGGTACTTTACGTGCTTCTTGATTATTATTTTGGTTTAAAATTTACCCGTAAATTGAAGGGGTTATCGTTCAACCCTTCATCCCTATTGACAGGTTGAGCTTTTGGTTTTCCTGTATACATTTAATGATTTCATGGGTAATTCTGTTTGGGTAATGCATATCAAGTAAACTGTTTTATCTTTCAAGTATTGGTCTTTTTGATATTATTATCACCACTATTACTTTCCTTATTCCTTAAAGAGCAATCTTTTCACATGAGGAACGCTTATCCTGAATTATCGAATATTCACTCACGTGCTATTTAATTAGGGAGTGGTTTATGTGTCGATTAAGAAGAATTTTAATTTGAAATTTGAAATAAAAGAAATCGATATGGTTGAGATATTATATGTAGTGAGTAAATGTTCAATGATTTCTTCTTTAATGCATTGATTGTTTTTTACTTGACTTGACTTGCCAATTTTTTCCAGGGTTTGGAGCGGATTCGAGAGATTTTCAAAAAAATGGAATGTATTTGCATGGTTGAGATATTATATGTAGTGAGTGAATGTTGATTGATTTCATCTTTAATGCGTTGATTATTTTTTACTTGACTTGACTTGCCAAATTTTTTTCCGGGTTTGGAGCGGATTCAAGAGATTTTTTAAAAAAAATGAATGTATTTGCATTAAATGTGTGATTATATTTTCTATTTTGTATTTTAAGAATGAATTAAAACGTGTGATTTTTTCTACACTGATGATGAATGAGAGTTTTAATTTGAAATTTGAAATAAAAGAAAGTGTTTTTATTGTTGGGGGATTATAGGGAGTGATTTATGCGTTTATTAAGCAGAATTTTAATTTTAAATTCAAATAATAAAAAAAATTGTTATGGTTGAAAATAAGTCGAAATTTCTACTTATTTCGCTAGAATGCAAGGTTTTATTTTGTGTGTGTGTGTGTGTGTGGGGGTGGGGGGGGTGGGGGTTGGTGGTGGTCTTTTTCATCCATTAACTCAAAACACGAATTCTCTTTTCTCATAAATGTAGTGTTAAAGTTTTCATTTTGTTGTTTTGGCTTCATCCCATACAGGTTTTTTCTTGGTTTTTACATTCGACCATTGCATCTGTTTAAATTTGTTATTATTAAATCATAGGAGAATGTAACCGTCTCTTAGTTGTTGAGTTTACTGAAATCAACTTGATGTTTAATTGTTCATTTATTTTTGTAGGGTCATAAAGTAATTAACGTTCAGAAGATGATGACTGGTGTATCATATCCCTACCAGGGCATGTTCGCATGTGGAAGTAGTAGGATACTTTGGTGAAAAGATGATTTGGGGTGGGAGTTTGGTCAGTGGCGGAGATAGGATTATGGTTTAGGGGCGTAATTCTAAAAATTAATTGTCATGGAATATGTGTTTAAAAAAAGTTTCCCTAGACACATATAAGAAATTTGTTGTGGGTGAATTATCTTTTTAAAATGTTAAGAAATCTTGAGAAAAGAAGTGTTGAAACAAGTTTAATATAGTGAACTTTAAGTAAAATAAAAAAATAAAGATGCTTCCAAAAATATTGTAAGGAAGGGGGGCGGGTAGTGGATAGGTAATTTGATATTGTGGTGTATGTACATCATACCAATTGTACGTTGTCTTACATGTTAATGATTTGTTAGATATATGGTACTGCTAATATAATGATTTTTATTTGATATATATTTGAGAATGTCAATATTCATAATGTATTTACGTAGAATGTCCAAATTTATTTATTTATTATAAATTCAAATAACACCGCGTGCATAGCGACGTTTTAAACTATATATATATATATATATATATAATAGCGTAATATTTCTTATGTTTGGGATATATATATATAGTAATTGGCGCAAAACACCCTTATGTTTGGGTCAATATTGGGACTTGCCCCTTATCTTCAAATTTTGCATTTTTACCCAGATCTTTTATAATTTTTTTTGCAAGAAACACCCTTTTTTTTATTTGGGGTTAAATTTAACGGGAAAAAGTCGCGTGCTATGCACTCTCAACCTGAGCAAACATTTTTTTTTTTTAATATTTCCCCAAAATCCCCATTGAATCCCAACCCATTAATTCGACTACCAACCCCAATTAATTCATTCATTCATTCCCAACCCCAAACTCAGTTGATTTCCGATCCTCGGTTAATTTCTAATTCGTGAATTCTCAATCGTTGTTGACTTCTAATTTCCCTCTCCTCTACAACAACCTAGTTTCCTAATTCAAAAACCTAGTTTCCTATTTCGATTTCTTCTCTATTAACAGAAGAGTGGTTTCTGTCACCGTCGAGTGTCTAACGGTGCCGGCGATAATAGTGCTCAAGATGTCACTTCGAAGAATAGGTGTATTTTGAGTTAAAAACAGGGAGTTAAAAAAATGGGGTTGGTAGTCGAATTAATGGGGATTTTGGGGAAATAATTAAAGAAAGGTTTTTTTGTTTGCTCGGGTTGAAGGAGATTGCAAAGCACTGACTTCTTCCCGTTAAATTTAACCTCAAATTCAAAAAAGGGTGTTTCTTGCAAACCTTTATAGAAGATAGAGGGTAAAAATGCAAAATTTGAAAATAAGGGGTAAATCTCAATGTTGACCCAAACATAAGGGTGTTTTGTGCCAATTACTCTATACATTTATATAAGTATGTATGTATGTATGTAGAAGTTTATAGAAGCCAAAACAATCACAATTTATTACAAATAAATCAAATTTGGTAGGTAATCAGAATTAATGAAGAATATATACAAAATAATAATAATTATTATTATTATAGTAATAAAAATAATTATTATTATTCCCTAATCAAGTCGGTAATTCAGGTCCTACCTCAATATGTTATGCATTGCTTTTCCATTCCTAAATCTCTTATCCATGACTTTGAAAAGTTAATCTGGAGTTTTTTCTGGGGAACAAAAGAAGACAAACATAAAATACACTGGAAGTCTTGGGAGGTTTGCTGCAAACATAAAATAGAAGGGGGCCTTGGTTTTCGTGATCTTGAGTGCTTCAATCTTGCTCTTCTAGCAAAGCAGGCCTGGCGTATTTTGATTGATCCCAACACGATCTCTGCTCAAATTCTGAGATCGAAGTATTACGAGACAAGAGAATTCAAAGACGCCACTATTACAAATCATCCGTCCGTCATTTGGAGAAGTATTCTAATGGGTAGAGACCTCCTCTTACATGGTATTCGATGGAGAATTGGGAAGGGTGACGCAATCATAATTGGAAAAGATCCTTGGCTACCATGCATCCCATCTTTCCATGCTCACCCTGTCACGAACGCTCTCTCGCAAGAAAAGGTTAGCACTCTTATAAATCAAGGCACCAGAAGATGGCATGTAGAGCTTGTAAGGGAGCATTTTAATCCATATGAAGCAGGAATAATAATAATAATAATAATAATAATAATAATAATAATAATAATAATAATAATAATAATAATAATTAAATACACCTCTTCAGGCTAGATGGTCGGAATGAAGTTCAATTTAGACCTTGAATATGGTTAATAGCGATTTGGACAAAGGTTTAGTCAATGCATCAATTAGTTGGTCGCGAATGGAATGATAATCAATTGAACATGTTTCATATGATAATGAAAACCAGATTTGCACATAAATGTGTAGCCCCGACATTATTATCAATAATAATAATAATAATAATAATAACATGCATTGAATGATACTGATAACCGAGGTCATGCAAGATATACGTAATCCAATTTATTTCAGCAAAGGTAGCAACAACAACACGATATTATGCTTCAATGGAAGAACGAGCAATGGCTCTTTACTTCTTTGAACTCCAGGAAACTAAATTCTTACCAATGCATACCGAATAACCACTTGTTGAGGAATACTCATCTTTATTTCCATCTCAGTAGATGTATTATAAATAGAAAAATATTATGTACTACCTCTGTCCCAAAATATAAATCATTTTAATCCTTTTTACACGTATTAAGAAAGTTGGTTAAATTTATTATTTGTCATTAATTTGATTAAAAAGACTAAAATGACCTTTCATTGATATTAATGCAAAGTAGTAAAAAATGGTTGAGTATATAATAAATAAGGGATAGAAGAAGAAAGTTGTAATAAATGTTTTATTGGTTTTGTAAATGGACATACATTTTGAGACAAAATTAAAAAGGTAAAATGACTTACATTTTGGGACAGAGGTGGTATGTAATTTAATACAACAATATTCATCATAAAATATCTATTAAGATTGTAAAACTGTGACACATCGTTAAACCAAAAACGGTCCCTATAACAAGTATATACATATTGGATCAAAAAAAAAAAAAAAAAAAAAAAAAAAAAAAAAAAAAAAAAAAAAAAAACAAGTATATATATATATATATATATATATATATATATATATATATATATATATATTATATTTTAACAATAAATGGATATACGAGAATGAATTTAACCCCTTTCTATTACAAATCAACCAAACCCAAATGTTTAAGAAATCACAAATACAAAGTACATTTTTACAACTTTTTTTAACTGGAAAAAAACAGAGCAAACAAAGCCTATACACCACGAAAACACCTCAACATTTGTATTCCTATATAGACGAAAATAAAATAAAATAAAATAAAATCATTTGAAAAATCCCGCAATACAATGCTACACAACGAACAAAATAATTATAGACAGCTACAAATCATTTTGCCAAAACGAAGTGAAAAAAAATCACAAAATTTTCTTCAATGCCAGTTTCCATTTTTTATTGGAATTCCTCTCAGCTGCAGATTGCTTATACTTTATTAAACCTTGTAATCACTCTCTGCATTGATCTAACAAAGCTAATTAATGTGATAAAATCTCGACCACACGATCTTCCGCATCAGGTGGAATTTCCCTTCCCGGAACTTGCACCCTCAAAAGATTTCGGTACCTGTTTAAAAATAAAAAAAAAAATTGTTCAAAATATCTAGAATTTCTTGAGCCCGTATCCCGAAAGGAGTTTTTAAATGCATCACATCACATCCAACAGACTGTAAAACACCACATCTACCATGACATCGCACCAAAAACCGACTTTCAAATACTCGAATGTGCACATTGAACTTTTTGAAAGTTGATTTTCACCATAGTGTTAAAGTAAGTTGTTTGTGGTGCCCCCTTTAAGGGTCTCGTCCTGAGAAACTACAAGCATATATCTAGTAGGCTGAAAACTCACTCTGACGCTGTAAAAAGGTTCTCGTGTTCTGTAATAAACGCAAGCAAAGCCTGGAGGATAAGAATAAACATAGACAATGAGACAATTATAACAAGATAGTAAAATAAATAATTGGTTAATAATTTCCAATAATAAAAAAAAAGAAGAAGAAGCATTTACTTCAAATGGCATGTTTAGAAGTTCATAGTATGTTCGTACGCGATCAAGGCTCAATTGTACAGCTTCGCTGTCAATTGAAGGTATAGCAGCAAGAGCCTAAACAACCACCCAAAAGTATCAGCAACACAACAATGCAGATAAAATAAAGACAGTTTCTTCTGTAGAATAAACAATAAAGATAAAAACTACTAGACACGTCGTTAAATCGTCAACATACACTTGTGTTGTTAAATTGCTTTAAGAAGTAAATCAGGGAGCTCAAATTTAGATTAAAGAAAATAAATTTAAAGAAGGGTATAAGCGTTCATGGTTATAGCAATTTATGGGAATGTTTGAACTCTCCTGACATTTAACAAACTATAAGAACATTCAGAACATGGTTTTGTAAACTAAAAAACAACCTGCTAAAATCTATTTCATCGACAAAGAAAGTTGAAAATCTGATCTAACCTGTTCCAGGGCGATTGAATTACGACATATCTGCTGAACTCCGAAAAGGTTCACTGATTTCATATCTGTCAAAGCCTATTAAGGAAAATATATAAATAAATAAATAAAGGGTTTATCCATGCAATATCTGAGCATAAAAAATATGGAAGTTGTAATTATATAATGCCAGACCCTGATGAATGCATTTGCAGCAACACTACAGATTCCACCAAAGATATATCTGCGCTTCAACTCTGAAATGAATGGAGCCATTTCCTCGTCCCGCCGTGTAATCTAGAAAGTGACAACATGTAAACAATGTGTCCGATAATTTTAAAATAGTAGAATAGAGTCGAGGAAAGTTGGTCTACAAACAAAAGCCTACGGATCATGGAGAAAAATGCTTCAAGATAATAGACTCTCCTAAAGAGTCACTTCAACTTAACATGCAAAATGCTTCAGGAGACACGTAAAGTTTTATTTAGTTATTATTTTAGAGGGGGGTTGGGGGGTTGGGGTTGGATCACTCTGACACCAGAAAGGGAACAATGTAGTGTAGTGCAAGTAACCTGAGATGTCAACGAAATGATATAATCATCAGGTTCCTCAGCATCTTGATCCTCCAAATATTCCCGGCTCGTCATTTCCTTCATCATTTAAAAGAACATATAAATTTATCAATGTTTTTTATTGACCAACTAGCTGAAACATGTAACAAAATGTTATATCAATCAACCTGCATCCGGAATATTGTCTCTAATAGCATCTCCACTCGCAGAACTTTGAGGCAATCAATAGCTAATTTTCTGTAGTCCTCGGCAAATGATGCCAGATCCTTCGAACCAGTGCTGGTTGTTCTAGTGTGATGTGTAGATTTCCGCTTCTCATCATCTTCTACATGATTATATTTGGTTGATGTTTTCCCCATCCTGTTAACACATTTTCAGTTTTGGAATTCAAGATTAATTTTACCTTATAATAAGCATGACCCAAAAGAAAAGTGATGTAGACCCAAAATAATGTCATATTACCTTTTAACTTTAATAGTCTGTCAGTAATTATGTCTATTTCCCTGTAGTTGTTTGTTTGTTTCCCCCTTTATTAGCAGGTGTTTGTACTGTGAGTGTATACACTCTAAACCTCTTGCTGAGAAGAGGCGGAACATCCTCACTATATATAGGGGGTTCTAAAGGCACCCCCACTATTACTTCCGGCACCACAAGAAATTACTTCGGCACCACGATATTTTTAATAAAGGGAACGTCGGTGTCACTGGTGTTCGTTGTTGAACACCAACGTCAGTGAACGTCAGTCCACTTTCCACTGATGTTCGTTTTTGAATAGCAAGACACCGACGTTGGGGTTTCAATATCAACGTCAGTGTCACTGACGTTTTTTCCATCCGAAAGAATAATCAAATAATGGGTGCCGGAAGTAAAAACGGGGGTGCCTTTAGAACCCCATATATATATATATATATATATATATATATATATTAATTGAAGAATTCCAAATCTGAAGTCTGGTTGTTTTCCCAAACTGTTGGACCTCTACGTCAAAAAGTCGAATAAACATCTAAAAGACGATTACTCGAAAGATAGATCTAGCTCTGACATCATTTACAATATTTAATTTACACTCCTAGCTAATAGCTTAAGCTTTTAGGCAAGAAGATAATTTATTATGGTATCATAGCATGAGGTTTTGGGATCAATCCTCGTTGTTTGTCCACTCTACTGCTATCGCTTGCCCGTATGTATGGCAAGCCAATGGGACGGGGTGTGCGAAATGGAGCTGAACCGGAGGCAAAGAAAGCAGAGGGCTGTATGATGCAGAAAATGAAAGCTTAAAGGCCACAGGAAGATGAGTGTAAAGGTGATCAAGGGAGATTATGCACCCAAGAGAATACTTTGGAAGGCATTGAAATGAGTCAACGAAAAGATATGTAACATTTCTCCAAGTCAATTCCAAGTGCTAGCAGAGGAAGAGGAGGATCAGGAAGCAGAATATGAATCAGGAGGGAAAAGAAATCTCTCCTAGAATGGGGAGGCAGAAAAAAGCAAGAGGAGGCTAAAAGCAGCAAAAGAAAATCTCAAGTGAAAAAGAAGAAACAACAAAAACGACAACACCACACAAGCCTTATTCCCACCAGCAGAGTAGGCAATATGACTAGCTTGTCTCCATTGCCCACTATCATAAACTGTTTTACCATCTCAGCCAAAAGCTTAAGCTCGTGAGAGGTGAGTAATTAACATGTATAAACAAAACTCTTCAAACATGCCCTGTCAGGTGTGAGCCTAAAACAAATAAACTGGGTCAACAACACACACAAAGGTAAATAAAGACACAGAGGCCGATAAAGAGCCCAACAGACAACATGAATGGGTTCCAAGGGGAGGTTGAAAGGATTGACCCCATATAGAAATTCAGAGGAAGAAATAAGGAAAAAACTCTTTTGAGGAAGAATATTTGGTGCCAGTTGCTCAGGATCCCACATGATCAAGGATTTGATTCTAACCCTCAATCCTGGGATATGACTTTACTAATTTGTTCAGATATCTGACAATCGAATTCTAATCATATTTGCCGATTCACCGAGACTAATCTAACACATGCAATTTCTGCTTGAGGGCAGTGTTAATGGTTGAGTCCTAGCTTAAGTTCCATATAGGGTGATTTGTAACAATGGGTATGTGTGTAATGTAGATGCATTAGGCCAGTCCATTTAAAATTACAGCATTCACTCATCATTTTTTTTTTTCTATTCTAACATTCATAATCTTTCTTCACCCCGGTAAAATCCTGAAAGCATTTCATTACTGATGACAAGATGACTATCACAAGCATGACCATTCTAAGGGTAAGTCCCTTACCATGACAATGTATATGTAGTCAACAGCAGATGGAAAACTTACCTTTCTATAGAGTCAGCGACATATTCCAGTGAATCGCTCAAAGACGCGAGCAAAATAAGCTTGCTATCATCACGAATCAATTGCTCCTGCACAAGCGAGGAGGCAAAATGAGCATTTGATTAACACAGCAGTCTCCATATTCCAATATCTGGATCATTTCCTTACCAATTTAGAGCAATTTATTACAAATAACAAAATATAGCGGAAGATAGCAAATGTGCAACAACTGACAGTACTAGACAGCTTTCAACAATACGGAAACCTGCTTGAATGGCGGCAAATTCAGCAGTAAGTTACTCATCTCCACATCAACCTCCACCGTTTTGGCATCTGTATTGTAGCTTTCAATTTTGGCTGACCGAGTGAGTTTGGTAAACAAGAACTGGCAGGATCAACATGCATAAGATTTTCAATATCATGTCTCCCTATGATCATGTAACTTTGCTTCTCAAGAACTGCCTGATAAAGAGAAACAACATTAAGAAAGAAGCACGAGTGTAAATCAGATCAGAAAGGAAGGTACTGTTGCACTTCAGATGCAAGAGCTAGCAGCAATTAACACATGTCAAAAAAAATAATGAAATAAACGTTATAATCTCCCTTGAGTACTTGAGACAAGCAAGTGAAGCAACTAATGGATAGCCATTTGCCGATATTTCTGTATGATTTCATTGCAGGAAAATAAAACAATAGAGTCATACAAGAGCACATAGCTCAACAGAGCAACAGTCTAAGTAACTCTAAAGAAAACACACATATCAGATTTTTACAAACCCTGATTGCCAGCACTGCGTTTTTGCCAATTTACCAAGCATGAATGCCTTGACAACACCAAAATAATAAGCAATCACAGAGCAACAGTCTAAGTAAATCTAAAGAAAGCACACATATCAGATTTTTACAAACCCTGATTGCCAGCACTGCATTTTTGCCAAATTACCAAGCATGAATGCCTTGACAACACCAACATAATAAGCAATCTCTCTTCTTCTTTTTTTGAAACAGCTACATAATAGCAATGTTATAATTCCATATCAGAGTATTCTAGATAGTTTGCTATATCAACATCCTGGTAAAAGCATAAGATGAGGATTTATCATCAGCGGTCAAAGCACATGAGCTAATGCAGTTGCATAAAAAAGAGAAGAGAGCACCCTAAATCTTGGTGGATGCAAAACGCAAATGGGGCAAGACTAAATGTTAATCTAGGAAATGAACACGTGAGAATAATCTGGAAGCCCAACAATACATGAACTTCATCATGCCCGAGGAATTCAGAAGACGGAAACAGGACTTCCAGCAAAAACCTACTGTGAAAATGCACACCGACTTATCCTAAAACAAAACTTCTCAAGATAGCCAACTGAAGAACAATGGAAATCTGCAGCAAACAGCTACATGCAAACCACTCAAATGAAAATATTAATTTAGAGCAAAAAAACACAAGCAGCACTTTGATACAGTCCTCAGAAAATGACAAGTTGCATGAATAAAAAAATCATAGTCACCATATAGTTACATACCTCCATATAGGAAGTGCGACATCTTTCATATGTCCGCTCTAGGAATGTGTGGACATAGCTCATGAGTTGAGTAGCAAATTTAGGCATTGCTTGAGCCCATCCAAAGACCTGATATGAAAATATGTGGGACAATAAGGCCCCAACAGCTGACCTACTTCACTCTCGATACTTTTACCATATAACAAGGTATTAAATGAATACCTCTTTCGCTAAGAAATCAATTGCCACAAGTCCTTGCAAGACAGGTCGGCCCTTCTCAATCGAAGGTGTGTAACAAGCTGCAACATGGGCTCTTGGACGGAATGCAGCTGGACCTATAAGGTAAATTGCAAAGGAAGATCTACTAATTAGACCATATTAAGATGACGAGAGAGGCATGTGTGTGTGTGTGCACGGGCGTGCATGTATTTTGACAATCACATTATTTCAGTATAACTTCTGAATTCCAGTGTTAAGTCTCTGAGTAAGGTAAATAAGCTTCACACCATTAAACTGTCCAATGTTTTCCTAGATAGCAACTTGAATTCTATATTTCCATACTGCGAACAAACAAATACTTCTACAGAACTCTGAACAATACGAAGTGTAATTCCCTCAACCTAAAAATCTGCCTAAATACCTGTATTGTCCAGCTCTTCATTTGCCTACGAATTATTTTACTTTATTCACACTGCCCTTTTCATCTGAATATAGTGATTTTTTCTTTCTACTTCTATAGCTACAATACACAACACCCACTTTATTCGATATGATACCTGATGCAATCCAAAGAACATCTTAACCAGATGTTCTTCACCGACTAAGAATAAAGTCGAAATATCTAATTTTCAAACGGACCCATGGTATTTCAGCATTTCTCTGGGGAAACAGCAACAAGAGGGGAAAAAAGACAAAGCTATCCCAAAAAGTTTATTCTGTAAACCCACCCACCACCACCCCACCCCTTGGGCCACAAAAAAACCCAAAATCATCTTTTCTTGCTTCCACCTCGAAGGTACAAAAACACCTAATTTTTTTCCTGTTATTCCACTAAAAACAGAAAGAAATGAAGCCTTAAACAATAACTTTAATTAATAGGGCATAGGCGGCATTTCTATCTCAAAGTTAAGAAAGCAATCTTAGATATGCACCCATAGACATTTGGGATCAAAACCCCTTTCAGTTAATCATACAAAAGATAGATCGAGGAAAACACATGAAATCAAAAATGTTCTCGATAGCAACGATATCCAGATGCTCAATAGCTAGAAGTGGCCAATAAAATAAAGCTGAAGTATGAAGAGATTGTAGTAACTCTAAAAGATTTGGCAGACGAAGAAAGAACATACGGATTCAGGTTTACCTGAAAGCTGACACAGAAAGCAATCTATGTCGGACATATTTTTCCTTTTTAGTCTACAAAGGGATCAAGCAGAGTTATGCTCTAAGCACACATGGTCAGACACTCCTCTTTTAGAGAATTTGAAATATACGAGCACATCCCTTTTAACACCTCATAGGCCTTGAGCCATTTACCATTTTATCTTTCCTCCTCCCCTACTTTTTATTTTATTTTCTGGCAGGATTACTTTGAGCTGCATACTTTTCAATTTAAACTTTCTTAAAAGCAAGTACTAAACTGTGCTCAATTCTGCCCCATCTTTATCAAAAGTGGAAAAGGCACTGTCATATTGTGTTTAACTTGAAGAACGAAAAATAGAAGAAAATGAATTAATACTACACCTGACATTTGAATATCAAAGCAGACAGGCCTGACAGACAAGTGATTCGAGATTTATTTTGAAAAAACTGAGAAAGCAAATGTACAAACTTCCCAACACAGCACCCCTATGCTTTAATAATCATGCTTCTACATCCCAGTAATTTCATCTTGAAATTTCCCATATCGACTAAAACTTTGTGAAACAGAACAATGGACCTAAAAAGAGATAACTGAAGATTAGAAAGAGCACGTCACTTACTTGATATAGCTTGCTGTACACCTTTCCTATAGTCCACAAACATAGTTGGTAGAAAGTGATCCTTCACAAAGTTCTCCACAAAAGCTAACAATCCATCATTCCTGCAATGAGGCACGTCGACTATTATGACAAAGTAGCAACAAAATAACAAAACAAGGAGTCCTTAAGGTGTGAGAAGAAAACGTTCAAGAAGATATTTCAAGGAGGAGTTGAAAGAACCGCTATAACTACCAATATCACTAAAGATGCAAGGCAACCATAATAGAAGCAACATAAAAAGATTAGTTCATTCCTGCTATACTATCTACAAATATCATAACCAACCCAACAGCAGCCTAATAAACAAAACCATCAATGCTTCTGGTAGAGCTGCAGAGCAATGTAACTGAAGCACTTCAATTAGATGATTGGTTCCTGAAACACTATTTGCAGACATCATAACCAACCCGACAACAGACTAATAAACATAACCATCAAGGCTTCTGGTCCACCTCATGATAGAACCCAGTTTGCTGTGGCTCAGCATATCTATTACACGCAGCTAATTTGATTGATTAAACAAGGCCCGAAGCTACGTTGTTCAGCCTTCTTAAAACAAGCTTTCATGCAGTCTTGAACATTTTGTTTGCCCAAGTTAATCTAAAAGGTTTGAAAGATTTCTCCATTCAACATCTATGACCTTTATCGTATACTTTATAATCAAATAAGCCAAGGCCTTGATTGAGCATTCAGGTCTAAGTTGCTCATCATATTGCAGTGTCATATTATTTTCATACTCATTCTGTAAATACAGGAATAACATAAGACACAAAGTAAATATGACATCCATACCTAAGCAATTCACTGCAAAGTAGTCAAAACTTACATAAGTTGTGAGTACTTTTGAGGCAGCATAGAAGCAACTTTATCTGTAAACTACACCAAGATAAAGGACATAAGATCATTCCTATCATTGAACTAACCAAATGAAAGAGTATGTATATGTATATGTACATGAGTATGTATATACACATACATATATGATAGCAACAAATGTAAATGTATTATGAAAAGTTAAAACAAGTTATATAAGAACCTGTAGAACAGGACGATACACAGATGCTGCTAAATATATTCCCTGCTCAGGTAGTACAGCACCAGTACCATAACCCTCTTGATTGACATTAGGACCTCTCCTACTCCAGCCTTAGTGTTTCAGATTAAGTGATAATAGATAAGATCTTTAAGGTAATAATAAGAGAAAGAAAAGAGCATAAAATAAACAAAACTAAAGATTGATAAACTAAAAATAAACAAATTAAGTTAGAAGTCTAAACTGCCCACACGCATAGTGCTAGCTGACAAACAGACTAATCACAAAAGGAGCAACCAAAGTTAAGCATATAGTCAGAAGTCGCTTCATGACGAGCACTCAAATTCAAAAATTACACACAAAATATTCTAGTAGATACAACCTTCCTAGCATACAAAAAACAAAGGATCAGGGAAGACTAAATGACAGCGATTTCACTTTTCAGAGCCCTGTTTTTCTTGTACTAAATTGACCATGGAAAGCTAATGTGGTAGATCTTACAATGGACTAGCAGGTTGTTGAACACCGCCATTGCAGCAGCCATACAATCAAGCATTAAGAAGCATCATCTAGGTGTACTATGCTGCTTTGATGGCCAAAAGGTGGTGATTAAATAGTCATGTGGAAGCTGATGACGCTGGGCGAATGGTTTACAGTGATCTCAATGGCTGCCTTATTTCTTTGGCTGAACCATGATGAAAACTATAATAATGGCACTGGTGGTTTCTTGCAGTAGAGGAAAGGATGATACCAACGGTAGGGTGAAGACATGGTAGTCAAGCAGCATATTATGGAGATGGACCAGTGAAGGGTAAAAAGAATAGATAAAAAAAAAGGGAAACGGAAAAGAAGGAAATAGAAAAGAAAAAAGCCAGATGCATTATTGATAGTGTACTATATGGACGAAATACCCTTTGAAACATTGCACTCACCAATTCCATCAGGGATTAAAGGCAAAAATGGAAAGAAGGCCCACTCATGTCCAAAATAAAAGAGTCCTTCGGGAATCAAATTGTCTTCAAAACAAGTTAACTTTCTTTAAACTAAGAAACAAACGACAGGTTTGAAGTCATTCTGAATATTTCAAGTGCCAGAGTTGCACCTTACCCTAGCTATCATAAAAACATTCATCCAATTGATTATTACCGATAAATAGAATTCAATTACAAAAACCCAAAAAGACCATGTATTTGAACATACCCTGATTAGGAACAGATAGAGTAGTCTCTGTGAAGAAGCGAAGGCGAACGTAAGACCATCATCAGACCCATCCCTGCAGCGCAGTACAAGGAAATGGCATCATTTGAACCAAATACACAAAGCTTATGATAGTTTAAACTCATATTTGGTCAGTCTCTTTTTGTAATAATAGGACCGCCTAGACATAAAGCACAAAGGATGAAAATGAAGATCCAATCTTACAAGAAAACTAGGATTACCGAACTACCTGGCCCAGATTCACTGAACATTCAACACATTGTACCCTCCAGTTGATATACATTTTATATATATATATATATATATATATATATATATATATATATATATATATATATATATATATATATATATAGATAGATAGATAGATAGATATCACAATCACCCAATTACGTACTTAAACTCGTCAAAAAAAAAAAATTATGTACTCAAAACAATGAAGATCCAGACGCCTTCAGCGACAAGATTACTCCACACAAAGAGCATAAGATTCGCGAAAGTTGCATCATGGAGCATGTAGAAAAGTATGATATCTTTACTTTGCTAGCTACCACAGTTGCACACATATCTTTTATAATTAGAAAAAGGGAGGGGAAAAATGAAAAACACACCCGCAATACTTCAAAATTCAGCATCGGCAAACATATAATTCAAGAAACCTTTTAATCAAGTTCTATGAAGTTCTCATTGTTAAAATATAGGATTAATAATATGTTTTAATATCATGTATCTCTTTTTCTTAAGTGTCCTAATGGTGTAATTAGGATCCTTTCCCTGTTTTTGGCCCAGAATACACTGTTCATAACCGTTGGAACAGTGTATTCTAGCCGTTGGAGGTTTTCTCTTTATATTGTAATCATCCCTTATGTTCTCAATAAGGATTATTCAATAAAATATAAGTTTCCTCCTATCTTTTTCTACATGGTATCGGAGCCTTGTACCTAAAGATCTTCTTCTTCTTCCTCAATCCCATTTTCTGGAGATATTTTCAAAATCACAAAAATGGCATCTACTGCTGAATCCTCTGATGTAACTCCATCTTCAAATTCAAATGGAGCTACACTCAATCAAGGGGGTAGCAATGATAACTCACACCTTCTCACAAACCACAAGTTCGATGGAAACAACTACCATCTGTGGTCCAGATCCCTACTCATGCTCATTGCTGGAAAGGGCAGGGAAGGGTACTTAACAGGTGAAATCATTGAGCCTCCGGCAAATGATCCTCAACTCAGGAATGGAAGGCTGAAACAATGTAATCATGTCCTGGCTTGTGGGATCCATGACCAAGGAGCAAAGTGAGAAGAACTTCATGTTCTATAATATTGCAGCAGAAATCTGGGAGGCTGTTCATGACCTCTACTCCAAAAAGGACAACACATCTGAAATATATGATCTCAAATCTCAGTTACAGAATCTAAGTCAGGGTGACAAGGATGTTACTCAGTACTACAACCAGCTGAGCAAAATCTAGCAACAACTTGACCTTTTCAGTGATCACTAGTGGAAATGCCCTGCTGATGCGAAAATCCACAAGGGCAATACTGAAAATGACAGGGTTTTTACCTTCCTAATGGGACTAAACCCTAGTTTGGATGATGTGAGGGGAAGGATCCTTGGCAAATCTCCTCTTCCTAGCCTCAAATCTGCCTTCTCTGAAGTCAAACATGAGGAAAGTAGGAGAACTCACCAATCTTCTGCTCAATCTAACATCCCTGCCTCTACTCTGGTTTCAAAAAGAGGTCCTTCTCAAAAAGGCAAGAAAGAAATGCCCAACTGTGATCACTGCAAGAAAGTTGGACATCCCAAAGAGTCTTGCTGGAAGCATTATGGAAAACATGCTGATTGAAAACCCAGAACTGGGGACAGGAAAGGCGTCCCAAGGCCCCCTATTTGCTCACATGAGTGAGGGTACTCCTAGGGAGTCTCCTGCCTTCTCTCATGAACAGATGGAGGTCCTAAAAGACTCTACTTTACTGCTCCTAGCTCGCAACTCCTTCAAATACTTCACCGCTTACGTGGCACACTACAGTAATCTCTCCCACTCCTACATTATATCTAACCATGATCAACAACAATGGATTGTTGATTCTGGTGCTTCTGAGCATATGACAGGAAATAGGGGGTTATTCCACTCCCTACATCCCTGTAAACAGGCAAGATTTGTGAAAATTGCAGATGGATCCACTTCCAAAGTTCAAGGAATAGGATCCACCATTTTCTCCAAGGATCTGATCCTTGATCAGGTGCTGTATGTCCCAAATATGTCCTGTAATCTCTTATCAGTTAATAAACTGGTAAAGAGACAGAACTTATCTGTGATGTTTCATGAGAATAAATGTGTCTTACAGGAGACCAACTCTAGGAAGATGATTGGCAATGCTAGTGCTACTTCTGGCCTCTACATGCTACCTGCTACCACCGGTTCTCTGAATGAACATAACTCTGCCTTTGTCACTGGTTCTGTTAGTTGTAATAATAGTGACCCTATTGTTTTGTGGCACTATAAATTGGGTCACCCCAACTTCTTGTATCTGAAAAGGCTCATGCCTCAGTTGTTTAACAATAAAAATGTGTCAGATTTTCAGTGTGAAGTATGTTGTATGGCAAAGCAAAGTAGGGTTGTGTTTCATACTAAGTCTTATGCTCCTTCGAAGCCTTTCCATCTTATACATAGTGATATTTGGGGACCTTCAAAGGCCAAGAATATCACTGGTACAAGATAACCATCACCTTCATTGATGATCACACCAGACTTTGTTGGGTGTTCTTAATGAAGGAAAAGGCTGAAGCAAGAGCTATCTTCATGAATTTTTTCCTCATGATTAAGAATCGCTTTTGATCGATATCAAGATACTCAAATCGGATAATGGATCCGAGTATCTTGAGAAAGCATTGTGAACTTTTTCAAGGAAAAGGTATCATCCACCTAACCTCCTGTGTTGATACTCCCCAACAAAATGGGGTTGCTGAGAAAGAAAAACATGCACCTCCACGGACACAGCTAGGGCCATCATGTTTGCCATGAGGGTGCCAAAGCATACGGGGGAAGCGCGTCTTGACTGCCACTTATCTCATAAGAATGCCATCTAGGGTGTTGAAATTTAAAACCCCCGTGGCTGTTCTGTCTGAAAGCATAACATCCAGACACTTGATACAGAACCTCTCTCCTAAGGTTTTTGGATGTACTGTGTATGTCCACAATCACTGAATCACCACAGGACCAAACTTGAACCTAAGGCATTCAAGTGTGTTTTTATTGGCCATTCTCCAAGACAAAGAGGGTACAAATGCTACTGCCCTCAAACCAGAAAGTTTTTTAACTCCATAGATGTCACCTTCTTTGAAGAAAAACCATTCTTTGATCAAGAAGGAATCAAACAGGACTATATATCCTCCTCTCAAGGATGGGATATGAGTCCTAGTACCCTGAATTCTTTGGATGAAGGAAGTATAAATCAAGAGGAAGTCATTACCTCTGATAGTACTCAACATTCATCTAGTCTGAGTCCTGAAAAAGGATCCTTATGCCCAAGACCTCCTATTCAACTGGTGTTTACCAGGAGAAACAGGAATAATCTTGAGGTCCAAGAAGATCAAACTCAATCAGATAATAATAATCTTGAAGCTCAAGAAGATCACACCCAATCAGAGGATGTTACTACCTCTGATTCCCCAGAAAGAACTGTGAGCACTGTAAACTATGATGATAGACCTATTGCTGTGAGGAAAGGAACTAGAACCTGTACTCAATATCTTTTGTACAACCTATTGGCAATAGGGAACATCTCTGGTTCTTACCAAGTTTTTGTACAAAACTTGGACAAGCATCACATTCCCATCTCTATCCAGGAACCCCTTGGGATTCCTGAATGGAAAAAGGCAGTTCATGAGGAATTGCAGGCTCTCAATAATGATCATACTTGGACCCTGACTTCTCTTCCCAAGGGTACGAAAACAGTAGGGTGCAAGTGGATCTTCTCCCTGAAATATAACTCTGATGGCACCATAAGCAGGCATAAAGCTAGGTTGGTTGCTAGGGGCATGGAATAGATTACCAGGAGACTTTTGCACCTGTGGCAAAGTTAAACACCATAAGGGTGCTCCTATCTATTGCAGTGAATCTGGATTGGCCCCTGCACCAACTAGATGTGAAAAATGCTTTCCTAAATGGTGATCTAAAGGAGGAAGTGTATTTAAAGTTGCCTCCTGGTATTGACTATCCAGGGGCAGAAAACAAGGTGTGTAGATTACACAAAGCTCTTTGTGAACTGAAACAGTCCCCTAGAGCTTGGTTTGGTAGATTTACCAAAGTTGTTAAGAACCTTGGGTTCAAACAAGGTCAATCTGATCATACTATGTTCACTAAGGTATCACCTACTGGAAAAAGGGTCATCCTTATTGTTTATGTGGATGATATTATCATCACTGGTGATGATGCCCCTGAGATTATATCACTAAAGAATTCTCTTGCAAAGGAATTTGAGGTTAAAGACCGTGGACAAATGAAATATTTCCTTGGAATGGAAGTGGCTAGGTCTCAGGAGGTGGTTTACATATCCCAAAAGAAGTATATTCTGGATCTTCTTACACAAACTGGGATGCTTGACTGCAAACCTGCTTCCACCACTATTGATCCTGGGGTGAAGTTGGAAAAGGAGAGCAAATCTGCCCATGTGGATGTAGGAAGATACCAAAGACCGGTGGGAAAACTAATTTACTTGGCTCATACTAGACCTGACATCTGCTATGATGTAAGTCTGGTCAGCCAGTTTATGCATCATCCTTGCCAAGAACATCTTGATATTGTGCACAGGATGCTGAGGTATCTCAAAGGGACTGCTGGTCAAGGTCTAATTTTCAAGAAGACTGCAGATAGAAAGATCCAAGTCTTCACAGATGCAGACTGGGCAGGATCTGTGATTGATAGAAGGTCTACTACTGGCTATTGCTCCTATTTTTTGGGAAATCTCACAACCTGGAGAAGCAAGAAGCAACCAGTTGTTTCTAGAAGCAGTGCAGAGGCTGAATTAAAGGCCTTGGCCCTAGGAATTTGTGAAGGCTTGTGGCTCCAAAAGATTCTGGTTAATCTACACATCAAGAAAGATCATCCTATCCTCCTGTCCTATCTTGTGATAATGTGTCTGCTATCAACATGTCTAAAAATCCCATTCACCATGACAGATCCAAACATATAGACATTGATAGACACTTTATCAAAGAAAAGGTTGAAGATCAAGACATCACCATTGAGTTCATACCCTCTCATGATCGGGTGGCTGACATTTTCACTAAGGGTTTAGCTCTACCTATATTCATCAAAATGAGAAGCAAGCTAGGTTGTTACTCTATTCACAACCAAGCTTGAGGAGGGGTGTTAAAATATAGGATTAATAATATGTTTTAATATCTTGTATCTCTTTTTCTTAAGTGTCCTAATGGGGAAATTAGGATCCTTTCCTTGTTTTTGTCCTCTTTCTGTTTTTGGCCCAGAATACACTGTTCATAGCCGTTGGAACAGTGTATTCTAGCCGTTGGAGGTTTCTCTTTATATTGTAATCATCCCTTATGTTCTCAATAAGGATTATTCAATAAAATATAAGTTTCCTCCTATCTTTTTCTACACTCATTTCCTGTCCTGCTAAAGATCCAGCTTGAATAAGAGGCTGTAATTACCAACAGCAGTCGCAAGTTCAATTCTTATAAAGAATCTGCTCAGGCTAACCTTTGTCTTAACCAGACAACGCTACAAAACAAGATCATTACAAATCTTCATGCAGGCATAACAGATGAAAATCCAAGGAAGGTGACTCGGGAACCATGCAAAGGAAGAATTACACTGCCTTCGTTCCAAAATATAATAAGTTAGGTTTTCACACAAATTGCAAATGTGGATGAATGTCATCAATTTGAGACGAAAAGGTGTAAAATACCCTTTATTATCAATATTGCAATATTTGTAAAGTAAAGGGAAATAAATGGATGAATATTGAATTATACATAAGATGAAGAAAGATAAATTAAAAGTTTACTGTATTCTAAAGGGACAAAAAATATGGGGAAAATTGTGCTAAAAAGACTTATATTTTGGACGGAGGTGGTATTCATCAACTTCCTCAAAGAATGCGAAGATTGAAGAAAAAGATCTAAAAGCAAACAAATAGAAGGAAAGGAAAAAAAAAAAAGAAATAAAAAACTAAAATGATTTAAGGACATGAATTAAATCTGCAAGATAACAGCATTTTTTTACGTGCCTCTTATCTTTAGACGGGACCTTGCTAGCAAGTCTGGCCGTTTGGACAGCAGCATCTGCTGAAGCAGCTTCAGGAGTTGCTCGTAAGATTTCACATATAAGTTGTTGGCATTCACTCTAATCAAATGGAACCAAAATGAGAAATGATGATCGTTCATATCCACCAGCATGTACAGAATACACAGAAAGAGCAAATTTGATATTAACAAGAAAATGATTGACAATAGAGAATTACTTGTAAAACAGTCAAAGCGAATCCAATGCTATAGCCTCCAGCATCATTAGATGCCTCAGAATCATGGTTCCAGTTAGTATCTGCAACCAAGGACTTCGGTGTGTTCAAGTCAGTCTGGAGAGCAGCTTTTGATTCAAGAAGCTCTCCCACAATTACATGGTTCTCTGAAAACAAATTCAACAAAATATATTAGGGGTTACTAATATTAAGGGCAAACAAAGAATCCAAGAGTAAGTCATATCTGACCAAAAACCCGAATAACAATATCGAGGATTGCATCAAGAAGTTCCTTCACGGCAGTCTGTGCCTTTCCTGTGGGAGACATTAAAGCTGAGACTGGGCTGACTGCAAGTAATGACCCAGCATGGGAGATTCCATTCTGATTTTTCTGTTTCAGGAGCTGATAGTTCTTCAGTGGTCCTTTTAAGTATTGCAGACCTGTTATCCCAGCTCGTATAGCATTTCCCATGCTTTGCTTTGTACAATCAGAATATTCAGCGTGTGTCTTTATCCTTAAGGTAATGATCTCGTGAACTGTTGGGCGAAACCTTTGACTGTAGGAACAAACCAAAGAGGGAACACAATAATCAGAAACAGCAAGAACAATACTTAACGAGTTTCCTCAATTCGGAAGTTACAAGGAAACGAGGGTTACAAGCAACTCCCGGGATTAAATTCATAAACAAGATAACGTCCTTTAAACTTGTTGAAGTCAATAAATGTCTCTAAATTACTTACCTCCCCATCAGCTTAAGCTTTTGGGAGAGAAGGTAATTCAACATCGTATCAGAGCCAAGAGTAATGGGTTCAAACCTCTTTGCCAACATTGACTCCCATGTTTATTGTTCGCATGTTGGACTTTGTTATTTGGTTTTGTGTGCCAAATGTTGGTCCGACTGTTTATATGTCTTTATGTCCTTTGTTGATTAGGCTGTTTATTAGGCCCACACATGAGGGGGTGTTTTGAGGTCAATAATTGTCAAAATTACTCAACTCCCAACAGCCTAACTCTTGGGAGAGATGACAAGTCAACAAAACTAATACTAAATTGTATGGAAAATAGACACTGACATGATAAATAAAATGATCAAGGCAAATGCGAGGACAAAGATAACAACTATATATCACAGAAAATGTATAAAGCCAACAGCCAACAGACAACATACAGTTGAATAGTGACATTGAGAGGTATCCCAAACATAATTTAGTTTAAAGGGAGTAGCATAAGAAAGCTTGATTTGAATATTTTGAGTTACATGGACTCCTATAGAGAGGACCCGAGGATATTTTCATTCAAAGCTATAAGAGGACTTGCTCTTCAAAAGGAAACACCAGCACTGTCTATTTAGGTAAATGAGGCTAGAAAAGAGTTGGTTTCCCCAATCGAAAGTAAAATATCGAATGGAAGTGGGCATAATGTTTCGTGAATTTTGTTTTCTTTCTCCTTTGTAAAAATATGTGTCGTATAGTCTAACTCTGCATTTGTAAGCTTACAGAATAGAGGAAAATCCAGACACTTCCAAAAAACACAACCAGCTAACAAAATAAGAGAACCTCGGACTCCTTTCGAGCACTAGCCCTAAATTAACCAGGTCTAGCAATTAACAAATTGTTTTCCATTTCATAAATGAAAAACCCCCATCCAGGTCGACTTCAAACCTCTTCACAAAAAAAAAGGATATTTTAACGCAATGGTGAGTGTGAAGACTCCACGAAGACTAAGTTCACGGCAGGCCTACACCAAGGATCAGTCATTAGTATGTACCCATTTGCCTTAGTCATACATGGAAGACAATAGACATATTAAGGATAGATTTTTATGGTGTATATTATTTGTAAATGATATGGTGTTGATGAATGAAACAAAACAATGAGTCACTGCTAACTTTGATTGTTGGCATCATATACTGGAGGCAAAAGGTTTCACATTATGTAGAAACTAGAAAGAAAACAGACAGATTTTACTTGCAAACAAAGAAAGAACACTGACAATATGGATTCAAATTTTTTTAGAAACAAAAGGACCGTGACTAAGTCATTGTCAAAATTAGCGAGATCAAATGATTCTTTTTAGCAAAATCTTAAGTACACAGAATCTATACTACAGAAAGACAGAGGAACTGACATTTGAAACATATGTGACTCACAAGATCCAGACATGGTGGTTAATATACAAAAGCGCGTCAAATCTTCTATGTAATCATAAGGTGTTGACACCAAAAAGGCCAGTGATACTCAACAGCTGTTGATCAGTAAATGACAGGAATGAACATAATACTACCTCCGTCCCATAAAAAGTGTCCACATTTTAGATAAATTTTGTCCCATAAAAGTGTCACTTTATAATACCAATTGTTTAATGCTTGTTTTCCGAAGTTACCCTTAGTCGAACATGTATTTATTGCACTCATTTCACATCCCAAAACAAGCATTTATTATGAAGTGATGGGTAAATATGTCAATATACTACCAAAACACAACATATTAATTGAGTTTCTTAATCTGTGTGCACCACAAAAAGTGGACACTTTTTGTGGGACGGAGGTAGTACAAGCTAAGATGGTGTGTTGACACACAAGGATGCATAATGTAAGCTATGGCAATTTTAAGATGAAAGTTAGGCGGTTTCAATGATGAGAAAATCAGGAGGCACGGCTGAGAAGTTACGGTCACGTATACGAGACGAAGAGCATGGAAGACAATCAGAAAGGATGTCACTTGCATGACAATGCCGACCTTATTCAGTGGAAATAAGTTTTGTGTGTTGTTATTGCTGTTCCCAACTACAACCCTTTCCCAATTAACTTTCATCTACATTGGCAATTAGGCACAGACACTACGCTGGAGAAATGAAATAAATTGATCTGCATCACAAATATGATTTTGGGTGGGAAAATGAATAAAAGAAGGATAAACTGAAAGATAGATACACAAGGAAAAGGAGAGAGCAGATGAAGCATGCATGTTTGTGCCCAAGGTGAAGACAGCAATAAAAGAAAGATGTCGAGATTATTAGGAACAACAAAATGACATCCCCCCCTCCCCCCTCACACTGGACATTATGTTTATAATTAAGAGAATTGATAACATACCATATCATGGCGCCAGCCGCGGCAACTTTCCCAAGAAGACAAAGGCACTCTACCATGGTTTGCAGATACTTAACATGAAGGGGAGCATCAGTCTTTCTCATTGTTTCCTACAAATGAATGTCAACTATATAACATGTATCTATCAGATTATCATCAGGCAATATGTTCTAGAGCTGGCAACAGTGGAGTATGTACAGCATACATACAACGAATTCATCTGGAGTAGACTCTGACAGCCATGTTGGCATTTGACGAGAAACGCCCTGGGACTCTTTCAGTGAACCGTCAAAGCCATTGCCCCTCGCTGAAGTCATCTGACCATCTAATATATTATCATCTTGTATGTCCAGAGAACCATCATCATCATGGCCATCAAAAGATGAACTGCAAAACAAGAACGCAAGCTCACTTAAAGTTTCCTTACAATTATCAAATATCAAACTGAACAGGGTGTGGAACTCATTCACATGAGGGAATAGAGTAAACATAACCAACTAAGCTATTGAATTTTTTTTGAAGATTTGCATGGGAATTTCAAAACATTGTAGAAACCAAGATAGAGCTCTACTTCACGGCTTTTCTCTTTCTTCTGAAAACAAAATGACATAAAAATTTGTATCTGAAACTTTAAAGGCAATCACGGTTAAAAAGGGGCTGTCTCTCCCAATGTTTGACAACTAATTTTATTTCACAATAATGAAAAGCAGAAACAAAGTTGACAAACAGAAAACAATATTAAAGTGTCAAAGTAATTTGACGACAGAGAGGAGTACCAGTACATCAAGGATTTGAGGCTTAAGCCATTCCGATACAGAAGTTAAAGTACTCGTTTAAAGCAGAAGATAAAATAAACCAAATAGTAAACAAGTACACATGAAAAAGATGTGGAGGGGAAGGATCAATACTATATACACCCAAATTGGTAAGAGGTTAGTCCAGAAGACAAGAGATTATGGCCAACATTTAGACTATCTGCGAATTCCTGAAAAAGAGTTTGAAGAAATATAACCAATGGGAATATTGTTATTCACTGTTTCATAGATCATAGGAACTGTATGAATCCTTCTAGGTAGTTGATTTTGTTTTTGGGAAGATGTATACATGAGGTGGGTGTAGGATAATTATTTTTATCCATTGTATTTACTCTTTTGGAAGTTTTATTATTCACAAAACAAACAAACAGAAAAAGGAAAACTGGAGGAGTCATGCTTACCCTCCATCAATTGAACTAGGACGGTAGTATCCATTCCCAGTCCCATGAGAAGCCAAGTGATTGTCCCCTTTATGCGACCTGGTTCTTCTGGAAAGAGACTGGCTATTATGTAAGGATACTGCAACAGCAACAGTTGTTGGCACTGCGTCATCTCTTTCATCCATGCTTGACATAGCTGAGCTGCATTAGAAGTACTCGAGTAAGAGGGGAAATATAATACCAAAATGGGAAGGAAAACAAGTCATGCGCATGGTAGGTATTAGGACCATGTTTCAGCAGAAGCTCACCCAATGCCAAAAAACGAAACAAAAATTGAATACAAATAAAATAAATACCAACATTTACAATAACAATGACAATGACAATGACGATCATCATCATAATAATGATAATAAACATAATCATAATCATAATAATAACAAAACCCAAACCAGAAACATCTCAAAGATTGATAAAATGAAAGGTTTTTCGTTATTGCAACTTGTATTAAGTATCAATCATTGAGAGTTATCGAGAAAGAAGGACAAGGTAGAATGACAGGCAAAGAAACTAAAAACAAAAGGAACTGAAACCAAAAATCCTCAAGTACCTATATTTGCCCTTATTATAAAGGTGGTCATGCAGATCCTCCAAAACCTTATAAAAGATAACTCCTCGCAATTTCACCAAGTCAGATCTGACATCTTGAAGGGCGCCGACCTTATCACAATAACATTTGCATCACAAGAAAATTATTAGCATGGAACTTACTTCTCACAACATCCATCACATAAGAAAAGGTGAAATCTGAAACAAAGCAGGCCATGGAATACAAAAACAAATATATTTAATCAGTTTCAATCACAAAAAATGGCAAACAAGTTATGATGTGATAAGGAGAATAGAACCGTATGAGATGGAAATCCTGTTCAAATCTATACAGCATTGATGCTAGTGTACCATATGCTTCATGTGAGTGCAGACCATATGCTTCATGTGAGTGCAGACCATCTGCCGCATGAGTATACCTTCATTTCATTTTCCGCTAGGCACGACTCTATCCTTAATCCTTTATCCAATTCAAGTTTATCACAAACCTTTTGATTAATACAATAAGATGCTACTCCCTCCGTCTCCCAAAATATATGTACATATCAAAGAGAAGTTTGTCAACAGGTGATGTATTCACGGTTCTTCCAACTTTGCCCACTATTACTACCCACTGGATTTTGAAAAATGCACATTTAATAAGGCCAGTTTAATAACACAACTACCATTGTCTACCCATTTATGAAAGTGGATGTATGATGTGAAACATCTAAAAATAGAAACATGGAATTGTATTTTGAAACAGATGGAGCATAATAAAAGGTTGATTAAAAAATTAGTTTTACTGATTCTGTTAAATTGTCTTTATTATCTTTGTATTTAGTTCATTAATCTAAGTTTAATGCCTAATTAGCTTGTATCTTAGTTATCACAGGATTTACTGTGCAACCAGCCGTTGCTCCTTTTTCTAGCCGTTGGGGCTTTTCTGTAAAGTGTAATCAACACTTATCCTACCCGATAAGTCTTTGAAATAATAGTCAAGAGTTTTCTCTTCAACTTCCTCCCTAATTCTCTCTATTTTTACATGGTATCAGAGACTTGAGGTTCAAAATTATTCCTTCTGTTTTTCCTTCACTCTGTTTGAATGGCAACTGAGCATTCTTCAGAAGTTAACTCAAGGGAAGATGCCAACCCAAATGCTTCCTCCTGAAACTCTGAACCCTCTATGACGCCATTCTCTAGTCACAACTCAATGGTGACAATTTTCTCCAATGGTCCACATCAGTAAGGATCTTCATAACAGGAAGAGGAAAGGAAGAGTATCTGACAGGTGAAAGAAAGGCTCCAAGGGCTGAAGATCCCTCCTACAAGAAGTGGAGAGTGGAGAACAGCCTAGTGATGTCTCACTGCTGAGAATTTCATTCTTTATGACACAGCTAAGGAAATCTGGTCTGCTGCAAATGAACTATATTCCCAGAAAGATATCACCTCAGAACAGTATGAACTTGAATCAAGGTTGCAAGACATAAGACAGGAGGAAATGCCAGTCACCGACTATTACAACCTCCTGCCAAGGTCTTGGCAGCAACATGATAACTTTGAAAGTATAACCTGGCAATCCATTGAGGATGCCAAGGTATACAAGAATGTGAAGGATCAGAAGAGACTTTTCAAATTTCTGATGGGTCTCAATCCCACCCTTGATGATGTGAGGGGCGAAGTCCTAAGCTCAAAGCCCATTTCATCCATCAAGAGTGTGTTTGCTGATATTAAACATGAGAGTAGAAGAAAACTGATGATGAATGGGAACAATGCTCCCAGTTCATCTACTCCTGAGAATAGTGCTCTATTCACCAAATCCCTTCCTAACACCTCTCAGAAACAGAAAAGGAATAGGCCTTGGTGTGATCATTGCAAGAAGACTGGCCATACCAAAGAAACCTGCTGGAAAATCCATGTCAAACCTGCTAATTGGAAGCCTGCTAGGCAGAACCAGACATTTGAAGGCTCTAGAGATTAACCACCATTGGGGAACAGAAATCTGAAGGGACCTTCAACAAAGGGCAAATAGAGGGGCCTTGAAGAGGCTTTTATCAGCTCAAAACCCTCAGACAACTGCTCCTCAAGGCAATACTTCCATAGCTAATACCGGTATGTAATTTAATGCCTATGTTGGTAACCATGTTATCAGGAAAGTCTGGATTGTGGACTCAGGAGCTTCCAATAAGGCAATCACATGAATGGAAATCCTGAACTATTCACTAAGATTTTTGATTGTAAACAACCTCACAATGTAAAGATTGCTAATGGTACTATCTCCCAAGTCTCTGGAACAGGGGATATCCCATTAAATGAAAATATTACTCTAAAAGATGTACTTTATGTTCCTAACCTAAAAGCGCAATTTATTGTCTGTTAGCATGTTCATAAAGGACTCTAAATGTTCTGTGATTTTTCATACTAATGGGTGTAAGTTTCAGGATTTGACTTCACTGGAAGAGATTGGCAGTGTGAGATTGGCAGTGCAGAGGTTCATTCTAGGTTGTTTATCTTCAAGAATTTTTACTCTAGCAAGCATACTGATGTTTGTACTAGTGGTTTGGTTGGTAGTTGTAAAGCTAGCTCCTCTTGTAACAATATTATGCTCCTCCATTATAGGAGGGGGCATCCTAACTTTGTGTATCTGAAAACGTTGTATCCCGATATCTTTAATGGAATAAAATTAGATTCTCTCCATTGTGAAATTTGTGAATTTTCCAAGCATACAGATAACTTTCCTAAATTGTTGTATAAACCTTCTAAACCTGTCACTTTATTTCAAAGTGACATATGGGGCCTTTCTAAGAAGAAAACCATCACTGACAAAAGATGGGTTGTCAACTTCATTGATGATCACAACAGAGTTACCTGGCTATTTCTGCTAAAAGAGAAGTCTGTGGTTGGAGCAGTTTTCAGAGCATTATATACCATGATCAAAAACCAGTTCAATCCTGAGATCAAAGTACTAGAAACTGATAATGGTAAAGAGTACTTTGAAAAAGGTCTCACCTCATTCTTCTCTAAAAAAGGAATTGTGCATATAAGAACTTGTGCGGATACCTCCCAAGAAAATGGGGTAGCTGAAAGAAAAAACAGATATTTTCTCGAAGTTGCCAAAAGCATTATGTTCACAATGAAGGTTCCTATGTATCTATGATGAGAAGTTGTCCTTACTGCTACATACCTCATTAACCAGATGCCTTCGAGGGTTTTGAATTTTAAAACCCCCATTCAGGTGCTAAAAGATGAATACCCTAACACCCATCTCATGAACTCCCTTCCTTTAAAGGTGTTTGGATGCACCTGCTTTGTTCATATTCATCCTCATAACAGAGGAAAACTGGATCCCAGGGCTATCAAATGTATCTTTGTTGGGTACTCATCCTCCCAACAAGGATACAAGTGCTACTGTCCTAGCAAGAGAAAGTTCTTCAATACAAAAGGGTGCAACCTTCTTGGAAGCACAACCCTTCCGTAGCAATGAGCTTCAAGGGATTTCTTTCAGGAATTTTACATCACTTGGGACACTAAAAACCAGGTTTGTGAAGCCATGAATAGCAATAGCCAGCCTGGTACAGAAGAAGGGACTCAGTACCAATCTGAGGATATTCCCTCTGAACGTCCCCTTCTGAATAGACACCCAACACTGTGCCTAATATCATTGTCTATCTAGGAAGAGGAAGGTTGTCTCCCAGAATCCTGAGTCTGAGAGTCCTGATCTGGATATTAGCTTTGATTGTTTAGACTCTGAAAGTTCTGAACATTTATCTGAAGATCAGAGTTTTGATAGTCAAAATCAGACTGAGAATCAAGATTCTGACACTTATGGGGATCGAAGAAATTAAGAAACTACTCATATAACACCTATTGCTAAGAGGACGGGAACAAGAAGTTGTACTGCTCACCCCATTTACAACTTCTTGTCTTACCAAAATCTCTCTTCTGGAGAAGAAGCCCTTATTAGTGGTATGGACATTGTCCAAATCCCTAAAAATGTGATTGAAGCTCTGACTACACCTGAGTGGAAAGGAGCTTTAGAAGAGGAAATGGATGCTCTTTACAAAAATAAAACATGGAAGATCACATCTCTTCCTCCTGGAAAAAAACTAGTAGGGTGTAAGTGGATTTTTTTCCAGAAAATGCAATGTTGATGGTTCTCTAAATAGGTATAAGGCAAGACTTGTGGCAAAAGGGTTCACTCAATCCATGGGATTGACTATCATGAAACCTTTGCTCCTGCGGCATAACTCAACACTATAAGGGTTGTGGCATAACTCAACACTATAAGGGTTCTGTTAAGCATTGCAGTCAATGTGGACTGGTCCTTAAATCAGCTTGACTTTAAGAATGCATTTCTTATGGTGACTTGGAGGAGGATGTATACATGTACATTCCTCTGGGTTTTGAAAATTTGGGAAAGAAAGGTGATGTGTGTAAACTGGAAAAGGCTCTCTATGGCCTCAAACAATCTCCAAGTGCTTGGTTTGGAAGATTTTCCAGATTTATCACTAAACATGGATTCAATCAGAGGCATGTTGATCACACCTTATTCATCAAAAACACTAAACCTGGGAAGCTGACCATCCTAGTTGCTTATGTGAATGATATCATCATGTCTGGTAATGATCAGATGAGATTAAACACATAAAGGAATCTCTTGCTAAAGAGTTTGAGATAAAGGGATTAGGGATTAGGGAATCTGAAATACTTCCTGTTAATGGAAATTTCCAGAAACTCTAAAGGTATTTCAGTATCTCAAAGAAAATACACTCTTGATCTTCTCAAGGAAACAAGGATGTTGGGATGCAAATCTGCTGATACCCCTGTTGAACCTGGCCTGAAACTTAGAAAAGAAAGTGACGGTCCCCTTGTTGACAAGGGGATATATCATAGATTGGTTGGGACACTTATCTACCTATCTCACACTAGACTTGATATCTGTTTTGTTGTAGGTTTGGTGAGCCAATACATGCACAATCCACTGAGAGACGCATGCATACTGTGGAAAGAGTTCTGAGGTTCCTGAAAAAGAATCCTGGACAAGGCCTGCACTTAAACAAGAATCTCTCAAGAGAAATAAAGATTTTCACTGATGCTAACTATGTGGGAGGCATATCTAACATGAGTTCCACATCTAGGTACTGCACCTATGTCTAGGGCAACTTGGTAACCTGGAGGAGCAAGAAACATGTTTCTAGAAGTAGTGTTGAATCTGAACTCAGGACACTGGCTTTAGGAATTGTGAAGGAATATGGATCAAGAGGTTGATGACTGATCTAAAGATGAATAGTGCAAGATCTATACAGGCTCTGTGTGACAACATTTCTACCTTGTGCATTGCTGAAAATCCATTTCAACATGACAAGACAAAATATGTTGAGGTGGAGAGACACTTCATTAGGGAAAAGGTGGACAACAAAGAGATCTCTCTCATCCATGTGTCAACTAAAGATCAGGTTGCTGACATTTTGACCAAGGTTGTCTCCAATCAAGTGTTCCAACTCCACTCCAAGCTTGGCTGCATTGATATATACAACCAACCTTGAAGGGGAGTGTTGAATTGTCTTATTGCCTTTGTATTTAGTTCATTAATCTAAGATAAATGCCTAATTAGCTTGTATCTTAGTTTATCAGGATTTACGGTGCAACTAGCCGTTGCTCCTTTTTCTAGCCGTTGGGCGCTTTTCTATAAAGTGTAATCAACACTTATCCTACCCGATAAGTCTTTGAAATAATATTCAAGAATTTTCTCTTCAACTTCCTCCCTAATTCTCTCTATTTTTACAGATTCAATTCCAAGTTAAGAAATTGATTAAATGACTATATGAGGGGAAAGGAACATGCTTTGAAACTCCACATTTTAAGAATAATGCATATTGTTTTAACGCAGACAAAAACACGCCAATCTCTACATCACCATAGAACTTGTGCTTATCTGATGTTTACAGAAGCATTAAGCAAAGATTTGGCAAAAAAACCCATCACACCAATCCAGAAGATGAAGAGAGGTTTTAAAGTACATGATGATACTACATTGTCACCATCTGCAACAAATTTGAATTCTCTATACTACCTCCATCACTAAATAATAGTCACTTTAGAGGTTTTCACGCATATTAAGAAAGTGGATAAATGTCATTAATAGTAGTAAACAAAGTCTAATATGCTCTTTGAATAGCATTAATGCAGTTAATGTAAAGTTTGAAAAGTTATTGAAAGAATAATAAATAGGGGTAGTAGAAAGGGAAAAAGTAATAAATGTTGTCTTGGTATTCTAAAGTGACTAATATTAAGGGACAAATGACTTTGGCTAAAGTGACTTATTTAGAGACAGAGGTAGTACTAAATAAGCATTTCCAATTTTGTTGCAGGTCAAGTGCGATAAAGTAAGCATAATCAAAACCAACAGTAATCAATCTGCACTCCATGTTATGTGGCAGAACTTGACATGATGAACATCCTGCAGTTGCATTGCTCTAAACTTAGCTGGCATAAAGCAGCAGAGTGCAGAGACTCAAAGTCCAGATTTCTGACAATCGGAAACTGGTATCAGGCACAGCCTGAAAAGGGTGTTGTGGAAACACGCTATTTCAAGGTCGGTGCTGACAACCAAGTGAGTTGTACCAGTTGTATAGATGTGCGATCATATGTTCTGTTAATAAAAGCATCTCGCTTACACACACGCGCGCACGCTAAAAAAACAAACAAACAAAAAAATATATTAAAACCAACCGTTTGAAGTCCCTCCCTTTCAAGCATTAAAGTTGATTGAAAATGTAACTGAACTGCAGCATAAAATTGCTTGTCAGCTATGAATTTCTCAATACGTGCTGGAACCTGAGCCATTTTTCAAAGATGATAAAAAAATTAACATCCATGGGTAGTAAAAAAAATGTCTGGTGTACAACAACAAATGGATACACCTAAATCACGAACAGGATAGTGTTTTTTTATTGTTATTTCAAAAGCCAAACTGAGTAAGACTAACTGAATATAGTTGAACATCATAGGTAGCTACTGCTCCGACATACTGCAAAAATACTGCAGGAGCATAATACAACAGGTAATCATCATAACCTAACCCACAAATTCAATCATCTTTAGCATGACAGTCCAATGCAAAGCCTTGCAATTCAAACAGAAGCAAGCCCTGATTCAACCACGCAGTGAAGAGCTTATCAGTTTTTATATTTGCAATCCAAAAGAACATTAGCAGCAATTCCGGCTGGACAAGATCTAAGAAGCAATCAAACTCAATCATCAGCCTCTGCTTTTTTGGTCAGTGGCAGGCTCCTCTCTCGCTCTCTTCCTTATACTTGTCATTGCACTGTTCTCTTTCACTCTTCCTTTCCTATCTTTAGTGCATCGTCTGTTTCTTATCTTTCTTCTATGATTTTTTTTGTTATTTTACCCTAAAAATAAAATGTCCGTTCTTGAGGGATTATGTTATGTTAAGACTTGGTTGCCTTGAAGGCATTCTTAATCTTTTTAATTTGGCAAGCTGCTTCATTCTAATGCTTCCCTATCTTCCTACAATTTAAAATTGTTTAACCAGGGTTGGTGGGAGTGGAAGGAGCCTGAAAAACAAAAACCTTTGCACCTTAGTGCTTTCGCAATCTTTAGTAAGCATGGGAGTAAAACAAACAGTTAAAGGAATGTTTTTTCAAAAATACTAACGTTATACAAGTCCAATCTGTGCACGTTACCTTAAATTATCTTTCTATCAAAAGGGGTGCACAACAATCCTGACGAGCTTGTGGTTTCTAGCTGATGTCATTACTTAATAGAAATCCTTATATTCCAGCTATATGGAACAGAAAAACAAACCTCAAATATACACTTACCAACCTTTTTTAATTGTCCTGTTTTCTTTTGTAAATAGGAGCAGATGGAAGAGACTTTTTATAAACTTGTTGTTTCCCATTTATTCCCAACTTGAAAAATGTCCTTACTATGGCAACTATATCACAGGGACAGAAGTAAACGTTGTAGAAGAACCGAGAACGACTACATACCTTAGCTATGCCTTCAATCTGATCCAAAAGTGATATAACATGACGTAAAGTAACAGATCGAGAGGATAACTGATGCAACTGTTTGTTACGGGCGCCAAGAAGTTTTCTTGATTCAGCTAAATCACTCTTCAGTGAACCAATACTTTCAGCTGATTCGCTAAAATACCTCAGAATCTGGTGCAGAATACATATTTAGAACTTATAACTACAAGGAAACTTGGAAGAAATAGCCATTATTACTATTATAATTGACAAAATCTACTAAATGCATAATAACAACAAAAATTATAATAATAATAATAATAATAACAACAACAACAAGAATAATAATAATAAAATTGGCATGAGACTATTAGGAACATCTGTCTCTAACAAATGAAAACATAAGAGATTAACCAGTGAATGCGTAAAAAGAAGAACGAGGCAGGGAACTATCATCAGAATTCAGAAATGCCTAGTAGTACAGGCACATTGAAGAAACTGAGACAATAGCAACTTTCTTGGTAGTTATAAGCTGATTTTATTAAAAAGTTTCAACTGAGAATCGGGACAGGGATTAAATAATCAAATAAAAAAACTACCGATTTCATAATCCATTCGGACAAGTTAACTCAAATGACAAAAGCATGACCAATATTCTACCAGAAATTACAGTTACTGCTGAGTTGTTTCAATTAACTTAAAATCTGTTGTCCGTTATGTAGTACCAAATGCACACATAAAAATAAATAAATAAACACTCACACAAACACACCTTGGAAACGATCTATATCGATATTATTGTAGAAAATCATGATACGTTTAAGAGTATTGTTAGTATTATTGTTTTACTCTGTAGTATTCTTATTATCTTTTGTACCGTTTAGAGTGTAATTAGCCTGAATCAGTGATTAACTAGAAATTTAACTCTGAATGGTGACCGCCTACTGTAATTACACAAGCTGCTAGGGTCTAGTTTGAGGTCTATATATTGTGCAGATTGTCTGTTTGAATGGGAAGAAGAAAATTTTCTTCTCTCAAATGTCTGAATCCACACTCCTGAATCTGAACACATCCCACCTTAAAAAACCCAAATTTCGGATCAGAATAGCAATAGTCACATTCTTCTTTTCCACTGAGGTTAACTCAAATCTTGAGTTACTCTCTAGTGGAACATCTGGGGGAGGTCTGAGACAGAAACTCAGGCCATCGCTGGGCAAAAACTGAACAGTTATAACTACATGCACTGGTCTCGATCGAGTGGAGGCAGAGGCAAGGATGACAATGTAACAGGTGAGTTTGATCATACACTGCTGAAGGACACAAAGTATAATCAGTGGAATGCTGAAAATAACCAAGTGATGACTTAGTTGATTGGGTCAATCATTGTTCCAGAAATATGTGAGGACTTTCTGTTATATGAGACAGCCATGCAATCTGGACTGCTGCAATAGACTTATACGCAAAAGAACAATACCTCAGAGATCTATGAAGTTGAAGCTCAGCTGCTAAATCTAAAACAATGGCATTTACCTATCTCATTCCTGACAACAATTGGACAAATTTGAGAAGTATAAATGATAATGTCAAGATGATGCAAGGAAATAAAAAAAGAGATATTTGAGAAGAAATAATATTTAGGGTCCTAAGGCCTCGACTAGGAACTTGATGCAGTAAGATGAAGGGTTTTTTGGACTAAACCCTTACCCTCTCTTTAGGCTATTTTCTTTTATAAGAGACAAGAGGAAACAAGAAGAGAGGTCATGATAGGAAAACCATTCTGTGAACCCCATTTTGGAGAGGTATGCCCTAGCTGCTAAGGGGGCACAGCAAAATAGCTTCCGAAACAGACCCAAGAAAGACAAAATCTTGGTCTGACCACTGTAAAAGATTTGGACACACCAAGGGAACTTGCTGGAAAATTCATTGCAAGCCTGCTGATTGGAAATCCTCTAACAAGAAGACTGAAAAGACGGCCAAGGAAAGCATGTACTACGGAAGAGAATGGTACTGGTGGAAAAAACCTTGCATTCAGCAAGGATCAAATTGAAGCCCTGGAGAAATTACTATTCCAACAATCATTTCACCAGGATCAGGTTGGGACAGCCACTGGTAAGAATACCCAAGCTCATATTGTAAGTAATGAAGGCCACGCACCTGGATTGAAGACTCAGACGCCTCTGACTACATGATAGGAAATGATAAATTATTCAATACTTATAAGACAAACCATCACAATCTGTCAGAATAGCATACAGACCACCTCTGTGAATTCACATCAAGGACTGGACTACTGGTACTGAATAATGCACTGCATGTACCAAATTCAAATTGCAATCTACTGTTATCATAAAACTAGTGAATGACAATGATTGTATTACGAAATTCTCTTCTTCCACTTGTGAATTTCAAGAATTGACTAGATACTTGATTTCTATGCAGTGGACATAATCTATTTCATTTTTCCTTTTTCAACAAGAAATAATCTAGTTGCCTTGTCCTGGTTATCCTATTTGTTCAACTCTCTGATGTTTCTTGCTTCATAGTTCATTTGGTTTCGGGACTGCTTTCAAGATTGTGCTGTGTCTATTTCTACTTCTACTTTCTCGTTCATTTCTCTTATTGCAAAGTTTCAAACTTCATCTTCAGAAGTTCTGTTCTCTAGGTACCCATGTATCAAATCCTATAAAACCATGATTCAAATGACAACATAAGTTCTGCATCTTTCATTTCACACAGAGCTCTATAAGATGTATTTCACATTTTCACTTGAATCATAAATTCTCAGTATGATTGCTGAGCTACTTAGACCATTTCTAAAATGTGCACGTGTGAGTCAGCACACCAAACAGACCTCCTAGTAGTGCAGCATTAACAAGCGCAATTGTGTATCACATAAAGCAACCCCACAAGACTAGCTAATGCAAAATATTCAAACCAGACAGTAAGACAAGGAACAGCGAGAAACCTGAGAATAATTCTGAATAGCTTTATTGAAGCCCCCATGGTAAGCATGCACAACTTCATCGACTACTTCTTCAATAATATCACTCTGTTCCTTCAACTGTTGCACTTCCCCCTCGCGATCTTTGGACGTCAAAATATGCACCACATGAGGTAAAGTATCAAAACGAGCCGCAACCCAGGTCTCATCTATTCTGGAAAGCTCCTCCCTAAGATGCTGAACATTTACCCAAGCCGACATTGCAAAATTAGAAAGAAAAAACAACAGAATCAATAACAAGTCTCGATAATTTCAAAACTAATAATGCTTTTTTCACTTACGGCTTTATCACTAGGAATGGGCAGTCCATCAAAAATTCCCATTCCTGAATCAACAAGCTAGGGCACGAGCTTCAACAACTGAAATCTCTGAGCAAAAACAAATCACAAATTCCAAAAGAAACAAAGTGAAATTGCGAAGAATCAGCTGAGCTGATGCATACAGTACAACATATCCATGTGCTTACTGGAAAGGCTCGGATCTGAAAAGCTTTCAGGCGGATCCAGGAATCATACAAGCAGAAATGTAGCTTTCATGGATGATTTTGGGAAAATTATTGGGCGTGATCAGAACTGGAGATAATCAGTAAATGAAAAGTTAATACGGAAATTCTTAAGTACGAAGTCTCGTCGTTGAAAATTGCAACAAATTAAAGACTATTTCCTTATTTTTGTTTACAAGTTCTAGTAAGACTATTCTTTTATTATCATTTTACAGCGAAAATAGGGGGTTGGAGTGTTACAGGACATCAGGACATGGAGAACCATTTTTTAAGTTCCTCAAAAAAAAAAAAAAAAAAAAAAAAAAAAAAACAAGACGACGGAAAAATTAGGAGGCACAAGGATGGTTAAAAAGGTTTCAGGAAAAAGATGCGTTGTGATTTTGGGTAAAAATGTTTGATGGGATTCACGATTAACCATTTGGTTTTAAAAAACGCGTGTTTTTACTTACTGGCGTCCATTATTTGATTATTTTTTTGATGAAAAAAACGTCGATTGTCGGCGTTGGCGTTGATATTGAAACGACGGCGGCGTTCTTTCAAAAGCGAAAGTCGGTGGGTCGGCGTTTTTAAATTCTCGACACTTTTATAACGTAAGCGTCGGTCTGGCGACGTTCGTCTTTGAACACCGTGGCGTTGGTTTTCAATAAGAACATCAGTGTCATTGACGTTCCGATTCATCAAAAATCATCGTGATGCCGGGAGTAAAAGCAGTGCGAAGTAAAAACGTGCCTTTAACCCCACTAACCATGCTTCTTATATCAATTATCTTTGGTATGGCGATTGAATCCACATAAGGTGCACTGAATTTTATTATTATTCTTATTCTTGAAATTGTTGCCGTTTAGATTTGTTGATTGTTCTACTATGTTCAATTGACTCGATCCGACCCCAGATTGTTCAACTCCATCAATTGTGTCTTGCCTTGTCTTTTGAGCCATCTAGGTTGTAGAATCTTGGTTCAACTCTATCACTTCTGCATAAGTCTTTTACCTCTCAAGTTTGATAGGCTGCAAATGCATCTTGAATCTCATGAAAACCATCAACCTTACTTGGGACACCACTAGCTCAAATTCTTCCATTATAGTCCTTTCAAATATTTCATCACATGTTCAATCTCCAAGTGATCCAACAAAGTTCATGGCATCACAATGACATTCGGGGTTCAAGGGTACATGAGGGGGTCGTCCTGGTAATCTTGATTTATTCCCAAAAGGTCATCATCTTCGTAAAATACTAATTCATAGAATCGGACCCTTGTTTCAAAGAATTCATTTCCTCAAGAAGATCAGAAAGCCTGAAGGTATCAATGATGGCAGTTAATTTGGTTATATATTTTATGTCCCTGTTTACCCCATAATTATGCTTGATTGATAAGAATCGACCTGATAACTGTATGATTTATGAGTTGATTGCGTAGTGAGCAGTTCTTGGTTTACGATTCTGCATTTGCATGATTTACCACTCGAATTGATATTTATATTCTTTGCTTTGCATGATTCTTAGGTGATGTCATTTTGGGAGAATAAGGGAAATCGGATTAGAGCTATTGGGTAAAAGCATGGGCTAGAGAGAAGATAGATATCTGCTAAAACTAGAAAAACCCGGCTCAGTCGCGGAGAGATCCATTAGGCCACGGCGTGGACGGGGAGACGCATCACCGACCTTACACACGAGTTTTAAGTCAGCTAGGGGTTTGTATATTGTAGAGTCGACTAATAGGCTATATAAAGCATGTAGCAGTTGTATGAACACACATGAACAAAAAAAATATTTCAGAGTTATTCAATAAAGCTTATGTGATTTGAGTTCTTGAGCTAGTCTTTTTATTCCTTTTTCACCGAGAAATAAACTAGCTTGAGTTGATCAAGCTAGTCCCCATTACCGAGGTATGAAGATTTGAACGTTCCTTCGTATTTTTTTATATATGGTAGATTAACTATGAATCAACGCGTTGTTAACTAATCTTCATGATTAACGCACTATAATTTACCACTAAACTAGAATCGTAATATGTAAACCTAGAATATAGGATTCGCCGCACTCGTTGTGGAGGCGGTCTTTACTGATGCGGCGAGGCAACCTAAAAGCCCTAATTTGAGGGTTCTGCGCCGGTGTGTTTGATTTTCAGGTTTAACTACGTGTGTCAGATTTGGCCAGTCTGGTATTTGTTATCGTAAATTAGCATGAAGGAACGTTGTTGAAGTGCTAATTAGGACATAGTTAAACAATCTCTAGGTACTGCAAGTTATTGTCGGTGGCTGCCTAGATGAGGTTTTGGTTCATCCCGGCGTCCTTAATTCTCAATGTTAATAGAAACTAAGGTAGGTTAACTGCACATAGGTGCCAACTGTCTAAACAATTAAAAGCATGAAAAATTATGGGATAGCACCCGTAGATGAATAATATGAAAACTTACGAATCTAGTATACTGGGAAACTAAAAAGTGGTTAGTTATGGAAGATTAGTTACGTCAAGCTAAGTGGATTGTTGGGAGGGAGGGATAGTAGTTTTATTTCGTTTTCTTTTGGTCAACGACCACTATTTGTCTTAGTAGCCATGCCTTGGTACTTTTACTCGATGAATTTAATCATGTCTCCGTGTGATTGATCTTTGTTCGTTTGTTGTACTACGATGGACCTAGTCCTCTTGCTAGTAGAAGTGGCCAACGTGCGATAAACCAACACTAAAAAACGATCAACAGGATTCTTCCATACAACATTGGCATTCCTAAAATACAACAAACTCTGAGAAACAATGTTCTTTACTGAACTCCAGATCCATGTGCTCACACATCGTATCACATTGTCTCCATGCCTGGAAGTCAGCAGAACATACTTCTTGTTTTTTTGATTGTACCATCGACGAACTCATACTTGTTCTTTGTGATTAATGTCATTTCCATGGACATCTTCCATGGATGATATTTGTTACCATTCATTGATGGGTTAACTAATACAAATGATGGGTTTTCATTGGTAAAGATGAAAGAGACCGGAGGGACACAATTTTTGCTTTTTCGCTGCTATGGCTAACAAGAATTATCAAAGTAAATCCCATAAAAACTCGATCAAAAACTATATTTACAAAAAAAAAACTACAAAGTGTTTCACATGACACTCTCAATAATCTATGAAATTAGCAACTAGAACGTTAAGAATACTTCAAGATTCTCCAAAAACTACAGAACTTCAAATTAGCACACAAAACTCTCTGATACCATGTTGAAATTGATAAAATTGAAAATACAAGACAAAATAAAATGTGGAATTCTCATGAATCAGTAAAATAATCAAATTAAATTACATGGTGTTGATGTTGAGTATTGATAGATGATACTCCTCATAAGTCGGTTAAAAGTTATTACAAGCGGTTATAACAAAAATATTTGAGTTTTCTTTGACTTTGTCTTCTCAATTGAAAGCCTTCAATTTGAGTCATCAGTCCAAGTCCTCACGTATGAAATACCGTTCTTTGATTCTTCACGTCTATTTTTGTTGAGCTCATCGATTCAAGTCTGAATTTGATATCATAAGTGTTTGCACATCCTACTTGCATCCAACACTCTTCTATCTACATTATACATGTTAACACTTCTTCTCGGCTGAATTGTCTTATACTCAGCTGAATTCTTCTTGTTTACTCAGTAGAATAAGTCTTGATAATATATCCGTTGTAGATCTTGATAAAATTTTGGATTATCTGAATTCTAGCTGTTTGATCCACCAGTAATTAGCCATTGCCCTGAAAATATTTCTGACATCTTGAACATTTCTTGTACGAAATGATAAGGTCCTTTTGTTTGTTTGTTATGCAATTTCGAACCTCGGCTGTAGAATTTCTGACATCCTTGCCGCATTAAATGCTTTCTCAGCCTTATCCGTGTCTATTCAAATTGAACGTTAAACTTGTATTTTTCGAGTCCACAAATACTTGAACATCATAAGTAGTCTTATGATCTGATCATTTAGATCTACTCATTTGATATGAGCTTATTCTTTTGATCTGGACTATTCTCTTGTAACGTCCTTTAGTAATTTGGATTATCTTTTGATCATGTCTTCTTTTTTTGTTTTGAACCAATGATCTGAATCTTGTCGGATGATCTGTATTTTGTCTTGTGAATCTGACGGATTTCGATCACTAGTATTTCGTATATTATCATCAATCATATGGTCCAATATTCATAGACACTTCCAGGGCTTCTACCTTTATACAGAATATCCAAACTACCCTTACTAAATCAATAGAAACTCGAGTTGATGCCGACCAAGCACCTTCATAAAAATTTCTACCAACTGATCCTTCGTAGGCACATACGAAGGACTAATCAACCCATCCGTGATGGCGTCACGCACGAAGTGACAATCCGCCTCGATATGCTTCGTGCATTCGTGAAAGACCGGATTCTGTGCGATGTATAAGGCTGACTGGCTATCACAAAAAAGACGAATTCCAGGAGGGTGCGCCGCACCCACTCACCAAGTAATTGTTTCAACCATTTCAACTCACATGTCACCGAGGCCATAAAACAATATTATGCTTCAGCTGAGGACCGAGAAACCGTTGTCTATTTCTTGGACTTCCAAGAGATCGGCGAAAGTCCGAGAAACAAAAACCAACCACCGCCACTCTCATAAATTTGCCAGTCGTATTCGTAAGTGCGTATTTTTAGGATATCCGTTTGGAAAGAAGGGGTGGGCCTTATTGCTGGATATACAGAAACCCGAATCCGAATCTGATCCATAATTGGATCGTCAGACCTGATTCACAGCACCGATCGAGGCACTCGATCATGCACCGCGGAAGCTACGAATTAAATTCGCATGCGATTTAACCAGATTTAATTCACATGATTAATTAATATTACTACAAGAAAGTTAAAGATTTACCCAACAGAAGAGAAGCCTTGATCTTCCGGATTGTATCTCCAAACGACGACTGCTGGATGTCGATCCTCGTAGTAGAGCCTCATTGAATATGCTCAAGAAAGAAAACAAAATTTCTCTGTCTTCAAAACAAAACTGACGTCCCTTTTTTTTTACAAAATGGCGTTGGATAAAAACTATTTTGTGTTGGGAGAACCTCTCTATAATAACCAATAGTTTGAGAGTTTATCTTATACACACAAATTTATCTTTTCAAAAAATAAAACAATTATCCAATAAGAAAACAAATTTCCTATTTATCCAATAATAAACTAATTTCTTATTTATAATTATTTAACACATAAATAATTATATTATCCACGTTGTAATTAATTAGGAGAAAATTTATTTTCCCAAAATCAATAAAAGTGGTGCCATTTTTATGCCAATTGGGATAATAGAAAAAGTCTTTTCTATTTTACATATTATTTACCAAATAAATAATATTCGCATATTCATTAAATAGACCAACTATTTAATTTATTCTCGAGGTTCCACAAAACGAGAAAACACTCGCGTGTTGAGAGCCAACCAGGGACCATGGACTCCATAACGATTAAATTACAATAAATTGAATAAATCATTCATTGACAGATTATTTCTACTCAACTTATTAATTCCGGAATTACGCCACCATAAATCTGAAACTGAACTCTAACGATTATAAATATAACTTATTCTCAAAGCGTCGAGTCAATAAGTGTCCATTGATATAATCATTACATATAGACTAACCCTCCATAGACTATTCATAATGAAGCGGGAATGTTTCTGTAAACCTTCTTCATTACATCTTATCCTTATTTACTATTAACCCACTAGTGATCAATTAGTTCATAACCAATATGAACTCGGCCGATCGATCAGTTTCTAGGATCAACAAATAAGGGGATTGTCTTTCTGCTCCCGCGGGAAGGAATGAATTCCATATCCGTGAAACACACACTCCTCACTCATTCTAGAATAGTGCCAACGTGAAAGTGATTTGGATCGCGTCTCTTAGCAATCCTTAACGAACACATCAAACCCTATCTTGAAACAAGTAGGAGTATGCAATCACTTCAGGATTAAGGTTAATCCATATATGATCATCTTGTGATTTAATGAGATTTCTCAATCACGGAATTATATGAGAAATGCAGATTAAATCGGTCCAGTCCCATATGACTACATCATATATAAATGCCCCACTTAGATAACCAATATCGACGGTCCGGATAAGACGGTCACACCTTAAAGTGTTCTGGGTGCATTAGTGGTGGTTTAATCAATAGACATCATACTTTGATTAAGTTCACCACAGACTAACAGTTTAAGTGTATAACCATAAATTAATCCTCGCGTGTGACACACACTAAGTTATATGGCTACATATGATACAACTTAGGGTTTTCAGTAGTGTATTACTTATAAGCACGAAACAAATAATAAGATGAGAATAAATCTGTCATTTATTAATTATAAAAAAAATTACTTAAATTGTCTTTCGGGCGCTACTTCCAACAATCTCCCACTTGCCCGTATAGACAAGCAACAATTGTCTTTCGGGCATTACATCCAACAATCTCCCACTTGCCCATAAGGACAAACAACAATTGTTTTTAGAGCACCACACCCTTATATATTATATTTAACCACAACATTCTCCAACTTGCTCTAAAGCAGATGAGACATACCTCTCAATCTCATACCTGCCAAGCGCTTATCGTTGACATTAGATGCCATGCGTCTTGGTAAACTGATAAGCTAGGTTGTCGGATCGAGGCGATCTTTAGGACCGAAACGTCGCCTCTCTGCACGGTCTGTCTGATCAGGTGGTACTCTATCTCAATATGCTTTTGACCTCTTGTGACTGCGAAGATAATTTGCATGAGCTACCTTTCAACTGTTTTCACAGTAAAATGGTATCGGCTCATCGAGACCTGGAATCACTTCCCGATCCAACGAAGAACTTCTCAAGCCACACTGCCTCTTTAGTTGCTCGAAGGCTGCTATGTATTCGACTATTGAGTCAAATTGGCGGTGATGGATTACTCGGACTATAGCTCCATCACTATGAGTAAACACCGAGGCGGGATCGAGCTTATGATCACCCTTAATCCGAGTGAATGTCAGAATCAGTGTAGTTAACAATACGCATGTTTGTACCCGAATATACAAGCATATAATTCCTCGTTCTCTAAAGGTACTTGAGGATGCACTATCTTTGCTACTCAGCGTTCGAATCAAGATCGACTTTAATTTACTTTTAGTAATCTGACATTCTCTATCCACTAGAGAATTTATCCCATTTTCTCTTTATCCAAAGACTAAGAGAATTATTCCGTGAGGGGTTGGGTAGGAAACCTCTCATTGAATGTTGCCTATGAAAATGCATTATTTCATCTTAACCAATAAGATGGATGGGATACGTCCAACAACTTGTTCTCATGAATTCAACCGAATCGATTTCTAAGAATATAGTCCACTTATCTGATTTAAAAAAGCATTGGCTCGTCAGTTCCAGACTTCAGATAACACACCCATGTTGTGCATAACTGTTACAGTGTTACATGGCATTAACACTAAATTTCACTACTTTACCAATATTGATTTCCTAGTCTACAGAAGACTCATTAATATTCTAGTTAAACCCACACATTTCAAACATGTGGCTTTTAATGACCTAGAGGCTTGCTTTAATCCACCGATGGATATAAGCGTAGGCAGTCAATCTGCCATTGGCTTTAAGCTAAAAACATTTACATTTGAATGAATTCAAGCTCCGTTATGCGGCACAAAAGTTCAGGCATCACCCCTGGTAATCTTTCTACTTTCCAACGATCAGAAAATTTGAATGGTGAGAAAGTTTAAGGCACCACCCGTGTTTAACTCTCTACTTGTCGGTGAATTACCCCTAGACCACTTAGCTTTGCTTTGAAAGATAAACTTTCTCATTCATTCATCTATTCTTCACGTAGATCCAATTACTCCCACTGGGCTTGAGACACTCAGGTGGTTCTACAAGATTGTGAACAGAACTGGAGTACCAAAACTCCATTTACATGTTTATGGCTTTAAACCAACCTCTTATTATCATTCTATACAGCCTTCCCAAAAAGACCATAGGTGATCATTCACCCCTAGCAGGCTGTAAAGTCTGCATAATCACAGTGGGTCAATGGTTAAACCATACTCCCACTGCATTTGGGTGGATCGATATTCTAATCTGGTGTATTAGTATTTATCAGCGTAACCCCAACAACCAATGTTGGGCGTGAGTGCGATTAAATCTGATAGTAACTCCTTGAGTAACATTACTTCAAGGTCCAAGGTTGTTATATATACATTCTTCTAAATAGGTTGTGATAGTACAACCGTCATTATCCGATCTTCAGAATCTTATAACCAACCTTCACTTATTGCACTAACATATTTCAGGAACAGTCCCCATATGAACGTGTATGAAAAATCTCCAGTCCTACCTTCAAGCACTAATGCTAAATGCCTCTATTTACGGAAGTGGAGTGAATGTACTTCACTCATCATCCACAAATCCATAAGCATCTTCTAAGGTAGATTTCTTGGTTTTACATGATAATGCGAACCGTTATTTTGCAATCAATAGCTTAATCGAGTTAAGTAGTGTATTATAGCATATCAATAACTATATAAGGCAATCCATGGTTCATCCTTTCAGCGAAATCATTTCACTCGGATGTAAGCCGAGCATCAGTGCCAAAAACTATGCTTTAGCCTATATCTGAGCATGGAATACTCTCTTCTCTGGTAATATCAGAGATTACTCAAGATATTCAGATATACTAATCGGTGTTTCGAGCAACTATCAGACAAATTGTCCACTACTCAAAAGCTCCCACTAGCTCGTATCTTTATAAGACCCCGAAGGTCAATACGAACAAGCTGTGATACTTATTTACCTCTATTACCCTTTCCTAATTGAAAGGTTACTTAGTCATTTTTCCTTTGAGATTGTGTTATGAGACTGGGAGATAGGAATCAGCCTTAGCCAGTCTTCAGATCTTATCTTTAGGACACATGCACTAATTAATAGATGCTGAAGAATCGTTTATCTTAATATGGAAACCATTTGTCTTAATAACTTATGATGTGTTACATATACATTTTTCAGCATTACTTAGTGGTTCTGACTTTATCAGACAAAAGTCCGAGTCTCAGAATCGTATACAATGTCATATTCACTTTCTTTAAGGCAACTATATTATCGATTTGAAAGTGAATCCATTCGTTCCAGCGAATCTGAAAATAGAAATTAAATTTCTATGATATTCAAGGATTAAAATCTGAAATTTCTTTCCTTATATCCCTCCCACTATCTTAGCTGAAATAACTGCCCGTTGTCTACTCTTCATCATGAATGCCCAGCTACCTTGTTCTTACAAAAGAACTTTAGCTTTTGAGTCAAAATTACTCGGTTAAGAAAGTCTCTAAGGATTCATAGGTTAGTGATCCGGAATCACTTTCCTTATCCTATACTTTCTTTTATTAATGTTTCGGTTTAGCCTTTAACTTATTTAGTTTAGATGACTTACACTTGTAGACATTCTTTCCCATTCTTGGATTTCTTTAAAGGAAATGGCCGCGAACTAGCAGATCATTTGAGTACACACTACTCGTGAACTATGGGATGTCCAGTGAGATTGATGCCAAATCATTCTCGTCATCTTTGAACTAATTTTAATTTGTCTCCCGTTCAAACCGATTGACAGCAGTGACATACTTATCAATGTCACTTAAATTTGAAGGCTCTAGAGGAGAATCCTCTACCGAAAATTAATTTACATTCTCGATTATTGAGTTCAACATTTTTGATATTTTTCCACTTTTACGAAGTCATCACCAGTCAATTTTTAATTACTTAAGAAGTCTAGTCACCTTGAGATGATATGTAGTTGAAAAATAAATTATGACAGAAATATAAATCAAATCATACACCACAACAAATAATGATTTTAGGAATTATAAACGTGATGTCATGCATGCAGTTTATCCTACCATTCCAATGATTTAATCTCACACCCAGTGCCGCCAACGGTAGGTCAAAGAGGTGACGATTAAATTGAGACAATCTCTCTAAAAAATTAACCGAGAATCAGACATCCCGATTTAATTGTTGATTACCTTCCTTTTGCAACCAAGATATTTCCAAAAATACATTTTAGAGTGTGACCTACTGTTTCAGATTTTTAAGCAGATCCCGAGTATGCTACCGAAGGGTAGGTTAGTGACCCGACGAGTACTATCATTTCGAAAACCAAGCCTTGAATTTTGATAGCGGTGAAGGCCATCCGAAGGGGGCCGAAATCAAAGCGGCACGAGGCGTCACCATTCTCTCACGGTGCTTGTGTCAACAATAGAGGCCGATGGGTCGGTTTTCACCTTCCCCGCTCCCACTCGTTATTTGAAAATTGTGTAGTCTCATTAGGATTTTAGAATTTTCTAATAATCCAAAAACAATAGATCATGAATATTTAATTTAATCCTCCCACTAGTTTGTCGGTTCCAAATACCGTCTAACTAGTGTCACTATATTCACGATTTTCCAATTTTATGGATTAAAATTCCTATGTGTAGACACTACACAAATAAAATTCACCAAGAATTTTATAATCCTAGTACATTAGGACTTATTAAATTTTCAATAATTCGAAAAACAATAAATCATGAAATTTAAAGCTCCCACTAGTTTATCGGTTCTAAATACCGTCTAACTAATGTCACCTTATTCATGATTTTCCAATTTTCCGATCTAGAAAATTCTTGTGCAGACACTACACAACAAAAATTCACCAATAAATTTTATAGTCCTAATATTGTAATGATAAAAATTTTGGATCTCGGAATTTTTCCAATAATCCGAAAAACAATAAATCATGAAAATCAATCACCAACTTATCGGCTCCAAATACCATCTAGTTAGTGTCCATGCATCTTTTAACGATTTTTCAAATTTTCGGTTATTAAAATCCTATTTATGTAGACACTACATAATTAAATCCCCGAAGGATTTAAGATCATGAAATCAAACTTACCCCGTAAATTTTATTTTTATAATGTGAATTTTATATCCAGATAAAATTCCGTTTGATTAATTAATTTAATTAACTAAATTAATTACGTGTTCATAAATGCCTAATTAATGCCAAAATTAATTATCTACATGTATGCATATGCTAGGACTGGAATTCATGAATATGATGCATAACATTGTTATATCACATAAATAATCACATAAGAAAATAAATGCGAAAAAGTAAACCACTGAGATGGACCGTTGGTACCTCGTATCTAATCTATAAATCTAAAATTAAATAAATAAATAAACCCTACGTTTAAAGGATTTACTAATCTCTAATAGATCATACCGGTGCTCGCTATAATAATAAACTGCTCCGTTTCTTGAACAAACGAGCTCCCAGCCGAGGTTGTTGGACGCATCTTCTCTTACCGTGGTAGCGCATGTTCGAATCCCCTTAGCTACATTTTTTTCATTCAAAATAAGGAACTTTTTCTGGAAAACTCCAAAAAATCACATCCATGGAAAATCGAACCTAGGTCTTCATGACATAAAAACCGCATCTTCACCACCACGCCGGCATGTTTATTGTGAGGATACTCCACGGAAATATATAAAAACAACAATGCGGCCGAAATATATATACAATAGATCTAACGGTAACAAATACCAACCTCAATCCATCTCGTCAACCAAAACATTCAATCACGCATATATATAATAAATGTATAAAAGATGTAATTTTTATTCAATTTCACTCCTTATTAATTAATTATGCAATCAATATCGCAAAATCGCTTTACCTGGCTCTGATCCCACATGCTGGATATACAGAAACCCGAATCCGGATCTGATCCATAATTGGATCGTCATATCTGATTCACAGTCCCGATCGAGGCACTCGATCATGCACAGCGGAAGCTGCGAATTAAATTCGCATGTGATTTTACCACGATTTAATTCACATGATTATTTAATATTACTACAAGAAAGTTAAAGATTTACCCAAAAGAAGAGAAGCCATGATCATCCGGATTGTATCTCTAAGCGACGACTGGTGGACGTCGATCCTCGTAGTATATCCTCCTCGAATATGCTCAAGAAAAACCTAATTTTTCTTCTTCCCAATTGCTAAGACAAGAAAACAAAATTTCTCTGTCTTCAAAACAAATCTGGCGTCCCCTTTTCTACAAAATGGAGTTGGATAAAAACTATTTTGTGTTATACACACAAATTTATCTTTTCCTTTAAAGAAAAATAAAACAATTATCTAATAGGAAAACAAATTTCCTATTTATCGAATAAGAAAATTGATTTCTTATTTATAATTATTTAACACGTAAATAATTATATTATACACATTATAATTTAGGAGAAAATTTCTTTTCCCAAAATCAATAAAATGTGGCACCATTTTTATGCCAACTGGGATAATAGAAAATGTCTTTTCTATTTTACATATTATTTACCAAATAAATAATATTCGTATATTCATTAAATAGACCAACTATTTAATTTATTCTCGAGGTTTCACAAAACGAGAAAACACTCGCGTGTTAAGAGCCAACCCGGGGACTATGGACCTATAACCATTAGCTACAATAAATTGGATAATACATTCATCGAACAAAATATTTCTACTCAACTTATTAATTCCGGAATTACGCCACCATTAATCCGAAATTGAACTCTATCGATTATAGATATAACTTATTCTCAAAGCGTCTAGTAAATAAGTGTCCGTTGATATAATCATTACATATAGACCAACCTTCCATAGACTATCCGTAATGAAGCCGGAATGTTTCCGTAAACCTTCTTCATTACATCTTATCCTTATTTATTATTAACCCACTGGTGATCAATTAGTTCATAACCAATATGAACTCGGCCGATCGATCAGTTTATAGGATCAACAAATAAGGGGATTGTCTTTCTGCTTCCCGCAGAAAGGAATGTATTCCATATTAGTGAGACACACACTCCTCACTCATTCCAGAATAGTGCCAACGTGAAAGTGATTCGGACCGCGCCTCTTAGCAATCCTTAACGAACACATCAAACCCTATCTTGAAACAAGTAGGAGTATGCAATCACTTCAGGATTAAGGTTAATCCATATATGATCATCTTGTGATTTAATAAGATTTCTCAATCACAGGATTATATGAGAAATGCAGATTAAATAGGTCCAGTCATTTATGACTACATCATATATAAATGCCCCACTTAGATAACTAATATCGACGGTCCGGATATGACGGTCACACCTTAAAGTGTTCTGGGAGCATTAGTGGTGGTTTAATTAATAGACCTCATACTTTAATTAAGTTCACCACGGACTAACAGTTTAAGTGTATCACCATAAACTTAATCCTCGCGTGTCACACACACTAAGTTGTATGGCTACATATGATACATTTAGGGTTTTCAGTAGTGTATTACTTATAAGCACGAAGCAAATAATAAGATCCAACACTTATATGACTCAGATACGGAGGAGATATTCATTTCCCAAGATGTCGAATTTTTTGAACATGTTTTCCCTTTTGCTCACCAAGCCGAGGAGGGTGCGACCTTGTCCCTCCTTTACCGCTTTTATCGGCGATGTTGGGATAGTGGATCGGGAATTCGATCTCTACTTCTACGAGAGATGCACCCTTGCCGGATCCTTGATTGAGGGGACGGACGTGGCGATTGAAAAGCAGTATCACGGAGAATACTACCGTACCCTCACCGCGCAACCTCGACAACCAGGTGATGAATGCTTGGTGAGTTAAGCGAGAGGTAGACAAAGAAGATTCCAAATTTTAGGTTTCAAGATTACGTGACACAAACATTGGTTAGACAAAAAAGTCCTACATCACGCTCTTCTGCTCCATCAGTTTTCTCAGGTACTCCGTATCCTCTTATGCACTTTATAAATTATGGCATGTTTTCTGACAAACACCAGAAGTTTCTTGCTGCTATTACAGTTGGGAATCCTCCGAATCCTTTAAGGAAGCGGTTAAACATGAAGGATGTCGTAAGGCCATGACAGAAGAGATTCGGGCTCTCGAGGATCATGGCACATGGGTGTTGGCATCACTCCCCACTGGAAAAAAGGCGTTGGGGAGTAAGTGAGTATAGACCGAGAAATACGACAAAAATGGGGTACTACAACGATTGAAATCTCGTTTAGTTGCGTTTGGACACCATCATGAAGAAGGGATTGACTACACCGAGACGCTTGCTCTCGTGGCCAAGATGGTCACTGTTCGTACTTTTCTTAGTGTTGCAGCTGTGAAGAAGTGGGACATTCATCAGATGGATGTGCACAACACATTCTTACATGGGGATTTGCAGGAGGAAATCTACATGAAAATTCCTCATGGGTTTGAGTAGAACAAATCGAATTTGGTTTGCATGAGGAAGTCTTTGTATGGGTTGAAACAGGCACCGAGGATGCGGTTTTTTGATGGCGACTTGGCTTTACGTGAGTATGGTTTCGGCGATCTTATTACGATTACTCGTTATTTAAGTACGCATCGTGACAATATACAATTACATGTTCTCATTTATGTTGATGGTATGATCATCGCCGGAAATGATAAGGTTGCCATGACGATTTTTAAAGATTACTTGCTCAAGTAATCTTTAAAAACCGTCAAGGCAACCTTATCATTTCCGGCGATGTTGGGACAGATTGCCCACACTTGAGGGGGGTGTTGGGACAGATTGTCCACACTCTTAATGTATAAGAAATAAAGTAGCATCTTTACTACCACCAATTGGTTTTAATACAACGGTAAGCGCTTGATCTTAACAGAATCTGATTTAATTTCTTTAGCATCATATTTTGGGATCACCATATTTGAATTGTTTGAAATTTTCATAACATTCTTTTTTACCTCAAGTTTTCATCACACATGAGTTACTTCAAGTCATCACAATTGACTTCCTCAAAATAAACTGATTTTTAAGTTGCTTTCTTTCGCTTCTTCAAATATTTTAGTTTGAGTTTGATCCCCCAATTTTCAGTTTTAATCTTCAATTTTGAGTATGATCCCTCAGTTATTCTGTCTACTACCCTAAGTATGATCCCTCAGTTCTTCGATGTTCTACATCGAGTCCGATCTCTCGGTTCCTCAGTGTTTTACACTGAGTTTGATCCCTCAGTCATATGATATTCAGTCAAGAACTGGTCTAGAATCTTAATCTTTTGATTAGCTTCAAGTATGGATCTGGCAGACTTACTCTACTGAAACCTAATTAGATTTCTATCACAATGATTAGTCTGATCAACCCATACAAATTCAGGTTTCTAGTAAAGACTAATACAAAATCCCTCTAAGTCCTATAAATTAGGTTTATATTACAATCGGTTTAAACCATTATATGAACTAAACTATCATAACGGATGCATTTCAAACTAACCTTTTTAATTCGTTCTCCAAATCTTTAAAAAAAAATCATTCTCCAAATAAAACTAGCTTAAATAAGTTATTAATTTAATTATTATCCAAACGGAGATATTTATTATAGAGTAATAAAAGAGACACAATCAAATTGACACAATGGATGACACAACCTAATTTTTCATCTTTGATTTTGATGATCTTAATTGATTGTGACGTAGACTCATCAAAATCAAGGGTGAGAGCTTATGTTATATCACTTGTTGTGTCAATTTGGTTGTGCCTCTATCATTGCCTTTTTTTGCATGAGATAATTATACTTTTAGTCCCTTATGTTTTTTTATTTTCTAAAAAGAAGTCTCTATCTTTCATTAAACACCTCTATGTATATGTTTTTGTTACGATAAAAACTATATGTTTAATTGTAACGATAAGCACCTTTATGCATGTATTTTTGTTACGAAAAACACCCCGTTTGTCCTCCTATAATTGTAACAAACATATATATAGAAGTTTTTATCGTAACAAAACACGTACATAAGGTGTTTATTGTAAACCCCCGTTATAATGGTAGATATAAGTGTAAAGGAAAATTAGGGATAAGGACAACAATCTGGAATATTTTTAAATGTGAGACAATTTACATATTTTTATAGGGAGAAGGACATTTGCGTAATTTTTATAGCGAGAAGAATGACGGTGAATCCAGAAAATCGGTGAATCTAAGGTGAATCCGAAATCGGTGAATTTTGACAAGAAATTTCGGCGGTGAATCCAGAAAATTAGTGAATTTAAATGATGAATTTTGAAAATTAGTGAATTTCGACGAGTGAATTTCGGCGGTGAATTTAAGCAATGAATTTGAACACAAGTGAATTTCGACAATGAATCAATAGTTTTGTCGCTTTTGCAAAAGTTTCAAAAGATGTCCTTCTACTTAATTGATGAAATATTTTTGTCTCTTCTCATCATTCTTTTTAAGTGTAATTATAATTTTCGGGTATTGAAATAAAATGTTTTCTCTCAAAAAAAAAAAAGGGAAAGAAAAAAGAAAAATAGAAGAAGCTGTGCAACTTTACGGTCGAACTCGAAGCTATCGTTTAAAATAAAATTATAGTTACAGCTACCTTACAAATACGGTCCGATGTACCCGAAAACTGCATCAGCCGGCCGACCGCCACGATCCCTCTGCACAAAGCCAACCCAACCACCGAGACAGCGGAAGCTCAGCCGCATAGTTTCAAATTAACTTCTTCAAACAAGTAATGCAGTTACACATGGATTCATCTGATCACAATCCGGAACGAATCACCCAACCAGTCCAACAACCATACATCAACCCCAACACCAGCAATCCTCTCCAATTTACAATTCGTTTGCCCAATTCAAACCCTAACCCTAGTTCCAATTCTGCCAAAAATCCCGCTGATAACAGTTCCAATTCAATCCCTGATTCAAATGTTAATTTGGTTCCTAATGAGTTATTTTCTGTACCTATTCCAAGAAAGCGTCGCCGAGGAAGGCCCCGGAATACGACGTCGTCAGTTAGCCAGGTATACAATTTACCTCCGTTACCTACTCCGAGTACGTCTTCATCTTCTTTAGGTTCATCTTCGGCTCAGTTCTTTTCAGATTATACTCCTAATAATCACGGTAACAAAAAAACTCTAGCAGCAACACCGTTACGAAATGTTAGTAGTGGTGTGTCTGAGGAAATTATTGTGATTAATCGAGAGGCTACATCTGAGGCGTTGACAGCTTTATCGGCTGGGTTCCCAGCTGATAGCCTCACCGAAGAGGAAATTGATGCTAAGGTTGTTTCAGCAGTGGGTGGTATCGAGCAGGTTAATTATATTTTAGTGAGAAACCACATAATTTCAAAATGGCGGGAAAATGTGTCCCAATGGTTGTCCAAAGATTCTTTTGTGAATATAGTGCCCAGTCATTGTGCTGGGTTATTGGATTCTGCTTATAATTATTTGACTTCACGCGGATATATCAATTTTGGGGTCGCTCCTGGGATTAAGGAGAAGATTTTAGCTGAGCCTAGTAAGCCGAGTGTCATCATTATTGGAGCGGGGATATCGGTTTGGCTGCTGCACGGCAGTTGATGTCATTTGGATTTAAGGTGACTGTTCTGGAGGGGCGAAAACGTGCTGGTGGGAGGGTGTATACAAAGAAAATGGAGGGAGGAAATAAAAATGCATTTGCGGATTTAGGTGGAAGTGTCTTGACGGGTACCCTTGGGAATCCACTTGGTATTTTGGCACGGCAGCTGTCATGCACACTCCACAAAATCAGAGATAAGTGCCCAATTTATAGATTAGATGGAAAACCTGTTGATGCAGATTTGGATCAAAAGGTGGAGATGGCATTTAATCAGCTTTTGGATAATGCAAGCATGCTTAGGCAGTCGATGGGAGAAGTTTCAGAAGATGTTTCTTTAGGTGCAGCCTTGGAGACTTTTTGGCCAGTCTACGCGGAAGCTTTCAATGAAGAAGAAATGAGATTGTTCGATTGGCATCTTGCGAACCTGGAATATGCTAATGGGATTGCTTTCTAAACTTTCACTTGCATTCTGGGACCAAGGCGACCCTTATGATATGGGAGGAGACCATTGCTTTTTGTCTGGAGGGAGTGGAAGACTGGTTCAGGCACTTGCTGAGAATGTCCCAATATTATATGAGAAAACTGTGCACTCCATACGTTATGGTAGTGAGGGAGTACAAGTAGTTGCTGGGTCTCAGGTTTTTGAAGGTGATATGGCTCTTTGTACTGTTTCTTTAGGAGTTTTAAAGAACGGGTCCATTAAATTTGTCCCTGAATTGCCTCAAAGGAAGCTTGATTGTGTAAAGAGGTTGGGATTTGGTTTGTTGAATAAGGTGGCAATGCTCTTCCCGTATGTTTTCTGGAGTACCGAGATTGATACATTTGGTCATCTGACAGAAGATCGTAGTCATCGAGGGGAATTTTTCCTTTTCTATAGTTATGCTACTGTTGCTGGTGGCGCCCTATTGATTGCTTTAGTAGCGGGTGAAGCTGCACATATGTTTGAGAAAATGCCCCTACTGATGCTGTGACAAAGGTCCTTGATATTCTTAAAGGTAGATGTGCGCGTGTCCCAATCACCCCCCAAACAATCACCCACACTGAAAAAGAATCTTATATACATGAAAATAGCATGTTTTGCTTTATTTTTCTTGTTGATTTTTAACCATGTTCGCTATAGCAGCTGTTTAAATATTCCAGGAGTTGAATGTATTATGCTTTTACACCGGATTTTTCTGCTATATTATAAAATGTCAGCAAATTCCTCAATGTCGACGTGTCTCTTGTCATTTCATATGTGAGCCTTTTGATACAGGTATTTTTGTACCTCAAGGAATTGAGGTCCCAGAGCCTATTCAAACTGTCTGTACAAGGTGGGGCGCTGATCCATTTTGCTTAGGTTCATATTCCAATGTTGCTGTAGGGGCATCAGGAGCTGACTATGATATTTTAGCTGAAAGCGTCGGAGATGGTAGACTCTTTTTTGCCGGCGAGGCCACCAATAGGCTTTATCCAGCTACTATGCATGGAGCTTTTCTTAGTGGATTTAGAGAGGCTGCAAAAATGTGTAGTTATGAAAGTGTTAGAGCCATGAAGTCTAAAATCGAGAAAAACCCATCAACAGATGCGTATTCTTGTGCTTCTATCCTTGCAGACCTATTCAGAGAGCCAGACTTGGAATTTGGTAGTTTTTCAGTGATTTTTGGCAAGGAGAACTCTGATCTTAAATCAACAGCGATCCTAAGGGTGACTTTTAGCGGTACTCAAAAGAGAAATGCCTATCAGCATTGTAATAAAGTACTTTTTCAGCAACTTCAGTCACATTTTAATCAACAACAGGAGCTTCATGTATATGCTCTCATAAGTAGGCAACAAGCCCTAGAGCTCAGAGAGGTAAGAGGGGGTGATGAAATGCGGTTATATCATATTTGTGAAAAGTTTGGAGTGAATTTGGTTGGTAGGAAAGGCCTTGGGCCATCTGCAGATTCTGTTATTTCTTCTATTAAAATCCAGAGAAACAAATGCAAAACCCTCAAGTCTGGTGTGTATTTCATCCTTCGGTTTATTCTTTTATTCTTGCTAGTATGCTTGTGTATATGGACCTAATATCACCCTCTTTTTTTTTTTTTTTTTTTTTTTCTTTCCAAAAGGTACATCTAAATATAAAGGCACCTCTTTGAAGCAAAAGATGGTCAGGTATGAACACGAGCTCTTATCGAAATTTCGGTCTCTATGTGTGTGTGTTGTATGATAATAACTTCTCCACGGGAGGTTTACTGATATAATCTGCCCTTTGGTGGCGTGCTTAAATTTTTTTCTTTCCAGGAAGGCTAAAATTATAAGGAGAGCTACTCCTATGCCTCTGAATTCTCTTAATGGAAATAAAAGTCGGTGTTGGTACCAGCGGCTCCAATGATCCACCCAACCTTCCTTGAATCTTAAATCAGTTGGCGATAGTAATGGTGGTAACCCTCCTACTCCATACGTTGAAGAGAGGGAGTTCAGTTCTACCAACAACTCGATTCCTGACCCACCCAATCTTCCTTCGAATCCTAAATCATTTGGTGATAGTAATGGTGGTAACCCTCCTACTTCATACGTTGAAGAGAGGGTGTTCAGCTCTACCAACGACTCGATTCCTGACCCACCCCATCTTTCTTCGAATCTTAATTCAGTTGGTGATAGTAATGGTGGTAACCCTCCTACTCCATACGTTGAAGAGAGGGTGTTCAGTTCTACCAACAACTCAATTCCTGACACACACAATCTTCCTTTGAATTCTAAATCAGTTGGTGATAGTAATGGCTGTAACCCCCCTATTCCACACGTTGAAGAGAGGGTGTTCAGCTCTACCAACAGCTCAATTCCTGTTTCAAGTGCAGCAAATGAAATTAATGCCAACGAGAATGCTCTTACTATCGATCCACTTAATACTGACACACTCTCCGATTGCATGGATTTTAGTATGGCGTATGACGTCCCTGTGGTTAATGATTTTGATGATTCTATAATGAACTACGTTGACGGTTTTGCTCCTACAACAAACTCCACATCTGATGCTTCATTACTAGGTAGTATAGATGGTTTTGTTCCTCTGTATTCAATTGATGTGGATAATTTAGCTGGCATTGTTGATGATTCTAATCTGTATGGAAATTGGGCATTTGATTTTTTGCCACCTTCAAATGCAAATCCTGACAATTTATAATTGGAGGCGTGGCTTGAAAACCGGACAGCATGAAAATATTTTAGCAGACACAGGGTCTCTCCGGCTGGTACGTGTCTTTCACTTCATCTTAGTATTGTGGTTTTCCCAGGTTATTATAGACGTTCATCTTTTTCTGCTGATCCCTGTTTTGGTTATATGGTGATCTTTATCACTTACTCTTTCATCTAGTGATATCAGTAGCTGATTTGATTTATGCTGATCTTTATTACTCCCTCCGTCCTTTAGTGGAACAAGTTTTCAAAATCACCAAGATTAAGAAAGTTGGTAATTGCTTTTGATTTGACAATAAGACTAAAATAGCCTTGGTTATAATTAATGCATTGTCACTTTGGATATGTCATGATTCTTGCAAGTTGGAAACTTTGGTTCACAACCTTACTGCTTGCACTATCTTTGTTGCTCTATTTGACAGGGTTTTTTTTCTTTTTAATCCATGGTGAAATGTATCAGAATGTGTACAATGCATGATTTGAATAGAAAATATGTATTTTGTGTAGTACATGTACTGTAGAACTCAAAGATTATGTTGCATATCGTTTTTAGTGGATCTGAATCTCTATTTTACAGAATTTTTTGTTTGTTTTAACAGTATCTACTGCAAGTGCATTGATCAACAGAACCTCCTCCGTTGAGAGAAGGAATGGGCACCATGATTTTGTGAAGACAAGAAGAGAAAACCAGGGGAGCCAAGTTTTATTCAGTCATGAGTTCGAGTCGTGAAAAGAACCTTCAGATGCACGATAATGTTGTGTACAGTAGGCCTTGATGACACGACCCTTTTGGACGCTTATAAACATGACGTTCTCAAGCATCAAACTGAGCTCTGCTGATTATGAAGATTGAAGAGGAAACAGCCACAACAGTTAGAGGTGGTGGAACATTTTTGTTGCGGAATGAAACACTTTTTGACTATTGTACATTTATGAAAGATTGTTGAAGTAGAATAGACAATTGTATATAAAACTAAGATTATGAGTTTAGCATTATACGTGGGAGGTTTTAAAGTGTTGAGTGGTTTTCTTTTTAGAATAATCATATTAGGTTAAATTATTTAAAGGAACCCATTATATGGGTTATGTGATAGTTCTCAGCTCGTTATGTGATACTACAAACATTCGTGTTACATTCATATATACGCTCAATCTTGTCCACTATCCTTTCAACTTTGAAAATAAAACATTTAATAAACGGCATATATGTCCATATACACTAGCAAAATACGACACACTTAGGATTTTTTTCCGGGCGACATGGGCGATAATTCTAAAATAAAATTGCAATCAAAAAAATATGTAGTAGCATTTTTCTTTCTGTCATCTACGATTCACAAAAAACACCACTAGACATCGCAAAAAAAAAAAAAAAACACTAATTTATATTTTGCTTTATATGATAAAAAAACCACTATATATCGAATGATCCGAACACATTAACAATTCTACTTCTATCGATAAAGATTTAAAACTACAAACAATATTTTTGAACAAACCAATATTCCGAAACCGATTAATATTTTTGTAAATGTATCACTGTAATAATAACTATGTATTTTATTTATATGATTAAAGTTTATATCAAATTATCAGATAATTATAGATGATAGGAGCGAATATAATTTTATAGGAACGAAAAAAATACATAACATATATATATTTTAGTGTATTCTTCGGATCCGAGGGGGCAAGCGCCCCCACCCCTTGGGATGCATCCGCCCCTGCATTGAACAAAGGCAATATGAAAAAAGATTTCTCGTGTGTGCATAAATTCTTTCGAGTATAGGGTATAATATTCTTTCGTATAGGGTAGTGTGTGTGTCAATCACTTATACACAACAAATGATACAATATGCTTTTACACCGTTGATTATGACAAGTCTACATCATGATCAATGATATGCAAACATGCCATGTCATTCGTTATGTCTGCTCGATTATGACAATAGCTCTACCCCCCTTGAACTTTATCCCTGTAGTAAGACTGACTACTTTTGCAGCACCTTCCCCATCAGAAAAAACAAGGTTATTCATATGTATTTGTATAACTACAATATCAATTATCAAGTGTGGAATGATACTATTCAAATCATTCAAATTTACTGAAAATCAATTACAACATAATATCTATTCAAATCTGTAAAAATAGAGATTATCTAAATTCTGCTATACAATACCGTACAAAATACAAATTCTCTATTCAAGTTATATATACACAGCGCAGAGATTTGATGCATTTCATTTCAAATAAAGATTCTTCAAAATTCAGAAAAGTAATGTTCAAGTATGCAAAATAAAGATTCTTCAAAACTCAGAAAAGTAATGTTCAAGTATGCAAGTACTCTTACCAGCACAAACACCTATTTACTCTCTTAACCACTCTTGTAGTTTGGCTTCTTTATCTGCCTTTAACTCTTCATATTTCTCTGCTAGCAAAACAAGTTCATCTTTTGACATACTTTGATCACTTTGCAACACTTTTAACTCATCAGGAACCTGATTTAATAATCTCAATTCCTCTGATTCAACGTCTGCCGTCTCTGACGAGTTATTACCATCCGAATGACCTTTCTCTTGGCCCGACTCTTCAAACTCGGCTCGATTCCACCCGAAATTTCCAAGTTTTGTGGACCTCATAACACTAGACAAATAACCAGAACTTCCAGCATCATCATCCTGGTGTGATGAACTTGAACTACGACCCCAAGTAGACGGACTCCAAGAATTAGCAGCTATCCCTGTCTTGAACGAAGAACTCGAGCTTCTTATTAATCCTTTTTTGGGTTGATTTGTACCCATTATAGCTAAAGAGCTAGCTATATCTTTAATCATGTCATCAGCAATGACATATCCATAGTCTCTCATTGATCTTACCATTGAAATAGAATCTTCAGTGTCCTCTGTATGCAAAGCCATCTCACGAGATTTCTCCACGACATCGTTCTTGAGATGAATTAAGTGGGGTGCAGAGTTTTGAATATGCTGCTGAATGTAGAAAAGGCCAGCAGATGGTTCATTTGCAACAAAATTTATCATCTCTGCTAAGCATTCACCTACCTCCACAAACCCGTCCACTGGAGATAATTCGTGTATCTTCTTGAAGTTAAATGGATCTTCATCGCTGTAAGAAAATAAACCAAAATTTGATTATATGATTTGACATATCAAACCTAACGGTTTTATCTATATTGCAACACACAATTCTTTCAAGAGAAAACACGCTTTTTACAAGAGAAGGTTCACTTGCAAACTCATCTAAAGCTTACCCTACCCAACTAACTTTTAATGTTTGGGAATATGAACAAGTCAGTTTTCTGTCCTTAAAATTTCTATGGAATAATAATCATTTCATTCAAAAGATACGCAGCCGAATGGATGCCTTGAGGAAGAGGTCAAATCTGTGGCGACAACCACAGATTGATAAGGACTTTTCAGGGATCCGTATACTCAGGATTCTCACTGCACCATGCTGCCCTGCTGCCTCATTCCACAAACCAAATAATGCAACTTTATTCATTTGATAAAGTATTTTTCTCTTTAATATACAACATCCACTTTATTCAACATAAAACCCGATACATTCCAAACAACATCTTTAACCAAGTTATTCACTGAATAAGAACAAAGAAAGATGTATACATGTTCAAATGAACCCTAAGTTTCTGCTCTATTATACCTGATACAATCCAGATAGCATCATTAACCAATTTAATTCAGTGAATAAGAATAAAGAAAGATATAGTATATATGTTCAAATGGACCCTGAGTTTTGCTCTATTCTACCCAATACAATCCAGAGACCATCTTTAACCAATTATATTCAGAGAGTAAGAATAAAGAAAGATATATCCATGTTGAAATGGACACTAAGTTTCTGCTCATTATTCAATCATCAAGATAGCTGGAACACTCCGATCTCAGTGAACATCATAAATATTCATTCTTTGCAATGTAAGGTAAACGATTGAGAATTAGATCGAGTGAATATTGCAAATCAATTTGTGAGAATAAGAATTTGAGTGCATAAACTGATAAAAATCAACCTAGCAGTGCAATTCCAAGGGAAAATGAAATTCGAGAGAAGAAAACGAGAGGGTGTGATCAAACAAGCATCTTACTCAAACATAGATCATTAAAATTCCAGTGAACTTGTTGATGATGCAAATCCACTACCTGCAAAAGCTGAATTCTCACAACGGTGGTCAAATCCGATTAGAAGTAGTAGAGAACTTTACTTCGAAACATTCTGACAGGTTTCGCATCAAAATTAAACTAAGCTTGAAAGCTAATTTGATCGAGAAGAGGAAGTTCCCAGCTTGGATTCCTTCAATTCCCAATTCCCAATTCCCAATTCCCAATTTCCAAATTCAGCAAGCTAGGTCAACACGAGGAGGGATCGATGATTCGAAGTCACAAACATTCTCCTTAGAAAATACAGTAGTAATATCAAATTATCTTTCAACGCACATTAGCATTTTGTGTAAACGAGTAAGCTCTTGTTCGGCTCGTTAGTGATCGTGAATCAAGCTCGCATAAATTTGTAGGCTCGGTTTTTTTAACCGTGATGCATCATATCATTATTGGAGAAATTTGAATTAAAAATTAATGCTAAAATGATGGAGGGTCGTATCGATTCAGTAAAATGTTACAACCACGTAAGAGTTTGTATCATTTCCGTTAAATGTTGCAACTGTTAAACGATGTAGCTTCACTCTCCTATATTATCCCAACACTCGAGTGAAAATTGATATAAAAAAATTCATTAGAAATTTTTCGCCTGACAAAATTATGCATTGATTCATGTCTCACTCAAAATAACTTCATAAATTCGAGTCAAAGAAGAGATTTACAGAATATAATCGGTTCGCCGTTTTTTTTTCATTGAAATGCAACAATTCGAAGAATGTATGACTGTTGTATTTTGGAAGACGATTTTCATTACCGTATGCACATAATCGGGGTAAAAACGTCTTAAGGATAGAATATTGCAAAATTAGCCTATTGGCCGGACCCCAGAAAAGCCATTCGGTCCGTGGATGATAGCCCAAGACGACGCAGACAGTATGCCGGGCAACGAAATCGTCCGGAAAATCAGACTTCTTCAGATCAAAAGGCAAGGCAAACAGATAACCCAAGAGGAAATCAAACCAAGGAATATGGAAGGGGTCAGTCTGGCTCCCGTTTTGAAGTCCTAGTGGAAGAAAATGATCATGAAATATCTCAGCCAGAAGAAGGGGTGCTCGAGGAAGTGCAATTGTTGAAAAAGCAAATGAAGGAAGCAGCCACGAGCTCAAAGGCACCAAATACAGTATATCAATATTAACAAAAGCATCAAGCATGGCAGTAGGGGGCATGCAAGGGGGAAATCAAACAGGGAATAAAAAAGGAAATGGTCAGAAAGAAAAGCTAGATAATGGCACGAGACAAAACACTCTTTTGGAGGCAGGTAAGAGGAAGGAACCGAGTCTTAGTGGGACGATGGTGAATAATCCAGCAAAAAGGTCATCAATAATTTCAGGCAACCGTGATGGGAATGGGGGACCAAATGAACCTCTTTACGACGTCTCCAATGGGCAAGACAAACATCAAGGCCAAGGTGGAGGTAGTAGGGACTCGAATTTCAAATCCAAGCCCCCTGACATTTTTAATAATGATCACGACAACATGGTGCGAATGGAAGATCAAAGTGTAATGAATTGGCGGTTGAGGGATGAACCCCCTGATGACATGGTAGAAGTGGTTGAAAAAGACCACAACAAATTATCGGATATTTTTTAATGCGTGCGATGACTTGGAATTGCCGGGGCGTAGGCTCGGTAGAATTTCTGAGAAGTTTGAGAGATTTTTTGAGGGAATATAACCCAAGTATTCTCTGCCTAATGGAAACGCGTGCTCCTAGTGACAAAGCCTGGCCTATTCTTAACAATTCACGGTTCAATAAGGTGATTTGTGTGGAAGTAAATGGCTACGCTGGAGGTATTTGGTGCTTTTGGAATGACAATGAATTCAATATTCAGTTCTTGTCATGTATCTCACAATGCTTAAATATTGTCATTTGTAAGGATGGTGCTATTTCCTGGATTATGTCTGTTATTTATGCATCCCCAACTCCCACTGTTCGTAATGAGTGTTGGCAGTACTTGACTCGGATCTCGAAAGCTATTAAGTACCCTAGGTGCCTTATGGGTGATTTTAATCAGGTTATTGATCAAGCCAATAAACGCGGCGGTAGACCAGTAGGTGGCTACAACAGGAATGCTATGTGGAATATGGTCCAGAACTGTGAGCTTATTGGGGTTGATTTCCAAGGTCCTAGATTCACATGCTAGGGTCCTCTTTATAAGGGTGTGCATGTCATGGAGCGATTAGACCAAGTATGGTGTTCGACAGATTGGATGATGCTTTTTCCTGATGTATCTTTGATTCACCTAACAAGAGTCCAGTCTGACCACAGCCCTGTTCTTTTGCAACTTTTTGGTGAGCAACAGAAAAATCGTTGCTCCCTTTCACCCAGATTTTTGAATGCTTGGCTTGAGCATTCGGGGTTCTAGAAATTTGTTGAGGAGAATTGGATTCATAAGCCGGGACAGATAGGGGACACTATTGCTGACTTTATGAAGAAGACTAGAAAATGGAGTAAAGAGGTTTTTGGGAATATATTCTTTAGAAAAGATAAGTGTAAGAGACGGCTACACAGGATTCAAAAATATTTGGACGAACACCCCTCCCATTTTCTGTCTAATAAGGAGAAAGAATTATCCCAATAACTGAATGATATCCTATTCCAAGAGGAAGTTTATTGGCATCAAAAATCTCGACTACAATGGCTTGCAGAAGGGGAGCGTAACACACACTTCTATCATCTCACTGCCGTCCAAAGGAAGCAACGCTCTGATATACGTACGCTGAAGAGACCCGACGGGTCATGGAGTGATACTGATGATGAGATTAAGGAGGTGGAGAGGAATTTTTTTGTTGAGCTCTATGCAGAAGAGGCTAATTCTCATCAGTGCCATTGTGCATTTGAGTTTGCTGCACTTGATGACGTTGACCGTAATTTTATTAATAGAGATGTGTGTGAAAACGAGATCGAGGAAGCTTGCTTTGGAATGGGTACGTATAAAGCTGCCGGGCCGGATGGTCTCCTCCCATTTTCTTTCTTATTTGTTGGAGTATCATTGGACCAGATGTAGTTTGATTTATTATTGGGGCTTTTGAGTCTTCCTCGTTCCCGAACTCCATGAATGAGATTCTCATCTCCCTCATCCCAAAGGTGGATCACCCGGAAAACCCTTCGCAGTTCAGGTCGATAGCTCTTGCAAACGTGGTCATCAAAATTATCACGAAAATTATAGGCAACCGTTTCAAGAATATAATTGGTAAACTCGTCGGTACAACGCAAAGTGCTTTCATCCCTGGGCGTAGTAGTGCGGAAAATATTATTTTGGCACAAGAAACGCTTCACTACTTGCACAATAAGAAAGGTAAAAAAGGTTATATGATTGTCAAGGTTGATTTGGAGAAAGCCTACGACCGGGTAGACTGGAGTTTTCTAAAAAATATCCTTGGCATCATCGGCGTATATGAGAAGTTGACTAAGCTTCTTATGCACTGCATTTGTTCCACGAAGTTGTCCGTTCTATGGAATAGGGAGAAATTAGAGTCCGATTGCACCGTATCTTTTTGTGTTGTGTATAGAGGTCTTGAGCATGAAAATCGAACAGTCCGTGGCCCGTAGTAGATGGAAACCGATCAGAATCGCAAAAAATGGTCCCCCCTTATCTCATATTTTTTTTGCCGATGATCTCTTGCTTTTTGGTGAGGCAACTGTCGATCAAGCCCACGTAATGGAAGGCGTGTTACATGATTTTTGTGCTTGCTCAGGTCAGAAGGTTAGTGTGGCTAAATCGATTTTTTGCACCTCAAGAAATGTTAGCAGTGCGATGAAGGCTAATATCTCTAGCAGTCTTCATATGCGTCATTCACACAACCTGGGTGTTTATCTTGGTGTTCCGCTAATTCAGGGGAGGGTGACAATTAACCATTACTCACACTTGGTGGACAAAATGAATAAGAAACTGGCTCACTGGGAATCAAAGACCTTATCTCGAGCAGGTAAAAGCATTTTGATCAAGAGTTCGCTTGCTACACAACCCTATTATCTTATGAACACTGTCCGGTTGCCAAAGGGATCACAGACCATGTTGAGAGAATATGTAGGGACTTTTTCTGGGGGGATAATGAGGAGGGTAGGAAATTGCATACGATGGCGTGGTACAAACTCTGCAAACCCAAAAATGGTGGGGGTCTTGGATTTAGGCTGCTGGACCAAATGAACTTGGCTCTGCTTGGTAAGTTGGTATGGTGTATCTTAAGCCAGCAGAATTTCTTGTGGGTAAAAGTTTTGGCGTATAAATATAAGGAGATTTCAGCGACCCCTAAACCGGGATGCTCTCCGGTATGGCGGAACATATGCAAGGCTTATCAGGCGTTGTGGAGTGGCTTCAGTTTTGAAAGTGACTCGGCTCGATGGGTAGCAGATCCTAAAGGGAAATATACGGTGGCGACCGGCTACTTCCACCAAGTGCAGGAGAGCGATATGGATACTGTTTCGGAGACTTGGGACATGATTTGGAGTTTAAAGTGTCCAACTAGGGGCAGTTATCTCATATGGCTAATCATGCACGGGGGACTAATGGTGGCTGAGAGTTTGGCTAAGCGGCACATTATCCCTACTGCTAGATGTGCAATTTGTGATGAAGGCGAGAGTCTATTCTCCATGCTATTCGAGATTGTAGATGGGCGGCGAGGTTTGGACTCAATGTCTACCCCGTGAATGTTGGAGCCAGTTTTTTGCGGCCGATACACGAAGGAGTGGGTGGAGCTTAACCTTAGAAAATGTAGAATATTGCACACACTTCAATCAGTAAGTTTTCTGTCAAATTTTACTGTTTTCATTTTTACATGAATTACATGTTGAATTTGTTTTTAGGACGTTTTTATTCTTATATTAATGAATGCTGTTTCAATTCCTTTTTTTTTTTTTTTTTTTTTTTTTTTTTTTTTTGTCTAGAAAAATTGCAATTGAAATTTACGGAGTACTTATATGATGGATTTCATCTAGGAGTTTCTAAACATTCCAATTTCCTACTCCATCCGTTTCGAAACAACTGAAACATTTACTAAAATAACTGATGCATTTATATTTCCAATTCAACATTAATCACCCTTATGCCTAATTGCACTGATTTTCCTTAATCACCCTTATTAAACCGGATTTTCTTCCTTAAATATTTATATATATATATCTCGAAAATATATACATAAATACCCAAATTATTAAACTCCTAATAAAAGGAACCGAACCCAATATTTCGTTTTCGTAAAATGACACGTCTTTCCTTTCCCGAAAATCGGAATATTACAGTATCGATTTAAGATTGAGAATCAAGTTTATTTTTCTACATTGTGAGTGACCATGCTTGATGAAGTCATGAGTCTACTTGAGCTGGCACACAAGTATTCAACTTCTTTGGAGGACCGACTCTCTCTCAAGAAGCCAATGATGTTGAAAAAGTCCATGAAGTATAGAAAACCAGTGAGAATTCGGTGGGTTTGACTTGAAATCTTTCTGGGACTATTCCGTCTATTGGAATCTATGATGCATCGACACTTCACTCTGGACGCCGTTCGCCGTGTCTGACACATTCACGACATGCTCCGACATATGTCCGACACGTGTCGACTGATTAAAATAATATTATTTAAAATTTTAATATCCGACGCGCCTCCAATACGTTGTCGACACTTCCCGACACTCATAAACCCAAAATTTTAATTTTGTATTTATTTATTTAAGTTTTCTTGATGAAACGTTAAAATATCGGTTTTATTTTTATAATGCTTTTAGTAAATAAGTACGTAGTATTAAGTTTATATGTTCTTGTTGATAAACAATCATTTTCTGATTTGTAGTATTTTGAAGGTCAATCACAATTTCTTTCGGCATCGTTGTATAGAGGTCGAATATCTATTTTAGATATTCATAAAGTTTTACGTCTTACCTATCTTTTTTTCTAGCTTTTTTAGATTTTTACAATTTTGTTTTGGATAAATTGAATCTTATTCACATCATATATATATATATATATATATATATATATATATATATATATATATATATATATATATAATATATCGCGGCGTGTCGTGTTTTTAAATTTTAAATTTTCAAATTAACCGTAATAAAGTGTCAGTATCGTTGGCATATCCGCGTCTCTGTCTGTGTAACATAGATTGGGATCACTGAACTAGAATTTTGACCATTTCGTCTATTAGGATCACTGAACTAGAATTTTAACAATTTTAGTCGTGATTTAGTTCGCGCACTTGTAAATTAACTACATCTGTGTAGAATGGTAATGGAGAAGACCAATACATTGTGAATATGCTTCTTCAATGTCTATTTTCAAGGTTGCTTGGGTTTCTGTTACTTTGTATTCGTTGTATATTCATTAATTTTTGTGTGTTGCTTCTTTTTTAGGGGTGGGCGATATTATGTTACATTTTGGACGATGGCACCTAAAAATCAAGAGTTCTGGATAATAGCGATTGACATCATTGAACGCACCCTACCCTATCTGGTTAGGGTGCAAATCGGGATGACTAACGAGACCCACGATAATGAGGAAGAGACAAAGACTACACGGATGATTGTTCTATGACTAAGGCAGGATGCCTGTAGCGTTGGAACTCAAATTGCATTTTTGTAATTTTATTTTGGGGTTATCGAAGATTTGTATACCGTGACAGAGGATGCTGTACTCTTTCTTATACACTTGGATCTTTCCACACTGGGGTTGCCAGATTTAGGTTTTAAGAAGACATGATTATGTCCTGATTCATAAGGGGTCAGGACACGGCATGTACGGATTTTATTTTTTTCAACAATAAAATAAAATCATTTTCCGTAAAAAAAAACCATTGACGTTCGTAATGTGGTTCCGAAAGTAAAAAGAAGAAATACATACGTTGTTTTTTCGATACGACCGTCACTGGCACTGACATTATGGTTATAAATATATCATTGGTGAAAACGTCAGTCATTCTACTGGCGTTATTATCGAAAAAGAACCATCGACGTTCCTAGTGTGGTGCCGAAAATAAAAATAAGACATACATGTGTTGTGCCGGAAGTAAATGAAGAAAAAAATGTCAAAATGGTGCGCCGCCTATATTTATTGTAATTAGAAAGCCCAAGCCCAATCGTATAACCTAATACCCTGTTATACCCTAATTTTATACACCAACATAAATCAAAATATCGGAAACCAATACCTGGGCCCCTCCTTAAACCCCTTTCTCTAACGTAAGAAACTCTCGTGAAAACCATGGCAAGCCACACAAATCTAAGAAAAAAAGAAGCTTGATCGGCCTCATTAGGTTTCGAATCTAACCGACAGAGTATCGGGTCGACTGTAGTCTGGCTAGGTGAGTCAAGGTCGTATCCATATGAAGAAATCTCAATTGAATACCAAAGCAGCACAAACATTTAGTCTAGGTGTATCAATAACTTGAGAAGTGGTTTTTAATCAACTACAAAAGCAACTTAAACTAAGTGATCAAAACGAACTAAACGTGCAATTAACTAAAGCTAAAATGACTCTGATGAAGGGAAAATTATATGAAACGAGGTGACTCGGGTGATGTTCCTATTAACTAGATATGAGGTCTTGTAACTACTCGGAATCAAGCTTCATGAATGAGTTCCCAAAGCATTCAAGGTGTTATTCACTATGTTAACGTCAATCGATCTCTCGCATCAACAAAGTATAACCAAACATCTATCTATCGGCTAGGACTAGATTTGAGTGCTATGAATTGCCAATCTAAGATTAGGGAAATCAATTCTATCTCTAGATGATTTTACTAAGTGCTCATGTGACTAGTGTCCATGTCAATTCTTACAATTACGCCTCGAATTAACACTTACATGATGCAATTAGTCGTGAATTAATCACACCTATGAAGACCAATCACTATGACTTGAACAAATTAAAAACATACAAGACTTGAATCCAAACAGTTAGAAGATTTCTAGCTCATTTTCTCATCACCCAAGCCACAATTAACTTAGCTACTCATAGTTAAAGCAATAGCAAAGCAATTCATACCACCTAAAGCCATTAAAACAACAAATTAAGTTAAAAACAAAATCTTGTCTCAATTGAGTGTGATACATGAAAAGATGTCAAATACCATGAAGATTCACCAAGGAGATGGTCAATTATCCATTGTAGATTAAAGCGCAAGCTCAAGTTTCAGTCACTTTAACTCAGGTAATAAGTGAAATTAGTGCTTGCGCTTTAATCTACAATGGATAATTGAGCATCTCTTTGGTGAATCTTCATGGTATTTGACTTGAAACTTGAGTTTTGAGTCCTCATTTTCGCCTAAACAATGCCCAGGTCGTCCAGCTCTATTCTTTTCTAAACCCCCAAAATATCTGATTATTATATTCTATTACTAGTTATAGAATGTGTCATGCAAAGCACGGCATGCCCCTTCCAAATTGTTCTCCATTATATAGGGAAAATGATATGGAAACAATATAACTATGCATAAAAGAAAATGATCGACATATATTTAGTTAGACACAAAACATCATAGCATAACATGTTTTAACTTCTAACTAACAAGCATGGTCATATTATAATACTTGCAAATCCCCTAGAGGGATTACAACTGATATAAATTCAAGCATTGCCAGATTGTTCAACTGATAAAAACAAATGGTTGAGTGATGTTATCACCCAAAGTCTGACCTAGTTTTCATATTATAAGACCATTAGTTATAAGCCGAAAGACTAATGGCCTTAATATGCAAACTTCCTTGCCAAATAAACAAATAAATAACATCGACTATCCTAATACTAACAATGGCCGACTTGGCATAAACACAAACGCTTCAAATTATTTTTCTCCTTCCCGACATCCTTATTCTTTAGTTTCTTGACAGGGCTCTCATGCATTGGATTTAGCAGAGCCGATTCAGCGTTGGCAGATGAAGGCATTTGCTTTGGGCCATTGTTGTTTTCCCATCGGAGCACGCAGAAAATACAATCGCCCGTTTTGCAGTTGCACATTGCCATGAAGGTTTATCTTCAACAAATGTTGAATTGCCTAATTCTTCTATGATATTCTTCATAGCTGGTCTAAATAATTTGTGTTCTCCATCACCGCTTATAGAGCAAACAACAACTAAATTTGAAGGGTCCTCAGACACAACCAAAGTAGTTATTGTCTCTAGCATTGATATGGTGGCATCATCTCTTGGGTATTGCTAGTTTCGATTGCATTGTTTAATGTGGGGATTCTAACAGCAAACAATTAGTTTTTACCACAGCTTGATTAAACAAGCTAAACAACCTATAATTATTTCCATGAGAAAAAGATATGAAACAAGGAGAAATTGAAGCCAAAATGTATAAACTCTTTTATTTCGCTTTGCTAAATCCTTGTCGTAAGTTTGCACCAAAGAATGTAAGGCCTTGGTGGTGGTTAGAACAATGGATTTAAAAATAATTAAATAAAGCCTCTGGAGTTTGGTTTGTAAGTAGTTCTACAAGAACTTAGGGCAATTTAAAAATAGCAAGTAATATTACAATTTAACTTCTAACTGATAGCCGTATTTGCATCAATGAATTCAAAAACATAAACTTGCGAATTTTCTCAATTTTCAAGAACAATGATAATCACCAGAACAAACAGCACAATAACACATGTTTGCTTCAGGATCGATGTTCAGCAATGCGTATTTCCAAACCTCAAGCAAGGAAGCACAACAACAAAATCACGAATCACTTCGGTATATTTTCCATTCTTCATTGTCACAACAACCTAGTCTAGCCCAACAATAAGTTGCTCTACGAATAATCAAAAAGAAAACTAACAAAAAGATTATTATGAAATTTTCTTGTTACGTTAATAGTTTTTCACATTGAATGGTATTCTATAACTACCATTGATCCAGATACCGTGTAACATCCCAGTTTTTTTTAGAAATAATAAACATTATACGATTTACTAATATTTAATACTTTTTAGATTCCTCCATTTGAGTTATTCTATTTTTCTTATTTCTAAACACTAATTTACTGAATTTATTTATATTATGTATAGAATTCTTCATGACACGAATATTTGCTCCGCTTATGTCCTATAATGTTATAAATAATTAAATAGTGTAAGATGTAAATATATTTTACCCTAATATTATTGAGGGTTTCATGCATGCAATTATTTCTAAAAATCCATCATAAGATACTGTTAGATTAAAAAGTCAAAGACAATTGAAGAAAACCAAAATGCTGAACTGATGATTTTATTGAGATGATTTAAAATAATACACTGGGTTTCCTTATATAGAAAAGGAATAACAAATGATAACAGAGTTTAAAGGATAAAGGATCCTAAAATATCTCTGCAATCTACTAAATCCTAACAATAAAGATACAATCTAATTCAAACAAATAACAATAATAATAATATCTCATATAATTCTTACATAATTTTAAATCAAATAAAATAAACTCCTGTCTAATAGATATTATGTTAATCTAACAGATACAACCATGAATTTGAGTCAACATTTTAACATTTGCATTTAAGTCATTCAGCCCATTTAATTTACTTAATTTCTGCGTAAATTATGGAATTGTTTCATGGTGTAATTCATGAATCCTTGTCCTTTGACTCAGTCTTACCAAGTTTTAGCCTTAAAATATGTATGGTTTAATATTTTCCTGAATCAGTAATAAATGTAAGGATTTTCCACTACTATATAAGTATCATGTAAGTAGTTGGCATTTTGCATGGAATGTGAGTTAGAGTCCCACAAAATAAAATAAAAAGGTGGAGTATTAGCATAGATGAGATGAGTAGGATTTGAAGTTCATACTGATGGGGGATGTTGAAAGGTATGTAAATAACAAGTTTTTCTTTCTCATGTATTTGTGAGGCAGAATCGTGGCATTAAATATTTTATTTTAGAGTAATGATGTTGTAAATTTCTATTGATTCTATTTGTTTTGTATTGTATTAACTTTGGTTCTAGTTAGAGTCATGAAATATATACATACTGCAGTTGAAAATAGCTAGACCACATACTGCAATTGAATACTCTTAAAGTTGTTTCTAGCTGTGGTCTTTTAATAAAGAACCGTGACTAGGAATTCGTTTTATGTCATTCACGGGTTTGTTAAATTTTTTCTGGAAACAAGTGTAATATAATTAAAGGAAGATTTTTTTTTTTGGTTTCATTACTATAATTTATGTTACTTCTGAAAAAAAAAAATATTTAATAGATATAGACACGTAAGTAAGTATAGCGTAATAATAAAATATAGTTGGTTTATACAACTTTTTGTTGAGCTGTAATTATTTACTTATTAAGGTTTATAAATGGGTAATACTTATTTTCGACTAAACATTGATAATTTAAACATGAACATAGATCGAACCTAACTGCGATAATTGTATATAGGCTATATGCCTAGACCCATCCATGGTAGAAATATATTTAAAAATTTGAACAAATTTGGGGGGGCTATAGAATTTTGGCGTAGAAATTATAATCTTCGGTTTCTTTCGTATCAATAATAGCAAGTCTATGTTATTAGGCTTGGAATATGGAGCTTGAAAGTCTTGAGAAATTTTGATGGTGCCAGGTGAGTTCTTATTTTATGTAAAGTTCAAAAAAGTGTGTTTTTCAAAGTATTTTAATTGAATATATTATATATTATATGTATCTTGTTAGAAATGATTCAAGAATTCTCTCGATTTAAAGAAAATACGTGATGAAACGAATCTTGACAAATGCCATTGCATGTCCCATCTTGGTGGCGTAGTAGATCTACTACCAACACCGGCGCATGGTATAACGATTTATATCTTTCCCGCCAGGCGGCAATTGCTTGTTCCTGCTTGCTTGATGGGCCCGCCGAGAGTTTCACAATCGGGTTAGCTGCGCGTCGGGCCTGTGACCGCGGTTGTGGGACCTGAGGCAAGTGGACTCTCCGGAAGCCCAGGAGATTGGGTGTCGGAAGGGACGGACTCCACTATAAAATTACTTGTTGTTGATATAAGGTGAGTGAAATGGGAGTCATAAGGCAGAGACTATCGTATCAGCTGTATCGATGTCTAGTAAAGGAACTTGAAGAATTGACGGACTTGCCTGTACTAGCTTGACTGATAAATAGTGCACAAATGATCTTGAACAAGTAAACTTTTATAAATCAATGAATCTTTCAAAATGTGAAAAGATTAATTCATTCATGATTTTGAGACTTCTTAAAACATGTATATAATAAAGTTGTTTTTAAATGTAACTCTCTCACACACGGCTCATCAAATTTTTTTTCGACGACTCTCTTTTCTTTTCCTTTTGTTCTTTCTTCGTGTTGTTTTTCTTTTCTTTTATAAATAAACCAGGGTAATGCATCCAGAGAAAAGAAAGAAAGATGACCCGACGAGATTGGTTAAAAGGATAATATTCATGACATGAGACGACGGGGATCACAATATGCACTTCCTTTAGCTAGTTAAAGTTATGGTATTCCTAAATGTTGTAATTTCTTTAATTAATCAATAATGTAGGAATGTACATTTACTTGTTGATCAATAAACATTGGGGTTTTTAGTGAAGTATTTGCGATAACATCGCAGTCTGCTCCTAGAATGACCCCAGTGGACCTAGGGGTCGGGAGCGGGCCGTTACATACCGAGTCTTATAACACAGTCACAAAATTATTCATAACACTTGAAGGCTTGAATAAGCTCAGATACTCATCATCAACTGATCCGTTTCTGTCTCTTTGAACACACAAAGGAAAAGGATGAACACACAAAGGAAAATGTAAAGGGAAAGCGTGAATCACCGAAGCTCACCTGGCGAGAGTTCCTCGATTCAACATACTTGTCATAATCTCCCCTCTTTAAATCCACTCGCGACGCACATTCAAGAATAAAGCACAGAGGAGTTACTAAAACCATTCCTTAATTAACACTACAATACTTTCAACCCATGTTAAACACTAAAATATATGTTGAAAAAAATGACAAAAACTATTTTATAATCACAAATACCTGAATGAAATTTCTGGATATGAGGTATTATCGGTATGAAAAGTGGGAGGAACTTCAACTCTTTAGACACTTCATCTGCAAAAGGGTGACAAAGATCAGATTAGGGTTGACTGAGTAAGTGGGTACCAATGTTAGGGACTTACCTGATGCAATTATCATTTTCTCATTTTTGTAGTATTGAGAAATTGGAGTAAACATAGTATATATATGAAGCGGGTGGATGTTTTGTCTGTTGGGTCAAACAATTGATGAAGATATTTTTAGATAGCTGTTATAAACCTAAAAAATAAAAATAAAAAGAACTATATTTTCTACTCATTATTTTTTATTGATAAAAGGTAATTTGAAAAAAAAGATTATATATTTATATATAAAGTATATCTTCTATATATTGCTCTCAGACGTAGCTCTCCTAAAACTTTAGAAAAGGGGGATGTGGCTTAATGTGGGAGCTTCTTGCTCTCAGACGTAGCTCTCCTCAAACTTTAGAAAAGGAGGATGTGGCTTAATGTGGGAGATTCTTGCTCTAACATTTTATAGAGAAGAAAGAGAAGAGAAGAAGAAGAAGATAGGTAGAAAATAATATCATTTCCTAAGACTATTTTTCTAAGTTTGCTGAAACAAAAAACTCCACCCGTCCAAGTATGGTCAACTTAGCTAACTAAATATCATAAATATATAATATTATGTCCATTATTTTAAGTCCATAGAATTGAAGCAATTCAGCAGGCCGAGTCTTTTACTTCGCCTGGGCTTGTGAACAATGAATGGCTCGGCTCAAACATGATGTTGTCCTTATTATCATCTTCATTGTAACTCGTCACTTCCGCTCATTTTAATAACCGAACCTTGAAATAACACACAAACAAACCAAAACGTGTAATTTCGTGGGGCACAAGGGACCCGTGTTTGCTATAAAACTCCACATTCTATCTATAAGGTGATAAAAATAGCGTGATTAGACATCTAAATGGTCAAATTACGGCCCAAAATGCTATAAAATTGGGTGAAATAGGCGTGAAATGCATAGACGGGTTAACTCTGATCACATACATTTGTTCTTGCTTTAACGTTTCATGATTACGGTATTGTTGCCGTTGAATAAAGGAAAACTCGAGTGGATGAATTTGTGATGGGTGACGGTTTTGACAAGACGGTAAAACTCTGGCTGGAGGCAACGGGAGTGGTGACTGCGTACAACATTTACAAGCTACGCTGCAGGCGCATCTAGAAATTTCACTTCTAAATCCAAAAACTATGCTCGAAATCGCTAATGAGGTAGCGGCTTTTATGAATAGAGAGCTTCCACGGTTTGGATTGGGATCGGAGACGCCTACACGCTGCATGACACGATCGATATTTTTCCTTCAAATCCGGATTTCGTGATCCATACCATCATACCCAACATGATTCGGGTGTATTTTCCTCAATTTGAAGAATCAAACTACACCTGCAAAGAATCATGTTACTTTGTAATGAAAGTGTACAAGGCATTGCAAAGCTTCAATCGAAGCATGTCAATCGTGGATGCCGTAATGTATGCGGCTCGCACTATTTGCTGTGCAATTCAACGCGAATGGTGGTCGGGGGATGAATACAGTATTTTAGCCGTTGAATAAAGGAAAACTCAAGTGGATGGATTTGTGATAGGTGACGGTTTTGACAAGACGGTAAAACTCTACCGGAGGTCTGGGCTGGAGGTAAGGGGAGTGGCGTCTGCGTACAACATTTACAAACTACGCTGCAGGTGCATCTAGAAATTTTAATTCTAAAACAACAGACTATGCTTGAAATCGCTAATGAGGTAGCAGCTTTTATTAATAGAGTGTTTCCACGATTTGAATTGGGACCGGAAACGCCTACATACTGCATTACACCGATCGGTAGTCTTCCTTAAAATCCGGATTCCGTGATCTACAGCATCATACCCAACAGGAATCATGTGTATTTTCCAGAATTGGAAGAATCAAACTACACTTGTAAAGGATTATGTCACTTTGTATTGAAAGTGTACAAGGCATTGGAAGGCTTCAATTGAAGTATGTCTATCGTAGATGCCGTAATGTATGCGGCTCGCGCCATTTTCTGTGCAATTCAACGCGACTGTGGTTGGGAGTAAAATACTGTATTTTAGCCGTTGAATCAAGGTAAACTCGAGTGGATGGATTTGTAATGGGTGGCGGCTTTGACAAGATGGTAAAACTCTACCGTGGGTCCGGTTTGGAGGCGGCAGGGAGTGGTGTCTGCGCAGACAACATTTACAAGCTACGCTGCAAGCGCATCTAGAAATTTCACTTCCAATTCCACGGACTATGTTTGAAATCGCTAATGAGGTGGCAGCTTTTATGAATATAGAGCTTCCACGTTTTGGATTGGGACCGAAACGCCACATTCTCGCATGACATTGATCGGTAGTCTTCCTTCAAATCCGATTCGTGATCTACACCATCATACCCAACAAGAATCGGTGTATTTTTCTCAATTGCAAAAATCAAACTACACATCCAAAAGATCAGGTCACTTTGTATTGAGAGTGTACAAGGCATTACAAGGCTTCTATTGAACAATGGCTATCATGGAGACCGTAATGTATGCGGCTCGAGCTATTTGTTTGTGCAATTCAACACAACCGGTGGTCGGGAGGATGCTTACGATATTTCGATCGTTGAATAAAAGGAAACCCGAGTGGATAGATCTCGTGATTGGTGATTGTTTTGACAAGAAGGTAAAACTCTACCGGGTCCAGGTTAGAAGAGAGAGAGTGGTGTTTGCGCACAATATTTACAAGCTACACGCAGACGCTGGCGTCGTAAATTTCACTTCCAAATCCAAAGACTATGCTTGAATCGCTAATAAGATAGCGGCTTTTATGAATAGAGAGCTTCCACGGTTTGGATTGGGACCAGAAACGCCTACATACTGCATGACACTGCTCGGTAGTCTTCCTTCGAATCCAGATTTTGTGATCAACACAATCATACCCAACATGAATCGTGTGTATTTTCCTCAATTAAAGAATCAAACTACACCGGCAAAGGACCAGGTCACTTTGTATTGAAAGTTGAAAGTGTACAAGGCATTGCAAGGCTTCAATAAAATCATGCTTATCGTGGAAGCCGTAATGTATGCTATTTTATGTGCAATTCAATGTGACCAATGGTCGGGAGGGATGATTACGGTATTTTAGCCGTTGAATCAAAGAAATTCGAGTGGATGGATTTGTGATGGGTAACGGTTTTGACAAGACGGTAAAACTCTACCCGGATTTAGGCGGGAGGAAGCAGGAGGAGTGTCCGCATACAACATTTACAAGCTACGCATCAGGCGCATCTAGAAATTTCACTTCCAAATCCAATGAATATGCTTTAAATTGCTAATGAGGTAGCGGCTTTTATGAATAGGGAGCTTCCACGGTTTGGATTAGGACCAAAACGCTTATATCTGCCGCATGACATTGATCGAGACCTCCTTCAAACCGGATTTCGCTATCTATACCATCATGCCCAACATGAATCGGGTGTATTATTGGAAAATCAAACTACATTTGCAACGGATCAGTCGTATTGAATGTGTACAAGGCATTGCAAAGCTTCATCAAAGCGTGTCTATCGTGGAGGCCTTAATGTACGCGACTCACGCTTATTTGCTTTGCAATTCAACGCGACTGGTGGTCGGGAGGGATATTAGAGTTATTGTTTTGCTCCTGAGGCAAGTCGATGCCCGTATAATATGGACACAGCGCCTAAAAAAATGGAAAATCGTAACTGTGAGTTGCCCTAATACACTCGACACGGTAAGAATGTTTTATGATCATAATGGTAATTTTTTTTATTTTGTTTTTCATATCAGTGCTTTGCCCCTTTGAGAATATTACGGTTTTGTGATAAGCCTTATATTGATGTGACACAAACATAATAAAATCTTCACGGTTGTTAAGTCAATAAATAAATCTCGTTATTGTTTTTTTCTCACCAAGTGACTCGAAAGAAATTCAAGTGTATTCTTTTTAATTATTGCATTATTTTGTCGTGGAGTAGTTTTGCTTTCATAAAAAATAGAATCTTGTTGTTTGTGTGAATATATCTTATGGCGTGGTTGGGCATTATGCCTTTGGCCGATCATGCGACTAATTTATTTTTGCAGGACCTATTCTTGTATGAGGTTGAGCTTGGAGATTCGTGATTCAATAACGTCGGTATTTGTGTTGATTCAGTTAATTCCTGTCGTCCGATATTACTATTGCTTGTTAATCTGGATATATCAATGTTAGTTGCCTACTATTTTGGTAAGTGACTTGATGTACTATTTTGGGACAGATTGTAACAAAACCATAAAGTGATGGATAGATTTAAGGTAGTATCACTATTCCATGGTCCAGGGCTCGCGATATATTAATGAAACGTAATAGCAATTTTATTTGACTTTTTGGTTTTAATAGGGATTGAAATGTTAAGTATTCTTGGAGAAAGGTTGTATATTCTTGAATAATTGTTTTAACAGGGATTACCTTATATTTTGTCCATCCAATATATTAGTTAGCCTAAAATATAATAAAGTAAATTTCTAACAGTGTTAAGATACAAGCAACGTGTGGTTGGGTTGAGTTAGGAGAATGGAGAGACACTTGTGATCGGCGGTAAGTCTACATGGTTTCTGTTACTTACCGCCCGATCACAAGTATCTATCCATTCTCCGAACCCAACCCACATTGTTTGTATCTTAACAACGTTAGAAATATTACTTTGTTATACTTTAGACTAACTAATATATTGGATGGGCAAAATATAGTATGGAGGAGCAATCCATGTTAAAACCAATAAGTCAAGAATATGCTTACCAACATTTCCCCAAGAATACTTAACACAACAATCCCCATTAAAACTAAGAAGCCAAATAAAATTGCTATTGCGTTTCATGAATATATCGCAAGGGCTGGACCACGGAATAGTGATCCTACCTTACATCTATCCATCATTTTCTGGTTTTGTTACAATCAATCTCTTACCAAAATAGTACATCTATCAATCAAAAATAGTATTCAACTACCATTAACTAAATTAACACAAATACCGACATTATTGAATCACGAATCCCCAGAGACTCAACCTCATGCAAGAACATGTCCTGCAAAAATAAGTTAGTCGCATGATCAGCAAATGCATAATAGTCAACCCTACCAGCCTGCCACAAGATATATTCACACAAACAACAACATTCTATTGTTTAGAAGCCAAACTACCCCAGGACAAAATAATACACTTGAATTTCTTTTGGGTCACTAGGTGGGAAAAACAATAATGAGATTTATTTATTGATTTAACAACCGTAATTTTTTTATTATGTTTGTGTCACATGAATAAAAGCTTTTGCACAAAACTAGAACATTCTCAAACGAAGAAACACCAAGCATCGATATGAAAAACCAAAAGAATTCCTATAAAAAAACAAAAAGAATTACCATTATTATTCTAAAACATTCTTACCGTGTCGAGTATAATAATAGGCAACTCACGATTAACATTTTCCCCATTTTTTAGGCGTGCGTCCTTATTGTAATGGCGTCGACTTGGCTTGGGAGAAAAACAATAACCTTAATATCCCTCCGAACACAAGTCGTGTTGAATTGCACAACAAAGCGCGAGCGGCAGACATTATCGCCTCCACGATAGACATGCTTCGATTAAAGCCTTGCAATGTCTTGTATACATTCCATACGTAGTGACCTAATGATTTGCAAGTGTTCCAATTGAGGAAAAAACACCCGATTCTTGTTGGGTATGATATTGAAGCTCACGAGATCCGGATTTGAAGGAGACTACCAATCAGTGTCATGCAGATGTAGGCGTTTCTTGTCCCAATCCAAGCGTGGAAGCTCTATATTCATAAAAACCGCTACCTCATTAGCGATAGTCCGTGGATATGAAAGTGAAATTTCTTGATGCACATGCAAACGTAGGTGATAAATGTTGTACGCAGACACCACCACCCCGCTTTCCAACGCCTCATACATACCCGTTAGAGTTTTACCGTCTTGTCAAAACCGTCACCCATCACAAATCCATCCACTCGATTTTTCTTTGATTCAACGGTTAAAATACCGTAATCATCCCTCCCGACCACCAATCGTGTTGAATTGCACAACAAATAACACGAACCGCATACATTACGGCCTCCACGATAGGCATGCTTCAATTGAATCCGTGAAATGCCTTGTACACTTCCAATCGAGGAAAATAAACTCGATTCATGTTGGGTATGATGGTGTAGATCACAAAATCCGGATTTGAAGGAAGACTACCGATCAGTGTCATACAACATATATGTGTTTTCCGGTCCCAATCTAAACGTGGAAGCTCTCTATTCACAAAAACCGCTACCTCATTAGCGATTTCAAGAATAGTTAGTTTGTGGATTTGGAAGTGAAATTTTTTAATGCGCCGCAGCTGTAATTTGTAAATGTTGTACGCAGACATCACTCCCGCCGCCTCTCAGCCCAAACCCCGGTAGAGTTGTACCGCCTTGTCAAAACCGTCACCCATCACAAATCCATCCACACGAAGTTTTCCTTGATTCATCGGCTAAAATACCGTAATCATCCCACCCACCACCCGACACGTTGAATTACACAACAAATAGCGCGAGCCGCAAACATCACGCCCTCCACAATAGGCATGTTTTGATTGAAACCTTGGAATGCCTTGTACTCACTCAATACAAAGTGACCCGATTCTTTGCGGTGTAGTTTGATTCTTCCCAATTGGGAAAATACACCCGATTTCGATTGGTATGATGATGTAGATCATGAAACCGGATTTGAAAGAAGACTACCGATCGAGTGTCATGCACTGTAGGCGTTTCGATCCCAATCCAAACCGTGGAATCTCTATTCATAAAAGCCGCTACATCATTAAGCGATTTCAAGCATAGTCCAACAACCAAAAACACCAACCAAGACACCTCGTGTCACATCCCAACTATCAACCCAAGGCACCAAGAACACCAACCCCAATGCATCACTACCGAGTCTATGAACACTACCCTTCAAAGCCTCCAACAAGCCTACGCCTAGACACTACCCCATCTAACATGGACGCAGACTTTATCTCCAATCAAAATAAGCTGAGACAGAAAGGCTCCTTACCAAAAACCACCCCAACAACAAGAAGACCAACTCCAAAAAAAGCCAAAGAGAAGAAATAGAACTCGAGAAAGGGATCCGGCAAAATTATGAAAATGAAAAGATCTAACCTCCTGCCGATCATGATATTGATCAAGATGAGATTGAATCTTTGACTCAAACCGACAAATCACATTTTTGATCTACATCTCCATTTGCATCTTGGCGTGGCGATTTTCATCTCGTGGCAATTATGGCCTCCAATGAGACACTGTAATGATGCAAGTCATTAGAAATCGTAGAAATAATTTTTGGATTTTCATATTCTTTATTATGTACAACTAATAAAGTATTATATAGTAGTAGTGGGCGCTGCACTGCATTTCGGGTAATTAGAGGTCGCTTTGGACTAGGTGGTGGGCGTGAAAAGAAGAAGAGGATGGACCAAATCTACGAGGCGCCAGATCAAAGTCAATCTCCTCCGATGCTTGGGCGTGTCAGTCAGTAAAGTGCTCAACCAACGGACGAGGGCATTGAATAGAGTCCAAGTATTTTTGCTCGACATCCGAACGAGGGCTCATTTGGGAAACAGCCAGATCACTCAGTTGACTATACTATGTATGTGTAACGTATTTATGGCATCTCCATTTCAGCATGCGAGGAAATAACAAGCGATGTTTTATCAACTCATATCCTCAACCGAAATCGCAAATTCGGTAGCAATGGCATTAATAGTCTCATACGCCCATAACTGTAATACAATAGGGAACCCAGGTAAAGTGCGAGAACCTTTCACTTCAATAATATCCTTCTTAAGAATTCCGTTAACAGCCTTCTTATAGCATTCAACTCCCCAAACGAGGAAACAGCCAGATCACTCAGTTGACTATACTATGTATGTGTAACGTATTTATGGCATCTCCATTTCAGCATGCGAGGAAATAACAAGCGATGTTTTATCAACTCATATCCTCAACCGAAATCGCAAATTCGGTAGCAATGGCATTAATAGTCTCATACGCCCATAACTGTAATACAATAGGGAACCCAGGTAAAGTGCAAGAACCTTTCACTTCAATAATATCCTTCTTAAGAATTCCGTTAACAGCCTTCTTATAGCATTCAACTCCCCAAGGATAATTGTCAAATGCTTTTTTATCTTCAACAATATGTAGAAAGTCCAACCAAACAAAATCATTTCTCTCAGAACCAAATAACATTTGCTCGACAAAGAAACATAAGCCAAGCTTCAGCACATCATCATCCTCTGTGCATTTATAGAATGCATCACGCAAATCGCTGATGAAGATAATCGGAAAGTATTTCATAATGACCTTTGTCATGACACATGTACTCTTCTCCTCCCGCTTAACCAATGTGAGAAGCTTACCAAAATTCAACTCGTAATAAGACCAAACTCTCATCGCCCAAAACAACATTCCCGCCCGGCAATGATGAAACACGGCTCATCGGGCTCGAGATGACCGTATCCTTTGTAACAAAATCTTATGAATGAAGACTCTTGTCAAACGAGATTTTCACCCACATAAAAAATGATAGAATATGGATTCTTTTAGCTCCGTAAGGAAGTTGCAATCTTCAAATTTCTTATGAATCTTCATCATCATATTTTTTGTGCCTTTATGACTAACGATTTGCGTTATAGTGTTTCTCCATAGGAATAATTAATTGATGTAAGTATGCCATTTGAAACGAATAAAATGAAAGCACGGTAAAGTTCAAATTCTTTTTAAAAAAGAATAATATATTCCATTATGTGCAGAAAATGGAAAATACCATCATAAAAATCAAGACACTATTATTGAGCATCTTAAGTGGAAGACACATCTCTTCCGGCGCTTTAGTTCTCATAAGTATAAAAATACAGATTACCTCAACAGGATGGTTTTAGAATCGGCAGAAGCCCGCATTATAAGGCTTGATTTGATTATTTTGCACTTTGATTTGTGGTGCAACTCAAACGCATAAGACTAACGAAAAAAATGAGAAATTGATTTTAAAATACGTGTTTAATATATTTAAAATAAGTGATTATCAATATATTATTCTTTGTTCTAAAAAGAATTTGAACTTTACGGTGCTTTCATTTTATTCATTTCAGGATGGCAGACTTGCATGCATTAATTATTCCTATAGATGAACACTACAATGCAATCGTTAGTCATAGAGGCACAAAAATATGATGATGAAGATTCATAAGAAATTTGAAGATTGCAACTTACTTATGGAGCTAAAAGAATCCATATTCTATCATTTTTTATGTGGGTGAAAATCTCGTTTTACAAGGAGTCTTGATTTCACAAGATTTTGTTACAAAGGATACGGTCATCCGAGCCCGATGAGTGCGTTTCATCATTGCCGGGCAGAATGTCGTTTTGGGCCGAGAGTTTGGCCTTATTATAGGTTGAATTTTGGTAAGCTTTCCCACATTGGTTGATCGGTAGGAGTACATGTGTCGTGGCGATCTCATTAGAAATACTTTCCTGGTTATTCAAGATTATCATCAACAATTTACGTGATGCATTCTATAAATGCATGTAAGATGATGATGTGTTGAAGCTTGGCTTATGTTTCTTTGTCGAGCAAGTGTTATTTGGTTATGAGGAACCGATTTTGTTTGGTTGGACTTGCTACATATTGTTGAGGATAAAAAGCATTTGACAATTATCCTCGGGGAGTTGAATGCTATAAGAAGATCATAACGGAATTCTTAAGAAGGATATGAGTGAAGTGAAAGGTTCGCGTGATTTTATCGGGTTCCTATTGTATTACGCTTATGGCGTATGATGAGACTATTAATGTCATTGCTACCGAATTTGCGATTTCGGCTGAGGATGACTTGATAAAACCTCGCTTGTTATTTCCTCGCATGCTGAATGGAGATGCCATAAATACGTTACACATACACAGTATAGTCAACTGAGTGATCTGATTGTTTCCCAAATGGGCCCTCGTTCGGATGTCGAGCAAAAATACTTCTATTCAATACCCTCGTCCGTTGGTTGAGCATTACGACCAGCACGACTTAGACACGGCCCAAGCATCGGAGGAGTTTGACTTTGATACAGCGCCTCAGACATTTTGTCCATCCTCTTCTTCTTTTCACACCCACCAGCCTAATCCAGCAGCCTCTAATTACCCGGCATCTAGTACGGCGCTCCACTACTACTAGAATACTTTATTAGTTGTACATAATAAAGAATATGAATACCAAAAAATTATATCTATATTTCTATAATTTCTAATGAGTTGCATCATTCACATGTGTGTCTCATTTGAGGCCATAATTGCCACGTTAAATCAACAGATGGAGATGAAAATCGCCATGCTGAAGACGGAGACGAAGATGCAGATGGAGATGCAAATCAAAGATGTGATTTGTCGGTTTGAGTCAAAGATTCAATCTCATCTTGATCAATATCATGATCGCGATGAGGTTAGATCTTTTCATGTTCATAGTTTCTTTGGATCCTTTTCTCTGTTCTGTTTCTTTCTCTTTTTTTTTTTGAGTTTGTCTTCTTGTTGTTGGGGTGGTTTTTGGTATAGATCTTTTCATGTTCATTGTTTTTTGGATCCTTTTCTCTTTAGTTTTTTTTTTTTTGGGTTCTGTTTTTTTTCTCTTTAGCTTTTTTTTGGGTTTGGCCTTCTTGTTGTTGGGGTGGTTTTTGGTAAGGAGCCCTTCTGTCTCCGCTAAGTTTGATTGGGATATGAAGTGTTGCGTCCATGTTAGATGTGGTAGTGTCTAGGGGAGGCTTTGAAGGGTGGTGTTCATAGACTCGGCAGTGATGCGTTGGGGTCGGTGTTCTTGGTGCCTTGGGTTGAGAGTTGGGATGACACACGAGGTGTCTTGGTTGGTGTGTTTGGTTGTGTTACTTCCAAATCCAACGACTATGCTTTAAATCACTAATGAGGTAGTGGTTTTTATGAATAAAGAGCTTTCACAGTTTGGATTGGGACCGGAAACACCTACATGCTGTATTACACCCATCGGTAGTCTTCCTTCAAATCCGGATTTCGTGATCTACACCATCATACCACACAGAAATTGGGTGTATATTGCTCAGTCGGAAGAATCAAACTACACCTGCAAATGATTAGGTGACTTTGTATTGAAAGTTTACAAGCATTGCACGTCTTCAATAACGTGGAGACCGTAATATATGCAGCTATTTGCTATGCAATTCAATGCGACTGGTGGTTGGGAGGAATGATTACGGTATTTTAGCCGTTGAATCAAGGTAAACTCAAGTGAATGAATTTTCGATGGGTGACGGTTTTGACAAGACGGTAAAACTCACAAGGGTCAGATTGGAGGCGACCTAATTATTTGATTGAACCCGATAGACATTTTTCGATTGAACCCATGCAATTCCTTGTACACTTTCAATACAAATTAACCTAATCCTTTGCAAGTGTAGTTTGATTCTTCCTATAGAGGAAAATACACCCGATTCCTGTTGGGTATGATAGTGTAGATCACGAAATCCGGATTTGAAGGAAGACTACTGATCAATGTCATGCAGCATGTATGCGTTTTCCGGTCTCAATCCAAACCGTGGAAACTATCTATTCATAAAAGTCGCTACCTCATTAGCGATTTCAAGTACAATTGGTGGAAATGGAAGTCAAATTTCTAGATATGCATGTAGCGTAGCTTGTAAATGTTGTACGCAGACACCAATTCCGCTGCTTCTAGCCCAGACCCCCGATAGAGTTTTACCGCCTAGTCAAAACCGTCACCATCACAAATCCATCAACTCGAGTTTTCCTTGATTCAACAGCTAAAATACTATAATCATCATCCCGACCACCAGTCGCGTTGACTTGCATAGCAAATAACGAGCCACATACATTACGGCCTCCACGATAGAATATGCTTCGATTGAAGTCGTGTAATGTCTTGTACAATTTCAACCCAAAGTGACCCGATCCTTTGCGGTGTAGTTTGATTCTTGGGGTTGAGGAAAATACACCCGATTCTATGGGTATGATGGTGTAGATTACGAAATCGGATTTGAAGTGGTGACTACCGATTAGTGTCATGCAAAGATGTGACGTTTCGAACTCAATCCAAACCGTGGAAGCTCTCTATTCATAAAAGCCGCTACCTCATTAGCGACAAGCATAGTCTGTGGATTTGAAAGTGAAATTTCTAGATGCACTTGCGGCGTAGCTTGAAAATGTTGTACGTAGAAGCGGTACTCCCGTTGACTCACCCTGCACTTCGTAGAGTTATACCGACTTGTCAAAACAAACCACACATCACAAATCCATTCACCGAGTTTTCTTTGATTCAACGGCTAAAATACCGTAATCATCCTCCCGACCACGGCCGTGTTAAATTGCACGACAAATAGAAGCGAGCCGCATACATTACGGCCTCCACGATAGACATGCTTCGATTGAAGCATTGTAATGCCTTGTACACTTTCAATACAAAGTGACATGGTGTAGTTTGATTCTTCTAATTGAGAAAAATATACTCGATTCCTGTTGGGTATGATAGTGTAGATTACGAAATCCGGATTTGAAGGAAGACTACCGATCAATGTCATGTAGCATGTAGGCGTTTCCGATCCCAATCCAAAACATGGAAACTCTCTATTCATAAAAGCCCATACCTCATTAGCGATTTCAAGCTTAGTCTTGGAAGTGAAATTTTTAGATGCGCCTGCAGCCTATACGCACACACCACTCACGCTGCCTCCAGCCCAGACCTCTGGTAGTTTTATCGTCTTGTCAAAACCGTCACCATCACAAATCCATGCACTTGAGTTTTCCTTGATTCAACAACTAAAATACCGTAATTATCCCTCCCGACCATCAGTCACGTTGAATTGCGAGCCGCATTACGTCTACAGGATAGGCATGCTTCGATTGAAGCCTTGCAATGCCTTGTACACTTTCAAGACAAATAAGGTGACATGGTTCTTTACGGGTGTAGTTTAATTCTTCTAATTGAGAAAAATATACTCGATTCCTGTTGGGTATGATAGTGTAGATCACAGAATCCGATTTGAAGGAAGACTACCGATCAATGTCATGTAGCATGTAGGCATTTCGATCCCAATCCAAGCAAAGTGGAAACTCTCTATTCATAAAAGCCACTACCTCATTAGCGATTTCAAGCATAGTCTATGGATTCGAAATGAAATTTCTAGATGCGCGCCGCAACGTAGCTTATAAATATTGTATGCTGACACCACTCCCGCTGCCTCCAGCCCATATCTCCGGTAGAGTTTTACCGTCTTGTCAAAACGTCACCCATCTTGTCCATCTACTCTCAAGTTTTCCTTGATTCAAGAGCTAAAATACCATAATTATCTCTACCGACCATCAGTCGTGTTAAATTGCATAGCAAATAGCGCGAGCCGCATACAGTACGGCCTCTACGATAGACATGTTCGATGAAGCTTTGCAATGCTTTATACACTTTCAATACAAAATGACCTGATCCTTTACAGGTGTAGTTTGACTCTTCCAACTTTTTATACTAAAATAACCACATCAAAATAAAACTCTTAACAAGATAAAGGTCTTCTACACACTTCCAACCCGTCGCTAGAATTATCATCCTACTTTGTCTAATATTTTCAACAAATATACTATACTACTTCAATGGCCAGGTGAATAGAGATTCAATTTATTTCTAATAACCAGCATTTCATTTGTTAGTTCCCCTGGGTAAAAAATGTCACCAAGTTTCCGTTTTACTAACTTAACAGCGTCATGTGTTTCAACCAACTAGGCTGCAATTTTTTGCTGGTTATAAAAATAATTTCGACACACGTAAAAAGCAACTTGCATATGGGAAAAAGGGCAAAAAGGTATACAAGGAGATGAATGCTAACCAAGTACCACTTTCTTCATGAACATTGGTAGTAAATGGAAACTGCATAAACCAAAAACAAAAATGAACACAAGAGGCAGACAGATTTGCTAAATGCTACAACAAAATGACGAATGGTCATAATCAGACATACCAACAGCAAAAGGCTTCCCCATACAGGCTGAAGAAAAGTTTGACGCGAACCACTAGGCAAATCTGCAAGGTCTGCTCGAAAAATGCAATAATCAAAAAGTTCAAAGAAGGATTTAGCTCCAATGCTGATCGGAAATCCTAAGAAAATGAAGATTCAGTCTAAAAGGGAGTGGCATATCGATGATTTTTCAGTACAAAAAAGAAGAAAAAAAATATCATATTATGTAGAGTTCAAAGGACTCGTCAATTATGGTAGAAATAATTCCATAAGTGAATGGATTTTTAGTCTAGAAGCAGAGGCAGAGGCATGTGTATCATAACGGGGTCCACGGACCCCATTAAAAAAATAAAAACTCTACAATATTGCCTATAGAAAAATATTTTAGACCGCGTGAAAAATTAATCTTACTTAAAAAAAAAAATTACGGACACCTCTAGAAAAACGTTTCTGGATCCGCCACTGTCTAGAAAGGACTACTATAATGAATAAGCATGCCAATGATATATGCGTTTCCGTACAAAAACAAAAAGAAATAACTCTTATTCTTTTGTAAATCTTCCTCTTTTATTTTAATATGGCATCTACAAGAAATAAGCAAATACAAGCAGAATGATCATAGAAAAATATCAGTCAACTTAGATATACACCACCAACCCACCCACCCGCCCGCCCCCCACCCCCGGTTGCTGTTATCTTCTCTTTTACCGGATTATGTTTTAACTAAGTCAACGTATGTCCACAAGGACTAAAAACAAAAGATAGACTTGACGAACCGCATTTCTCTTAAATGTAGCATATATTGAGTCATCCCTGTGCATAGCAACCCACATGAATTCAACGGATTTGTCTGCCTTTGAAAATGTCAAATCGTTATGAAGCAATATAATATATACATACATGCACAAACACACACATAAATGTCTAAATATATACAAATACAATGCAGACAGACACTAACACTAACATTAACAATGTGAAAGTAATGAAGTACTTACCCAGCCAAGAACATGTACCACCGGAGAGGATGCACGTTTTTTTCACTTCCATGTCACGGATACAAACAGAATAAATCAGCAAGTGGAAATAATCCAAAAAATTCAGCTCAAACGAACATAACAAAAGGATTAGAAGTGTCTACCATCACCGAAGGGGTAGGCACCTCTGCTTTCTTGGGAACTTAGAAAACTTCAGGCACTAGAATTCAGGCTATGTCGCATAATTTGAGCTGATTAAAAAAAAAGGATTCGATCAGATAGAAGGAATCCGCTCAACCTGTGACGACCACCGAGTCCTTAACCGGAAAAAGACACCCGGCACGTATATAATTAAAATGAATCAATTATATACGTAAGCCTAACATCATCAATAACAAAGAACAACCGGAAACGAAAAACAAAGACTCGGGAAAACTTTAAAAGATCAATACAACGATCGACAAGTAACACGGGGCTGCAACTAAAACAATATCCCAAGAAAATACACAAGGTTGAATATCCATTCAACTATTACAAACCATTCTTTACAAACCAAAGGTACAACTGTCTTAATTTAATACAAAAGAAAAGGAAGATTATATACCATTATACAACAGAAAGTAAGAAAGATAGGCTTCAACTGCTGCGACTTCGGGAATCACTCCTAAGCGATCTCAAACTCAACCTACAACAAAACCACCTTCTCGGGGTGGGGAAAACAACATGCTAAAGGGTAAGTACAAACATACTTAGTAAAGAGTAGAAGCAACGAATCTACACATGCTATGTCACAAGAATCATCATTAATAATAATAATATCACAAGACAAGTCAAACAAACATAATAACACATGTTTCACTCGCTCACAACACTCTACTAGTCTTACTAGTAGACACAACCAAGTAAGACATTTGTTACACACTAATCCAAGGACACTTTGCATGGTGAAGACGGCACCACGACACATTCAGCACCTCATATGGCACGAGTGTATCTAAACCGTGTGGAATATTACACGAGTCCGGCACAAGTATCTAAAAGGTGCGGAGGTGTAATAGTTCCATGCTGCGTTACAAAAACTTGTCTCGCCAAGGACTAACATGTTTTAGCTTTAAACTCATCAAGTACGTATTTAAGCGATTAATCTAACCACCTAAGTTCATTACACATAAAAGGCTTCTTAGAGACCACTAGACCCTAGACCAACTCTACATTACACTACTTAACACATTGCACAGAAATATTGAAATCTTTCCAATACCCACGAGGCTAAGAAATAAGGCTTCCGGTGATCCCGAGTATCTCCCCGTAGAGGGTCTCCACAAGCTGCTGACCCGAATACACCAGAAACCGAACCCTTAACTTTGTCATGTTACAAGTAAGACATTGATCTCAAGTCAACATCACATAAGACCAAATGTGAGTGTTCCAATACTCCCGTGAGACACGATGCGTTGCCAAAACCACTAGAACACGTATACTTGACTTTACAACAACCACATAAGGCTCTGCACTTGTTTGTGTACTATTTCAAAGTTTCGATCATTGATGTGAGTAAAATAATAATAATAATAATAATAATAATAATAATAATAATAATAATAATGGCAATAATAAAATAATAGAAAATAAATATTATTATAATAAATAGTCTAATAGACTAACAGTCAGACTATTTCATTGTAAACAAATACTTTGGTGCACTGTTACTTGGGCGAACAGAGAATGGGTAATGTTTGAGCCAAGAACAAAGAAAATAAAAATAGAATAGAATAATATAAAATAAAATAAAGTGTGTTTTCCATTAATCTTAGTCACTTAAGTAATTAGTGAAATCGAAGTTTAAGTTTTGATTTGAATTCATGATGTTTTCACCATTTAAAACACAAAAACTATTCCAAAATCACTTCAAAATGATATGAAATTGCACTACAACATATAACTAACAAAATTCCGATCTAAACACCTAAATAACTCATATAGATTTGGTTGAACACCCCTTTATCTCAATTTCTTGAGGTAAGGTTGAGCCCAAGCAAGAACCTTCAAGAAACTCCAAGAACACCACTTTCGTCTTCAAGAACATTCCAAGAACATCTAGTTCCATAAGCAAGACTCTAAGGTTGTGTTTGTATTGCCAAGAGTTTTTTTGGGGGTTTTTTTTACATCACATCACCAATCATTTTTTACAATTCTTCCACTAATCAAATCTTCAACTACAAATAAAAAAATATTAAATCATCTCTCGTCATTTCACTTTATCAACTTTATTACCTTTTTTACCATTATTTTATTCACTATTCTACTTTATTTCACCAATCATTTCATAATCTACACAAATTTCAAAAAAAACATCTTAACTTTCTAATCATTACTTCAATCACTTTATCTAAAAAAACCCCAAAAAAAACTCCAACCCAAAACAAACACAACCTAAGAATCTAAGCAACCCACTTTGATTCTACCACCAAAACAAAGTTCAACGATTACTACAACTTTTAAAACATTAAAAAGCTAAGGAAACACCCAAGAATACTTATAGATCTAGAAAATGGGTTTCCGAAACTCTTACCCGATCGGAGTGAAACTTGTATCAAAATTAAGCTCTCATCAAGAGAAGCATTTTGGTGTAATTGGTTTGTGATCGTATTGCCTAGAAAGTGGAAATCTCCCTTTTTTCTTTCTTTTCTTCTTCTCCTCTCTTTTTCTTTTCTTTCCTTCACTTTTTCTCTAATACAGCTGCAGCTTTCTTTTAAGAGGGTGGGATGAAAAGGGTTTGAGTTAAAAGGGATATATATAAAGGTTGGTACATTTACCATTTTGCCCTTACTAAAAATTACATTTTTAAAATACCGTAAATACCCTTTAACATTTATCTTGACACTATTTATTTGATTAAAACACGACTCATTAAAATAATCGAGACACGCATAAAATTGTAAAAAGACATTTATACCCCTTTATGAAGATACGGGGTATCACACAACCTGTTGGGAGAGATTGCCTACACTCTTGAATGTATAAAAAATATAGTAGCGCATTTACTACAACCAATTGATTTTAGTACAACGGTAAACGCTTGATCTTAACATGGTATCAGAGCCATATGTCATGGGATCGGTCATGGGACAGAACCCTGGTATGAACATTATTTTAAAAAAAATTGTGCAAGTGTTGCCACACTTGAGTGGTCTGTTGAGACAGATTGCCCTCACATACTCTTAAATAAAAAATTGTGCAAAGGGGGTGTCCACACTTGAGGGGTCTGCTGGGACAGACAACAGACTTTGCCCACACTCACTCTTGAATAAAAAAATGTGCAAATGGGTGTTGGGAGAGATTGCCTACACTTTTGAATAAAAAATGTGTAAAGGAGGTGTTGGGAGAGATTGCCTACACTCTTGAATAAGAATGGCCAGATTTTGCCCACACTCACTCTTGAATAAAAAATTGTGCAAATGGGTTGCCTATACTCTTGAATAAGAAAAGATTATGCAAAGGGGATATTAGGAGAGATTGCCCATATTTTTAAATAAGAAATATAGTAGCATTTTTACTAACACCAATTAATACCTTTAAAAGAGACTACTAAACTTGTCACACAAAATGGTAAATAAATAAAGGTTGATGTAATGAAATGGCTACCTAGAGTGAGTCCGCAATAGCTGGTTCGCCGTTTAACAATTCCACCTGATTCAGAATAAAATAAATCAACCTTTAACTTAATCAAGGTCCAGTAATAAAAAATAACACAAGGTACATAAGTCAATGCCTACTCTCGAGCTGTTAACGAACAGAGTCGTTTATAAACAAGCTCGTGTTCGGCTCGTGTTCGTTTGTTCGTTTAGCTTAACAAGCCAAGCTCGAACATGATTGTAAGCTCGTTCGCTTAACGAACGAACGCGAGCTTGGTTCGTGAACGTGCTTATATAAATACATCAATTTACACAGTAACCCTAACTCAAACGAGGATAAATCATGCATTTATCTAATTGAAATTATAGATTGATTTTATATAATATTTACATATTTTTATAATGATTATTGTAGCGTGATATATGTAATATTAATTCATAACTTGTTATTTTTGCATTTACATTTTATGTTTTATACCTTAACGAACCGACTCGAACCATACTCGAGTTGAAAGACAACAATACGTGTAACGAGCCGAGCATGAACACGAGCCCAAACAATTCATCTTTGAAACGAGCCCAGTTCAAACAAATTTTTTTGTTTGGTTAACAAACGGACGAGCTCTTGAGCTAGACGAGCTCGTGAGCTAAACGAGCTCGAGCTCAAACCACCAATACTCGGTTCGGCTCGGCTCGTTGACGGCTCTAGCCTACTCTGGTTGACGTTTTTACAGGGTTTGCAACTGCAAGGTTTGTAAGATTTGCAGGGACTTCTCTGGCGTTGTTGAGGCATTGTCATTGCAGATTCTCCTGATTTAAAACAGAATAAAAAAAAAAAAAGGAAACTAAAGAAAGAACAATGAGGAATTTAATCAAACAGTTAAACTACCAAGCAGACGAGGACTGTGTTGAAAGTTAAAGATTTGCAGATTTAGTAAGCACGCTTGTTTCTCTTAGTCAAATATTTATACATGTAGCTGAAAATACAGCTGCATCTATATAAATGCAATGTAATCCCTCAATGAGAAATACAATGAAAACATGAATCACTTTCTCATCTCGTTTTTACATGGTATCGGAGCCAATCAAGGACGGAGCTTACCACAGGGTTAAGGGGGGCTAAGCCCACCCGGCAAAAAAATTCTACCCCAAAAAATTTATATAATCCAACTTAACTTATCAAAATATCTTATTTAAGCCCCCCAATTGTCTGAATATAGTTTATTAGCTCGCCCGAGTTTCGATTTCTGGTTCCGTCATTGGCTAAATTACAATTTTGGTCCTCTAACTAGACACGTTTTTCAATTTTGGTCCTGATTTTTCTCCGGCGACAATTTTAGTCTTGTAAGTGTGGTTTTTGCAAAAATATCCCAACGCCGGAAAAACCACTTACAGGTGACTAAAATCGTTACATTAGAAAAAGACCAATTTTAGTCTGTAAGTGGCCTTTACTGCGTCGTGACTATTTTTTGCAAAAAGACCACTTACAAGGACTAAAATTGTCGCGGATAAAAACCAGTGATCAAAATCGAAAAACGTGTCTAGTTAGAGGACCAAAATTGTAATTTAGCCCTCCGTCATTGGAGCCAATATAGTTCTGAAACGAGAAAAAAAAAAAATATCAAATCCAATTACCAGATCAGTAGTGCGTGGTTAAGAAGCCACGCCGGGAAGCAGACTCGTCACTTGTACTAGCCGCAGGCTGCAGCTGAACCGGAAATGTCGACTTAGGTCGAAAGGAACTCTTTTCCGGCATTTTTGAACGGCGAATGCTAGTATACGTCCCAGAATTGGAAGTCTTGAAGATATCAGCTGTGTTCCTTTATGGTGAACTCTTCTTCTTTTTGGTGAACTCTTCTTCTTTTTTTTATAATTTGAAGGGTTATGGTGAACTTTTAGATCCAAGATAACATTGGGAAAAGCGAGTAGCATTCACTTTTAAAGGTGGACAGTTGAACAGCCCCCTAGCAAGGCTTACAAGTACTATTATTCCTCCTTTGACCAGTCAAAAAAAAAAAAAAAAAAAAAACTCCTCACCACCATTAATTTTAGATATTACTTTCTCCGCACTTATTTATCTCAAGCGATTCAAAAGTTTCTAAGTTGTTTGCATGACATTTAAATAACAACTAATCTTGAATTAAAAAGTGTCATCTAGATTTATTCAATAAATTTATGTATTTAATTTTGACAATCGCTTGAGATAAATATGCATTTTATGAAAGATTTTCCAAAAATATAGAAAATTGGTTAAATTGATAATTTATTATTAATTTTGATTAAAAAATTAAAATAAATTTTGACCGTTATTAATGTAAAGTAATCAAAAATAAATGTGTATATAATAAATAAGGGGTAACAAGAAAAAAAAATGTAATAAATGGTTCGTTGGTTATCTAAATGAACGTATATTTTGGAACAAATCAAAATGTTAAACGAATTTATATTTTGTGACGGATGTAGTAAATCTATATTATTCCCGTTTAATCTTGGGAATGTATTTGTGATACATGTCTTGCAAGAAACAATTTGAAAACTATGTTTACGTCGGTCATGCATGATAGATGCGTAAGGACCTATCAGATTTTGTTTTTTCAGAAAAAGATTTTTCACACAGGAAGGACTCATGAGTCATGCGTGATCGACGCACGAGTCACGCGTGACGACGCACCATCGACGCACGGAGGCATCACGCATGTTTTGATTTCCAAACATATTAATTCTTTTTCAATTTTTTTTGGGGGTAAAACAAGTTCTTTTCAATGTAATCCATTTCATTATTTATTTATTTCTTTGGGTAAGGTAAAATCGAAATCAAATGGATAATTAATGATTTCTGTAGTAGTTAATCGTGAGAGGTTTTAAATTTTATTTTTTGAACTATGTATGATTGCATTTGGCCTATTGCAATAAAATGTTCACTTTTCAAAACAAAAAAAAAAAAAAAAAAAATCGAAATCAAATGACTCGTTGCTTAATAAAACATATGTTATGATATTCCCGCTTCTATTCCTTTCACCAAAAACTGAAATCTAATGACTCGTTGATTAATAAAAAAATATATGATAATATGTGTTTAATTACTAAAAGAATTCAGGTAAGTTTAACGATACTAATGATTGCATTATATAATGTGTTTCATACACCATTTTATGTTTGAGAAATACTAATATTTGAGACGAGATTTATAAACGAAGAAAGAAATTATTTATCGGTCAATATTCGTTTTTAAAGGAACATCATGTAAAGTTTTACGTCTAAAAATATTCTAGAACACTAAATAATACTCCATATTAATTCTCGCCGGTGGAATTCGTTTTCCAATTGTATAAGATTTCGCCCTATATTGTTCCACTCATAAGCAATTGAAATTTGAAAAAAAACTTTTTCTAGGAAGAAGTGGTTTTCTTTTTTGCCCCAAACAAGGTTCGAACACTGGTCTCTATGTCAAGTATAGTTTAGCTCACCACTAAACCGATGCACTTTATGCAAATAACGTGGTTTACCTTACCCAAAGAAATAAATAAAAAAAATAATCAAATGGATTAAATTGAAAAGAATTTGTTTTATCCAAGAACAAAGGAAAAATGAAATGGAATTAATATGTTTGGAAATTAAAACATGCGTGATGCCTCCCTCTGGCGGCGATAAAGCGTCGGGTCACGCTGTGACTCAGACGTCGACCACGCATGACTCATGAGTCCCTCCTGTGTGAAAAATCATTTTAGTAAAAATAAAATCATGACGATCTATCACACATGACCTACACGTAAGCATAGTTTTCAAATTGTTTCTTACAAGGCATATATCACAAATACATATATTTTCAAGCATAATTCCCCAAGTTTCCTTTAATCTATACCATTTTTCAAAGAAGCCAAAGATTGTCACCGTGTGAACTTATTTGGAAAAAAGAGAGGAAGAAAATGGAATAGTTGGTGCTAAAAACAAGTGCACTCACTGCAACCAAACAGGTCATTCAAAGAGTCGGTGCTTTAAGGATATTCAGATTGGTGGGATCGATGTCGAAATTCTAACGGACATTCCAATCTTGTGACTCTTCTACAATGGTAACCACTGCTCATAATACAGGTATGATCATAAACAATCTTACACCTGCAATGAATAAAGAATGGATAATTGATTCTAGTGCTACTGATCATATGACATTTGATGTTGGACAAGTCTCCAACCTTAACCCATCATTTCAAAAGTGTGTTACCATGGCTAATGGTAATACCACCCCCGTTATTGGGGAAGGGTCGTTACATATTACTCCTACTTTACATCTTGATTGTTTGTTAGTTATTCTATCTTTAGGTTATAACCTTTTGTCTGTCTCTCAACTAACTACTACATTAAAATACATTATCATTTTTTGGCCCGATTATTGTGTGTGTATAGACATTCAGACTTAGAAAACAATTGGTTATGGTGTTAAAAGAGGAATACTATACTACCTGGATTTGAAATCTAATAACTCTAATCGATTCTGACAAGCTTTATCAGTGGAGACCACTCCTGCAAAGAAGCTTAATGAAATCTGGCTCTAGCATTGACGTCTAGGTCATGCCTCCTTTCAGGGCAGGCCCTGGCATTTTTAGGGTTTAAGGCCAAGTCCCCGAATTGGGCCTTTTAGTTGAAGTTGTTTTTTTTATTTTAAAAAACATACTTATCGCGTTTTTAACATCCGTAAATACAAAATTCAATTTATTGATAGCCTCAAAACATGCCTACAAATTAGTCTTTTCGAACATATTTAGAAACAAAAATAAATAATATAAAATAATTTATTTTTTTAATTTCTATAGTTTTCCAAACAAAAAATTAATAAAACTTGTTTGTATATCTATTTTTTTTGGCCAAGTAAAATTTTTTATTGGAACATTTAACGATTGGAGTAAAAAAAAATTGGGGCCTTTATCAAAAAAAAAATTAACATATTATATTAGGTTGGATCAGATTTTTTTTTCTTTTAGCGAAACATGTATCGTTGGACCCTCCCGGCACCGTTGGGCTCAAGACGGCCGTCTCTTCGGCCTCACATGAGGGCCGGCCCTACCTCCTTTGGTTATTTGAAAAAAATATTTCCAGGTTTATTTCATTATTTGGATATTTCTAGTTTCAAATGTGACGCGTGTGAACTGGCCAAAAGCCATCGTGCCTCATTTCCTTTGAGTTTGACTAAAAGTTATGTTCCTTTTATGGTCATTCATTCTGACGTTTGGGGACCATCAAATATTCCCACATTAAGAGGGGCACAATGGTGTGTTACGTTTATAGATGATTATTCTCGGATGACGTGGTTGTGTTTAATGAAATCAAAATTAGAAGTTACATCATTGTTTCGAAGGTTTTACAACACCATTCATACACAATATAATGCACGTATACTTATATTACGTAATGATAATGGTGGAGAGTACAAGAGTTCTAAGCTTCATTATTTTCTTGACTCTAATGGCTTAATCCATCAAACTAGTTATCTAGATACACCTCAACAAAATGGTGTGGCTTAACGGAAGAATAGACACTTAGTGGAGGTCGTTTGTGTTAGTAATACCATCCGCAACGGAAGCGATTTTAAGGATCTAGATCTATATAATACACGTAATAAAACAACTAGATCTATTCTACAAGGGGGATGTAGATCATACCTCTTGAATCTCGAAATTCAAGTTGAAGAACCGCAAAAGGATGAATGTGAGAAGATGTGAAGAGCACCACGATCTTCCGTACGTGTGATCCAAGCAATTCCCGGTGGAAGGAAATCCTCGACTCGAACCCTTCCGATATGCTACCCGGAAAAATCTCCAAGATTCTTCCCTTATACCCCTTGGCCGAATTTTATCACTTCTTCTCTCTAAGAGGAGAAGTCGAAAATATCATGTGTGTTAAGGCTTGGAGAACTCTCTTTATATATAGGAGAGTAAAACTTAGCCTCCAAGGATTTTTATTTTGCAAATAAATAATCCAATGAATAAAAGATAATTCCATAATATTCTAGAATAAATCTAGAATAATATTTATCTTTATTTCTTACCATAAATATTTATCCAATAAATATTTTATGCACATGTCTTATTAATACACAAGAAAATAATTTCTTGTTCCATAAAAATAAGAGGGGGCGAATTATCAAATATTGACCTAGTCAATATTAATTTTTCCATCACACAATAATTGGGTCAAGATTATGGAAAATGTCTTTTCCACATATTTAATTATTTAGCCCAACTAATTTAATAGTCCACTAAACCATTAATTCACATATCGTTTTAATAAAGTCCAACAAGAACTAAATTAATATTATTAGGATTCGACGTCCGAGAATAGCTATGCTATATTTAGGAGGCACGTCGGGGACCATGGACTAATAATCGTGCTCCGATAAATCAAATAAATAATTACAGAATAATTATATTCGATAAATCAATCACAGAATATGCCACCATAATCCGTGATCGCACTCCTCCGATTATAAGATTATATTTATCTCTCACGAGAATAATAATAAGCGCCCATTGATATAATCATTACATATGGATTAATCATCCATAGATCGCTCATTCTAAATCGGAAGTTACCGTTAACCCTCTTTAGAACCTCTTATCCTTATTTACCATTAACCTCCTAGTGATCAATTAATTCATACAACTCACTTGGTAGCTAATCGATGTAATATGAACTCGCACGATCGATCGCTTTCAGGATTAACAAATAAGGAACTATCTATCTACTTCCATAAATGGAAGGAATGGATTCCGTATCCGTGATAACACGGACTACTCACTCAATCCAAAGACAATGCCAAGATGGGGTAATTCGCACCACAGACTCAATGTAATCCTTAACCGTCAAGTCAAACTTCATACTGATTCAAGCAGTTGACTGTGATCACCTCAGGATTAAGATTTATCCATAAATATGATCATCCATTGATTCAATAAGACTTCTCGATTACGGAATTATATCGTGAACTCTAATCAAATCGGTCCAGCCCTATACGATATATCTATCATATATAAATGCCCCATTAGGTTCTCTTAACCGAAAGTCCGGATAAGACAATCACACTTATTATGTTCTGGACGCATTAATAGCACGTTAAAGGAGAGACCCGATACTCTCGATTAACTTCACTACGGGCTAATTGTATTTTAAGTACATCTTCACCAACTCAATCCTCCTGTGTATATACCATACACTGAGTTAAGTGATTACATAAACGATATACTTTAGGGTTTTCTGTAGTGTAAATACTATTGTCACATCGGTGAATATGAGAATAATAAATATGAATAATAACATCATTTCATTTATTAAATAAAACAATTACAAAATTGTCTTTCGGGCATCACACCTAACAGTTTGTGCTTCCCTGATTGAAGCTTGCACACATTTGTCCTATTGAGGTGAAGCTCTTCTATCTGCCTCATATCTCATAAATTGTGTACCATATCGTACTCTAAACTTTCAAACACCGTTTGAGACACTTACAAAAGCAGTTGTTGCCCCAGTTGTTACAAACTCCCGCTCCTCATCTCTTTGGATGTTTTTCCAATGTTCGTCTACATAAACACCAACATGGAAAATTAATTCCCCGGGCCTTGAGATGTGTATTTGTTGGATATGGTCAGAATCAAAAAGGATACCGATATTAACATCCTTCAACTAGTCGCATGTTTGTTACCATAGATGTGGTCTTCCATGAAAACATTATGTATTTCTCCAAGTCTAATATTCAAGGGGAGAATATGTTGAAATGGTGTCCTAAACCCAATAGGGTTGGATCGGATCCGATCGTGTCGGGTCGTTTACAGTGTATTTAGTTCATGTAATAACTTTATTATGATTAATAAGAGCACTTTTGTTATTATGTATTTTTGATTATCTTTATGAACCAATTATGTTATTGAATATATAGTAATGTCCTTAGTATTAAACTGTGACAGAGAAACCATGATGGTGATTATGATTGATGAGATCTCTAATCACTTTAATAAGTTTGATACTTAAATGTCTCTAGTCATATGTACTTTCAAACGGGACATTGATAGAACGATTAGACTAGCAGGTATTGGATATCTTCTATCTTTTTGAAAGTAGCGATAGATCTCATTATCGAAGTGTGGAGACACTTGGACTGTACGTGGACGTGTATTAGAGAATGTGTACGTTAGACCGACCCACTTATATTAATTGTCGCAGTATGTGGCAGTTGTGTAATTATCTTAAGACCGGAGTCTTCATGGCATCACGGTGTGGATTGTCATGCTTTGACACTGTTGAGGTTTTCCCTAGCTATCCATGGGGTGATCATGCGATAGTGCTCGGGCGTGATACCGAAGCATGCGTAGGATACATGTTTGTTCGTCCGGAAATCGCGTATCCTATTAGTAGGAGTAAATATCCGAAATGGCCTTCTTATAAGGAATGTCTAGCTCTCGTGAATCTTTTCAAAGTGGGAGTAAATGAGTTGTTCCGAGAGAGCATGATATCCAGATTATAAGATACGATCGTTGATGTACTGACACTCAAGATACAATTGTATGGATATTATTACAGCGATAGGATTCTATCACTACAAGAAAATTGACTTTTAATGAGAGGAATTCCCATCATTAAATGCCCGATCCCGTCATTAAAGGCTTTTAATAACGGGAAATATCCCTTCATTGCCGCCTCCGCCATTAAAGGTAATAATGACGGGAATCGCTTCCCATCATTAATTGTATAATACATTCAATGACGGTATATTCCTATCATTAAACATTGTTTTTAATAACGATTCATCCACTCATTATAGGCTCCTTTCCCCTCATTAAACAACGATTTAATCACAACACATGTCCTCATTAAAAGGTCATTTTCCCGTCATTAAATTGTGATTTAATGATGACACATACCATCATTAATAGGTTATTTTCCCATCATTAATTTATGATTTAATGATGACATATACCTTCATTATATGGTCATTTCCACTCAATATACAATGGTTTAATGAGGACACGTCCCCTTATTTTAGACTAAAATGAACCAAAAAAATAGAATAGGAACACTGCGAAAAAGAATCACAAGCAAAATTTACATGAAACCATCATTTCCAGTTTCAAATGTTCATTATCAAATACTAACTACAAACTTCACTTGGTTCAAGAATGGCACTATCACCAATCCAAAAGACAGTAACAAGGAAATAATTTGTCTATAAAAAAGAGTTGTATGTTCGGGAAGCGACAAGAGATAGTAACTGCACCTTTTGAGTACCCAAACTCTTTTATTTGCTCTCTCGTTCTTTCACCACACACATAACCTCCTTCTTGATCATTGAAACTTCACTTCTCATATTCATAGCTTGAACCTCCATTGCATTTGTAAGAGTATCTAATACAAAACAGAATTCTAACTCACAATGAAAATTTGTATTATGTTAATATTGCAAAAGAACATGAAAATAAAACAACCACGAGTACATAATGTGATTGACTTTGTTTGAAATTAGGGCCGGATGCACAATTTGTGGACAAAGATTTCATAGAAGTTAAACTAAATAAAAGAAGACTTTAAGAATCATTACCTCTTGACCAGCACTCTTAAGTGCTTGCAGGGATTCGACATCATCTTGCAAAATAGATATTGCAGTGAAGATGATAAAATCGCCTTGCTCAGTTTTGATTCAATGGCCTCAAAAAAGTGCAAAGCCTAGAATGTAGCATCGAACAAAGTTTAAAAAGGTGTAAGAAACCATTCTAAAATTTGTCAAAAATTATACAATAAGTAATACTAGAAATGATGTATGCATACACCATGTGATTGATTCAAAACATTTCTAAAGACACTCAATGCATTTTGAATCAAACCAACTTATGCAGCACTCTTACAAAACCAAAGAAACAGTCAAAGTGTTCACTTAGAGTGGTTATGGTAATTGCTAAAATTTAATGTCTCGTTAGGACCTTAGCTTTCAGACTCGACCTGCACGGTAAAAAGAGTCATACGAACACTCCAAAAAAGATATTCACATAATCAATAGCATTTCATGTCATTACTACATGTCCAAGCTTCATAATAGATATTAAAAGGTCCTAAGCAGAAGCATTAAAGTGATATTAGTAGTAGACAAAGATTTCTTAAACCAACTCGGACAATTCTGCTTCTCGGCCATTGATCTATACCCGGTACCATCGATGTCAAAACTGTTGAATTGCTCCTCAAAAAAGCTGAATTAGTCATAAGGTCCTCGTATAATAGCCACGACAGTTCAAATTAGTGCTTTAATTAAATCCCTAAAATGACATAGAACACGGTTCTTAAACAAGTATGAAGAGAGAGAGACTTAACCAAACAACATGATAATGCACCAGGACTGTCCTATAGGTCTTGGACATACCTAGAAAAGTCTAAACATGTCCGGGACATACCTGGACTGACCTCATCCAGATCAAACAAATGTAGCAGGTGGACATCAAGCATGACCTAAAGGCAGATCTAAACTAAGACCTGGACACAAGGCATGACTGATGCAAGACATGAGCATGAACTAAACATGAGATACAAGGAAAATGACTCGGCTAGACATAGCAAGACTCAAACCAGATTAACAGACTAAGAAAATAACAGACCAGAGCTTGCAGACAACTAAACTGAACAGATCAAAAGGTATTCATACTTGATGCAATTAAGACTCGGATTTTGACTTATGCAGACAACACACAAAGGCATATTGAAGATAATCAAGTATGAAGTAAGACTAAGACATAGATACAGATGCAACTCCATGCAGACTTAACTTGATGTTAATCGACCATACTAAGGCGAGAAAACAAGGATATAACATAAGTGTGGAAGCTCACTTAATAAACATTCTCTTATGTTAATAAAACCTTAGTGATCAAATGATGTGAATATAAAAGGTGTGATCAAAATAGGGAGCACGTTCAAAGATTGATTCAATTAAATACAACAGGCTCAGCAACAATATTAAGACTTTGATGAGTAATATAAAGTGCAGGTTGGTTTAAAGGATGACTAGTTAGTTTTAGTTGCAAAAACGTTGCAAAAATCTAAAATGTGTTGAAGGAAAATACTATTATGTGCCTTCGTCAAAGCCAATGACGATTATCTTTCGGTTATTATGTAACGGTCAATCAGTATTTATTGCCATCAATGTAATCTGTGTTCACATTGTAACCGTGACCCTATATAAAGGGATTATCTAATGGAATGAGATACAGTTTTTCCCACTTTTACTTTTACACGTTATCAGCACGAAGCTCAAAAAAAAAAAAAAAAAAAAAAAAAAAAAAACCCTAATTGACCCCTGCCGCCGCCCATACCGATTGTTGTCGGCGACGATTGCTGCCGGCCGAACCATTAGCAATAATTTGAGAGAGAAGGCGATTTCTGGTTTCGATCAACTGCTAAGCTTTATTGTTGCGAATTTGTTCTTTTTTGTTCTATTGCAAGTCCCCCCTGGGATTTCACCATCCAGGTATCTATCTATCTATGCTTTTTACTTTTACTTTTTAATTTGGAGTTGGGGCGATCCACAATCATAGAGAACGAACGGTGATCGTTGGTTTTGGCAGTATAAATTTAACAAGTTTTTTTTTTTTCATCCATTTAATGGTCACTGTTGTTTTGCTGTTAGATTTTTTTTTTTTTGATCCTTCGGTTAAAACATGTTAAAATTCTTCAAGAATGTTGAGAAAATGAGAAAGATCAATTTCCGCCACTTCTCCGGTCAGGTCAATATCATTTCTTGCCGACGATTCACTTCCCTTTCATACTTTTTCGCCCTAATTTAAAATAAATAAATAAAAAGGAATTGCTCGTTCGCTTGTTTATTACGGAAAACTGGGAAGATGGCGGCAGTCTTTTGTTTATTTAGGTAGTCATTGATGTGTTATTTGATATGTATATGCATGTTGCCATGAAAAATATTATGTGCCATGTTTGCCCGAAATTTCAAATTGAGCATAATAATTATATGTTGATTGTCTTATAAATAAGATTATATGTCATCCTATGATAAAGAAATTTCATAGGCGTTATATACTAAGAACAAAACAATCAATGTGATAAAGTATCTTCACAAAGCATCGAAAAAATGAGTGACCGCTTATGTACCATGGCATCGTGATCCAATTCACACTCTTGGAAATTAATTATTGTGGATGTCTTATGACTACATAATTAATATGCTCTTCACTCTTGTTTATGTAGATGGTCGATACAACTCGACCGAATTTGAAATCTTGGACTCGAAGGAATTGAGTACCACCGCTGGGTTTTGGGATGTGGAAATGGCCTTTGTTGCAAAGGACTACACTCTCACTATCAAAACACCCACCGACCCTAAGGACGACCCATCTGCTAAAGTAAAAGCAAATGCCCTAATGTTCTTGAGGCGACATATTGACTCTAGCTTACGCTGGGAGTACCTTCAGTTGAAAACACCCAAAGAACTGTGGGATGCCCTAGAGGGACGTTTTGGGAACATTCATGACACTTTACTCCCGTAATCATGCGCTCGGTGGAATGAAATCCGCTTGCTTGACTACAAAGAGGTAGACCAATTCAACAAGGACATGTTGCGTCTTAGAGCACGCCTCAAATTACGTGGAAAGGAACTCACAGAAGATGATATGATCCAGAAGACTCTTTCCACTTTTCCTACTTCAGCACTTATACTAGCGAACCAGTATAGGCTGGAGTACGACAAGAAAAATATTACGACCTTTCACAAATTGATCAACATGCTGCAAGTGGCTGAGCGGCATGATCAAGTTCTCATGAATAATAATGCCAGACCCTGCTGGGACAAAGAAAATTCTGAGGTTAACTATGGCAAGATGAAAGGTGGAAAGAACCCCAAAGAAAAGGGAGTTGGACGTGTTGAGCCTTACCCACGTGGAAACAATGCACCACGTGGAAAGGGACCTAGGGGCCGTAGTATGGGCCGTGGAGGTCCCCCTAATGTATGGCGCAGAAATGGTGGTGATGGTCCTAGTGGCCATGGTGGTCCTAAGGCTAAGAACCCTCAAGGAAAAAGGGAGAGAGTTGGAATCGAACCTTGCTATAGGTGTGGAGTTATTCTTGGGCATTGGTATAATACACCCGCCGAGCAAGTAACAAAGTAGCGACCAATTACAAGAGGTATAGGAATCTAGAGAACAAGATGCCCACTATACGGAAGATGGAGGCAATGACACCGATGTCAACCTCACAATTGCAGACTTCAATAGCAACAAGAACCCCGCTACCAATGGATGTTCCAGACTTTGATTGATCTCGCTTTGCTTATTTATTTATTTTTCCAAGAACATTGTGAAGGCGGAATGCCTTATTTTTTAGACTATTTTGGTCTTAAAGTTCATTTGAATAATGGTTTGTTGAATTGGATTTTGATGTACGAGACTTTTATTTTGATTTTCGTTGGCCTATTAATAAATTTTGATTTTATTCTCAAGTATTGAATTTTATTCGATTTTATTTACCAAATATATACATGGTTGAAAATAGCACTATTAAGGTGTAAAGCAATACATCTCCATCGAAAAACTCTAAAGAATATGAGTTATGTCTTCGACTTTTTAATCTCATCTAATTTAAATGTAGGAATGAATCGAGGAGAAATAGAGTGCTTAATGATAAAGTGGAACCACACACACTATCTTAAGGAATAGACAATTATTTGTCGAGTTAATTCCATGTAATTCATCTCGTGACTACGATGATTGGATCATCACAAGTAATACAAGGGCGAGGAAATGCCACATTTTGATGCCTAACGGCACAACGATAAAAGTCACAAACGCTCTATATGCACACCAGAGCCAATCGAACCTTGTTAAGTTTCAAAGATATTCGTGCCAACGGTTATCATTTGAAACTCACCGTGAGAATGGAATCGAATATTTGTATATTACCACAAATGAATGTGGAAGGAAACGATACTAGAAAAGCTTATGAGTCAATCTAATGGATTATATATTACTACTATTCGGATTATTGAATCCTATCGTTGTCACCAACAATGAAATTTGGGACATCGACTCATACAGCTTTGGCATGATCGCTTAGACACCCTGGTCGAGATATGATGATCCGTGATTTTAAAGAACTCACACGGACATCCCTTCTTTCGAGGAAAAACAAATGGGACAAAAATCCGACACAATGCAAAGTGTCCAAAGTAGTGTTGTTTCAAAGCAACCATTGTCGCCTCAAGCACCGGATGAGTTATATCCTCTTCCTCATTGACCATTTCCAAGGCACACCAATCATTTTGCAAAGCTCGCTTTAGCAAAAACAGGATCGAGACCTTCCTATGCTAAAGACATGAAACAAAACATTCCATTCTTACAAAGAATACAAGGTGATATATGTGGATCTATCCATCCGTAACGCGGGCCATTCAAGTATTTTATGGTTCGGTGGATGCCTCGACACGCCTGGTCACATGTCGCATTATTGTCCACAAGGAATCTTTGCATTTGCAAAACTCTTAGCACAGATTATACGTTTAAGGGCTCACCACCCCGATCACCCTATCAAGTCTATAAGGCTTGATAACGCTGAGAGTTCACATCAAAAGCATTTGATGATTATTGCATGTCTATCGGGATTGATGTAGAACATCCTGCACCCTTATGTGCATATACGAGAATGGTCTCGCAGAAGCCACCATCAAAAGGCTACAGATGGTGGCCAGGGCATTGGTTATGCGCACCAACTTGCCCCTATCTGCTTGGGGTTATGCAATATTGCACGCAGCTTTACTTATTCGTTTCAGACCCACTGCTAGCCAACCATTTTTCTGCGCATCGCTTGGTTACCTGGATATGAGCCTCGATATTTCACACTTACGCATATTTGGTTGTGCAGCATATGTGCCTATTGCGCCTCCACAGCGCACTAAAATGGGTCCTCAGAGACGATTAGGTATTTATGTTGGATATGAATCCCCAACTATTATCCGCTATTTGGAACCTTTGACAGGCGATCTATTTACCGCAAGATTTGCGGATTGTCACTTTGATGAGACTGTCTTCCCGTCGTTAGGGGGAGATAAGAAAAAGGATTTTCTAAGGGAACGACAGGAATTGTCGTGGTTTGTCCCCACTCGCCTCATTTTGATCCCGCACCTCACAAAGTGAAAGTGAAGTGCAAAGAATACTTAATCTTCGTAACGAGTGCATTCGATGCCCGACGCGTTCTTCTCGATATTGCTAAAGTGACAAGATCACACATACCACCGCAAAGCGTGCCTCGCAAGGTTAGAAGTCCCAAAAAAGGGGCACAATGTCAGTAGCTAAAGGCATTGTGACCACACTTAGTGGAGGTGTGGATGAGGCCGTGGGCGCCCAAAGGAAAGAAGGGAGACCACTTGGTTCGACTGATACTCACCCAAGGAAGAAGAGGGCGAGTAAGGCACAATCCGACCCATTAATCATCAATGTAGAGAATCCCTCTCATGAGATTATCTCTGATTACAGTTATGTCCATGAATCAATACTGGAGGACGCTCCGATGTTTGAATTGATTCCAGAGAACAAAGAAATCTCAATGGATTATGAGAGTGCATACGAGTTGATGGAAAGATCTTCCATGCACATTGATGATATATTTGCATATACTGTTGCTCAAGAAATCATAGAGCACGATGATGTCGAACCACGCTCTGTTGCAAGAATGTCTACAAAGAGCAGATTGGCCTCAATGGAAAGAAGCAATCCAGCAGAACTAGATTCTCTGGACAAAGAGCCAGTATTTGGTCCGGTAGTGCTAACCCCACCAAGTGTAAAGCCTGTAGGACATAAATGGGTATTTGTCAGAAAGCGTAATGAGAAGAATGAAGTCCTAAGGTACAAGGCTCGCCTTGTGGCGCAAGGTTTCTCACAACGCCTTCGAATTGACTATGAGGAGACATACTCTCCTGTAATGGATGTAATAACTTTCCGTTACCTAGTTAGTTTAGTTGTTTCGGAAGGATTGGAAATGCGACTCATGGATGTGGTTACTGAGATATCTCTATGGGGATCTTGATTCGTAGATATACATGAAAGTGCTGGTGGTCTTTCATTACCCAAGTCAAGTGACTCTAAACCACGGAGTGCGTTTGCAATCGATTGAAACGCTCACTTTACGGATTAAAACAATCCGGGCGGATGTGGTATACCCGCCTAAGTGACTACTTGATTGGGAAGGGATATAAGAATGATGAACTATGCCCTGCGTATTCATAAAGAAAACAAGTTCGGATTTGCAATTGTAGCAAAGATATGTCGATGATATGAACATAATAGGTACTCTTAATGAAATAAGAGAAACCGCGAGCTATTTGAAACCGAATTTGAGATGAAAGATCTTGGGAAAACTCGGTTTTGTCTAGGCCTTGAACTAGAACACCGAGCTTGTGGAATACTTATCCACCACCTGCATATGTCCAAAAGATGCTCAGGCGATTTAATATGGACAAAGTGCACCCTGTTAGCACTCCCATGATCGGTCGAAGTTTGGACATAAAGAAAGATCCATTTCGTCCAAAGGAAGATGACGAAGAGCTATTGGGAGCTGAAATTCCCTACTTAAGTGCAATAGGCGCATTATTGTATTTAGCTCAATGTACTCGACCAGATATTGCATTCTCAGTGAACTTGTTAGCTAGATTCGACTCCGCGCCAACGCAGCGTCATTGGAATGGTATTAAAACATATTTCGATACCTAAAAGGAACCATTGACTTGGGCCTATTTTTTCCCTACACAAAGACAAGAGGGACCGTAAATGAAAATACAACCCCTAAAGAAAATGTCGACAGCGAAATCGCCACCCCCTACTCTGAAACCCCAAACAATGTATTAGTTGGGTTTGCAGCCACGCTGGTATCTATCGACCCACATAAAGGTCGTTCCCAAACCGGTTATGTATTTACCATTGGGAACACGGCGATATCTTGGAGATCAACCAAGCAAAGTCTTGTGGCTACCTCCTCGAACCACTCGAGATTATTGCTCTACATGAGGCGGTTCGTGAGTGTATATGGTTAAGGTCCATCATTACACATATTCGAGGGACCAGGTGGTTTAAGTTCCACCATCAAGAGCCTACTTGCATTTATGAAGATAATGCAGCTTGCATCGAACAGATGAAGCTTGGTTATATCAAGGGTGACAACACAAAACACATATCACCAAAGTTTTTCTATAACCAGCAACAACAAGCTCTCCTCAAGATTCAAGTGAATCAAGTAAGGTCTGAGGAGAATGTGGCAGATTTGTTTACCAAGTCACCGCCTAAAGCAATATTTGAGGAACATGTGAAAAATATAGGAATGCGAAGGCTTTCAAAGCTTCCTTGATCGGTGTAAGGATCAGGGGGAGATATAGACCTCAGGGGGAGTCTAATACACATGTTATCCTTAAAGATTAAAGGTGCGTTGTGCTCTTTTTCCCTTTGACCAAGTTTTATTTTGTCCCACTGGGTTTTGTTACTTGGCAAGGTTTTTAACGAGGCAACGATCCATGCACCATTTCGCCTTTGACTTGGCACAAGGGGGAGTGTTGAAGGAAAATACTATTATGTGCCTTCGTCAAAGCCAATGACGATTATCTTTCGGTTATTATGTAACGGTCAATCAGTATTTATTGCCATCAATGTAATCTGTGTTCACATTGTAACCGTGACCCTATATAAAGGGATTATCTAATGGAATGAGATACAGTTTTTCCCACTTTTACTTTTACAAAATGATGTTTATCAGCAAAGTACAGGTCAAGCTTGGAGTACACTATTAGTTTAAGTACTATATTAGGGAAAAAGCAGAAATCTTGATTACACTACAACAGCTACAGAAATCAAGATATATATATATATATACATACATACATATATATATATATATATATATATATATATATATATATATATATATATATATATATATATATATTGGCGATCCTGATAACAGGTGCCAAAAAAAAACTCTTACAGGATATATAATCAGAAAATGTCCAAGTCACACAGTTCAGATAATAATTTGACTATTACACAAATATCAACTCAGTCCAAGATCAAATAGAACTCAGAAGATACAGCTATTTAATTCACTGATTCAATTAAGACTAAAACACAGACTACGAGCCAACTACAAGGCTGATCAAATAAGCCGAGTATCTGATTTGATAAACAGTTATTGAAACCATTTATCAAAGCTAAGATATCGATCGATAACACAGAATCGTGAGCTCCAAGGTACTATTTTAAACTGAGTTTCTAACAGAAGGAAGTACAAAGTCAATGAGTCCAGTAAGGCAGGTTGCAGCTCTCATAATACAACAAGATTTGCAGGCTCACAAGAACAGCAGTTAGAGGCTCAAGCTATTCACCAGATAGGTGCAGTAAATACTTATTATGCAGGTTGCATATTACATTCAATGATTCCGCACAATATATAGATTAAAGTGAGTGCACAGCAAGAATATGCAAGGTGAAAAGCAATGTGCAGCAGGATAGTAGTGTATGAGATTGAACAATGCAGATTAGCAGCAACACTGATATGATATTCAAGCACAAATCGCACAGAGTAAAAATCAGTAAATGAATTTACTGATTCCAACAAAAATGCAGTCAAATGCCTTGACCACACAGAGACACTTAGTCACAGACACAAGTCAGAACCAAGTAACTTAGGGGTAATAAGGGTACAACACAAAATCAACACCAAAGCAATTCAAGACTTGTTACTAAGGGCTAGATTCACACAAGATTGATTATCACCAATTCAGCTTGAACAAAAGCCTTTTGTCCTCACTAGGCTGACTTGTTCAAAAGATTCAGTCAATCAATCAATCTTAGCACTAACCACACTTAGAACAAAACTGAATTCTACAGGGACTCAAACACACACAGACAGACATCACTTTGACAAATACACAAAATTTAGAAAAGCTGTAAAAAAAAACAGAGGTAGCACACTTACTGATAAGCAGGAGAGTCTACTGGACCAATGTTCAAGATCAGATGCCCAGAGTGCTAGAACTTGTATCACCTCCAACTTGATTCAAAGACAATTCTACCAACCGATTCAAGGTCAAGTTTACTGATTCCAAAGATGCCACCTGATCGTAAGCTTTCATGAATTCTGAGACCCACAACTTTGCACAAACACAAAAGAAGATAACTTTTTTGTTTTGAAAAAGTGGGGATAACAATATGTGAGTTTAATATACCAATACCAAAAGTGCTACATATATATAGAAATTGAGGGGTTCACAGCCAATTTACCATTGCAACCCGGGTTGTAATTCACCGGGTCAATCTCATAGATTCTGAACTGAAGAATTGCCTTGCCAGATATCAAAAATTAAAAGGCTACAGATTCTTCAATTAATGCTCGATTTCGCACGTGTATCAGTATGGTCACCAGCCAAACAGCTAAGGAGCAATCTTAAATCATTGACTGACCGAATCGGCCATGCCTTCTTGAGAGGTCGCCAAAAACGGCTACAAGGCGGAGAATCAAAGACAGAATCGAAGCTCATTATCGGAGAATATTTGACCGATATAAAAATAATTAAAAGAAATAAACTTCCCTGAACATGACCACGATTCGAAGATTTAATCTTTGATTTTGTCCACGTGCTGAGGATGCCCATCCAGATATTGTACATAACGGTTGCATATCTTCAAATTGAAGGCTTCAAACAGCAAGGACTTGTGCCATCAACTTCGAATCCATTTCTTAATTGCATTCCAGATTTTACAAGATCGGTTGCACAAGATTTCGTGATTTCGAAACTAAATCGTATTTGGCAAATGAAGAGCGAAACTTTTTATAAAAGAAATACACCACGAGGATGATGAACATAGTAGCCATGAAATCTGCAAAAGTAATTGCAGAAATCGGGGACAGGAAAGAGTAAAGGCAAAGACGATTTCAAGCAGCCGTTTCGTTTACAGAGAGGGTGGAGGGCGGCGGGCAAAATGGAGGAGGAGACTGCATATACATTCTACATTCTACGCAGATGTAATTCGGAAGAATGGAGGAGAGAGATAGGCAAAGATGGTGAATTTCTTGGGGAGTTTGTTAGGGGCGGTGGTGGAGGGTGGAGGGTGGAGGGTGGAGGGCGGCGGGCTGTGTTCTTAGAGTACTCTAGGGTTATGACTTAGGAATGACCAAACGAGAAGGGGGTTGGTTTTGGGTTTTTATTAATGTGTTTGTTATTTTGTAAAAAATTTGTAAATTAAAAAAAATGTATTATGAAAAAATTTATACAAATAATGAGAGGGTTTTTATTATTGTATTTGTAATGACGGAAAATAAGATTATTAATGACGGGAATTGAAATTCCGTCATTCATCAACAAATTAATTTGTGTCCCGTCATTATAAGTAACATTTAATGACAGTTTTACATCCTGTCATTATGTTTTGGTCATTGAATCATAGTTTTCTTGTAGTGTATTTACACGGCAATTGTTTCACATGAAATGTAGTAATCAAATAAAAACATGGTGGTATAGTGATAATCAAATAAGAAAAGTTTATCTCGACTATAAAGTGTTATAGTGAAATTAATATGGTGGTATTTATTTATTATGAATAAATTAAATAGAAGATATTCATTGTGTTGATTAATTAAATAATATTCCGGATGCCTATTTATTGGCATATGGGGCGCCACTTTCTAGTGTATTAGATACACTTGGATTGTGTAAGTTAATTAATGGTATTATAATATATTAATAGATTTGTATAAATTTATTTATGGTAATATGATAAAGATAGCCAATATTAAATATTGCAATATCTTGGATTTATTTAATATGAGATATTAAATTAAATGAGATAAATATATAATATCTATTTTCATTATTTTACTAGTAAAATGTTTTCTTTCTCCTCACTCTACTCAAAAGCTTTTCCCATTGGGAATGGGAGACATATGGGGCGCAGGTCACCCTATATAAGAAAGGGGTGACTAGCTCTTTTGTACATTATAATTCCAAGAGTTCATAATTCGTGTGAAAAATAGTGTTAAGGGTGATTTTATACGTTTTATAAGGATATATTTTGTAACAATTCTCTCCATATTCGTATGTTTCTCATAGAAATCGAGCTTTATATTGAAATATTGAGCAAATGAGTTTTAGAAGTATTAAAGTGCAAAATCGGGTTAATTATGTGATTTTATTGGATAAATATCTTTAGATGTAAGATGTTACATTTTGCATGTTTTTATCGTGATGTAGATGTACGCTTGCATGAGGTGAAAGGAGCTTAAAAGATGTTCAAGTGATGATTTGCATGGAAGGAAGAGATAGAGATGAAGTTGAAATGAAGATCAAGATGAATTTGAAGAAAAAGAGTGAACAGCGCCCAAGTCCCGTCAGAGTGGATGGCGTCTGAATATTGGATCAAGGCGTCAGGAGGAAAAAGTTGAACATAGAGTTTGACGCTGAAGCAAACGGGCGTCCATCTGCGTCAAAGAAGACCCGAGCAGCGCCCGAGAAGGAATGGACGGGCGTCCAGCCACCGCCTTTGCTGAAACCGACCTAAAAACTTATAAATAGAAGGGTTTCTGCAACCCTAAAGACACAATTCGATCCCTGGCTGCCCCAGGCCCTTTGGGGGCGCCCTAGCTGCGTTTTCCCACCATCATAAACATCTTTTTATCTTCCTTTCTATTTATATGATTTGTAATCCAACGATGGATAGAGGCTAAGCGTTTTGAACAAGCTTGTGAAGCCGATCGAGCATCAACTTGATTTCTTCTTTGGATTTGTTTTGTGAGTTTTATTAAAGCTTGTATCTTTATTATGCTTTTATATTGATTATGCAATTATATCGACGGATTGTTGCTTATTGATGTTTAATGTTGATGAGAATCGTTGTTAGACCTAGATCACCGTAGTAAAGATTGGACTTTTAACCTAAAAATAACGAGAGTTGATTAGGTTGAATTTCTAGGTTGCTAGATTGAGAAATCTTACACCTTTGTTTTGGAAGCGTTAATCTTTAAGATCGAGAGATGAGAGATTAATAGGCGAATTATCTACTAGAGTAGAATTCATACCTTTGATAGGTGAACCACATCTTTATTAAATCTTCACTAAACGATCTAGGTAGAAATTGAGTGTTGCGAGATAGGTGGATCATTGCTTGTTCTTCGTTAGAATTAATTGAAATTATCTTGTGCCTTGTTCTTCGTTGTGATCTTTGAATTTTATTTTCGTTTTAGTTTTTAGAATAGATTTTATTTTCATTAGTTAAGTTCGTAACTTTCCTTCCTGGCTTTGGGTGACAATCCTCCTCTGTCATTTATTTTATCGCTTTTAGTTTCGTTTTAGTAGTAACAACCTTAGGAAAATTAATGAACTAGATACCCCGATTCCTGTGACCGACTCCGGTATTAATCGCTATGCTACGATCCCACACACTTGGGAATACCGGATTTATAAATTTTATTACTTGTTTGCTTTGTTAGATAAAATCCGTGACAAATAGAGAGCTTCTTCAGAGAGTTTTGAGAGAGAGAAAGGCCGGTCTAACAACTTGATTTTTCTAGTAGCTATCCAAGGAGGATTCCGGCAATGCGCTCGTGTGGATATTGATATAGGCCGGACACGTGGGCGACGGCTTTGCCAAGACTACTACTCTCGCCCAGACGGCAAAGCGTCGATCTTTAAGATCAAGATAGGTAATCACCGTCTACTAACGTAACGTGTTTATTGTATTAAATGAAGTCGATCTTGGGATCAGAAATCAAGTTTTAAATTCTGCTGCGTTAAACTAATTGATTTCCCAACAAAATATTGCGAAAATTCAGACTCTTGTATACAACTTTGTGGAACCTGTGGTGGAAATTTTTGATCAAAATGTAGATTCCGATACAAAATGAATCTATAAATATAGATTCGGAGAAGTCATGGTCTATTGGTCAGAATTTAGATGCAGTACTAAAACATGCAGAAACGACTCAAAACATAAAATAAAATAAATAACAGGAAAACAGAAAGTTCTTAATTAGGGTTTGATAAATTTATTAACGAAAATTGGTTAATTTCCCCGGCAATGGTGCCAAAACCTTGATGTCGAGCGTGTAAGTCGCTTATACTAGAAAGAATACTAGAACCTGGTCGCTGTCGGGTAATTATGACGTTGGTGTAAACCACTAGGCCGGTATCTTGTTGGTAGATCTCTTATTCAATTAAGAGGTAGTTTAAATCATTATCAATCACCACTTAATCTAACCACCTCTTACTATTTTCGGAATAAGTGTTTATTTTGGTTAACAAACACTCTAAGTCTGAAATGAAACGTATCATTATTCACTTTTAAAATCCTTCTAACTTACCTTGTCCCATTTCATCTTAAAATATAGTGCGTATTGTGCTGAAAATCATGTTCTTGAAAAACATTGTGTAACGCCTCCAGACCCCGGGCCTGGTAGTGCTAAATGAGTCATACATGGTCCGGTGAACTTCTTATACCATCGTCCTCGCTTGGTCTAAAAAGACTAACCTGAGTTGACAATACATTTATGTCTCACACTTATATGAGAGTGAGCATTCCATTACTTTACCGATGTGAGACTTTACATTTTCCCCCCTTATAAGGGACTGGCGTCCTCTCCAGGACATCCAAGACTTTTCCCAGTGGACTTGTTCCATTTTTGTCCCTACTAGAGGTAACTAGAGGTCATCCTTAGAGAGGTCATCCTTATTCATCAAAATACGATAGTTTCATTTTCTATAACCAATTGGATCAAGCATTTACCGTTGTTAGGATCAAGAGCTTACCGTTCTATAACCAGAATAGTACTTCCTTCCTGTTGTTAGGATCAAGCGCTTACCGTTCTAATAAAACCAATAGGTTTTAGTACAACGGTAAGCACTTGATCCTAACAACTGGTATCAAAGAGAGGTCACCGGTTTGAATCCTGGCACCAACATGCTGCGTAATGATTCCACGATTGCAGATGCTGGGGGGGCGGGGTTGTTGGGGTGTACCAGCATCCCGCTTGAGTGCGTAATGATTCCATGGTTGCGAGATCTTTCGGGGTTGTTGGGGTGTACCAAAGATCCGCCTCGCTCAAGCGTAAGAGGATTCGAATGAGGCGCATAAAAACTGTACTGTAATAAGAAACAAAGTAGCACTTTTACTACCACCAATTGATTTTAGTACAATGGTAAGCACTTGATCCTAACACTTCCCAAAATATATATATTCGTTTAAAAATTTTCACACAGATTAAGAAAGTTCGTTACATGAGTTATGTGTCATTAATTTTGAGATAAAAAGTTTAAAATGATATTTGACTGTTATTAATAGAGAAAATAACAACTTCTGTATATTATTCATCATATCCAAAATGCTGTCAACGGTTACATATATAATCTGCACTAGAGAATCTAAAACCTCACAACAAATCTAGCTATTACACCAAATGATGCCAAGTGTACATACTAAACATAATTACATCATAAGGATATAACTTGGGACTAATTAACACAATAGTCCCTTACTTTCTAACATTAATGGATGTAACAAACCTTACTTGATCGATGTTTTGCTAAAAGAGCTAATAGAGGGAGAGTGAATTCTTTTATTACGACCTATAGATAAGTTAGTAAAGACAAGCACACCGTCGATTGACGATTTTTTAGGACTTTCATTAAACAAATTCAATAAATATATTGGAGGTCACCTATGCAAGTGTCAAGTGGGACCGCTTCTGTGAGGATTTGCAGGCTTGAATTCTCTAAGGCACTTTCTGAAACTAAGAGCGATCCAGGGCCAAAATGGACGCAATCGTGAGAACTTTGAAAATGGTAGGAGGTTTATTGTGTAAGTATCGTTGTCTAGGCATAAACCAAAGCATGAGCAATTCAAGACCTAGTTCGCTGCTTAGCCGTGTATGTCTGATGTATTCTACTAGGGAAGGTTCAAGGCGAAAAACCAGCTCTCCCGATGCAATAGATTTCCGCTTGTGATCTCTCTTGAGTTCAGATTGCATTTGCATTAATTTTCATTCACGTCGGGATTGTTGGAGAAAATGAATGATATTAATTAATTTAATTTAATTTAATGAATAAATTGAATGGACATGAAACATATGGTTGCTTCTGTTCGGTGAAATGTTGCAACTCCAAATGGGGTGCATCAGTTCGGTTGTGGGGTTGTATCGATTCGGGTTAGGAATACAACCCAAACTCGAAGTTGTACTTCTCCTCTATATAAACATACCCTCACATAATGAAAAGACATAGAATTTTTCCAAGATTGAATTCCTAAAAATATACACTTTCAAAGTACTAAAACTCTACGAAATTCATTCATACATATGTTTTATACTTTTGCATTTTTAGAAGTCATAAGGAAGAGATTATAAACCATGATCGGTTCACCGCTTCTGATTCAGTTAAGTGTCAGCCGAACAGAAGGAAATACTTGTTGTATCTTGAGAGACGATTGCGATAACCGTGGACACATAATCGGCGCAATATAGTCTTAAGCACAGAGTGCTAGCTACACTCGTCCCAATCCAAGCTTTCGTATTCACTCTTTTTGTTTTTGCCATTTTAGATCAGTCATCTTTTACGTTTTGATCATGTATTAATGTGGAGTAAATATTATGTGTCAACATTAAGTAAGAGTGTGCTTAACCGGTAATTTTTACCAACATAACATATCATCAAGAAGAGTAAGCAAACTTGTCCCCAGGACATAACCCAGTTGGTAAGGGGCGTGGGTGCGTAATTGCAGCCTAGCGCGAGGTTAGAGGTTCGATTCCCACAAGGGGCGAATTATTTACTACTGTAAAAGGTAAATCCATTGACTCTGAGCTACTGGGGGATCCTGATTTACATCTCCACTCATCCCGTGGGACCAGGGGGAGTGGGGACCCTCGGGGTAGGGTTTACCCTTTTTTTTTTTTTTTTTTTTTAAGAAGAGTAAGCAAACCTGAAACCCTCTTAATAAAATCCTTTTGTTTGTGAGAAAAAAATGAATATATCATTTATCTTTCCCCAAAAAAAAAAGTTTAACATATCATCTTAACTGGTAATCCGTTAATGCTTGACATGTTCGTTACGTTGTCTTGGGAAATGATAGAGTTATTTTCTCAAATCTACACTAATACTACACCCAACATAATTTTATAGTTGTGATTGTTTCAACCTTTTTTTATACTCTTTTTACAACTGAAAAATATGTGGGTGAGATAATAATGGTGTAAATTTGAAAAAATAACTCTATCAATCCCCTCTTGAACACAAATCAAATATGATTTGAATTTTTGAGGTAAAATATTTATTTCAACTATTCACAGTAAAAAGTAATACTACATCCGATACAAAATATAATTGGGGGAATTGAAAATATATATCTTTGGGTAAAAATAATTTTTTGTATACCCCTATTTTTAAGTCTTACAAGCATAACCCTCAGTAGAACGGGCAATTTGACATTCAGGACGGGATATAATGTCATGAGGATGGGTTATTTTTCATTGAGGTCGGACTAAAATAACACGTCCTCAGTAAATTTTCTCACTCGGTCGTGCTTACAAACCCGTCCTGAAATATTCTTCTTTTTTTTTTTTTTTTTTTGACAATTGTGGGCATGGGATCCTCTGTCAAAACGGCCTGTCCAATTTCCCTGTCAAAGCTAATCCGACGTCGTTTTTGGTAAAGAAAAAATTAATTATTGTACGTATTTAGTTTTTCTCTTTGTGCTTTTGACTTTTCCTCATTTTCATTCACAACATACTTTCTTCTTCCTATGTCTTCTTCCCCAAATAGAATACATTTTCAGCCATGAAAACCAACTTTGCCGCAATTGCTATACATTATGCGGGTTACTTGACGGAATTACTTTCTCATTGTGTAATGTTCTATTATTGAAAACGTGTAACTCACCGGAATCTAAGTTTTTGTGGGGGTAAGTTTTGAAAAAAAAAAATTAATTAACTAGTATACCTTGATATACATTAGTTTTTTTAAAATATTCAGAAGAACACATAATCCAAAAATATTAATAGCTTCATTCAGACCTACCGGATTCTGTTGTCAGTAATGGATTCCCTGTGGTCAGAAATGGACTCTATTTCAAGAAACGACGGCAGAAGAGAATCGTTTGAGACACGAGTTTTCGGTAAGAGGTTTGGACAGGAGGATAGCGAGAAAGAATGGACGGTAAGGAAGATGATGAAAAGTAGTGATCATTGAGGCCTGGGACGATTTTTTTTTTTTTTTTTTTTTTTTACTTTATAGTAACAAAAAAACGACGTAGGATTAGCTTTGACAGGGAAATAGGACGGGTATTTTTAGCACGGCCGAGTGAGAAAATTTACTGAGGACGTGTTATTTTAGTCCGATCTCAATGAAAAATAATCCGTCCTCATGGCATTATATCCCGTCCTGAATGCCAAATTGTCCGTCCTACTGAGGGTTATGCTTAATACTTAAAAATAGGGGTATACATGTTTAGGGTCAAATTGTATGATTTTTATATATATATTTTATATCAATTTTCCCCATATTCTTATGATTTGTATAGAAATCGAGCCTTATATTGAAATATTGAGCAAATGAGTTTTAAATATAATAAATTGCAAAAGTGGCTGATTTATGTGTTCTTATCGTTGGTTTTATGTTTATTTGGATGTTGTTACGCTTTGCAATATTTTGGATATCTTGTAGATGCATATATTCGGTCTAAAAGAGGTGTTTAGAGGCATTTTCAGGGGAGGACTTCTTCATGAAAATTGTAGATCTTTGAAAGAGCTTTCCAACGCACTTTGAATTACGTCAATCGGACTTCTACAACTCAAATGGTGGTCAAGTGGCTAATCAATTTGGAGAATCAATACAGGATGTATAGCTTGGCAGCAAACGGGCGTCCAACCCAGCCGACTTAAGCAGCCGACCTAAACCTCTATATAAACAGCCGCATGATCAACCCTAATTCTACACAATTTATTCAGCCGCATTATTCACAGCAGCAGGGCGGCAACTTGGCTTTTCAAGGCCGATCACCCGAGCCTTGTGCTCGGGTGATCCGGGGTTAGATTAGATGTAGTTTTCTTCCGTTTTCGATTCATGGATTCAATCATGTACCAAACTACGTGAGTTTATTTATTTAATTTATTCAGTCCTTATTCGTTTTTTTGTGATCTTTTAATTCATGTTGTATCGTTCTATGATTATGATGCTTATGTGAATTAGATCGAGAGATCAGTTTGCTATTGATGTTTACAACATACGGAAGTTGCGTAAACTAGATCACCATAGAAAGATAGGATCTTTAATCATTAATGATGACAAATTAATGGATTAATTATCTAGGTTGTTAGATTCTGAAATACGAGAGTTAACTTGAATCTACACCTTCGTTTTGTATGGAATATTGGTCTCAACATTCGGAAGAGGAGAGATTGATAATTGAATTCACTAAGGAATTAGGAATTCATAGCTTGAGAAATAGATTCACTAAGGAATTAGGGATTTGTATCTCGTGTAAAGGTGAAACCACAATTTAAATTAAAATCATGAGATGAACTAGGATTGAAATCACTTGGTTTGTGCACTGTTTGATCCCATGTATCTTTAGTTTAGTTTAGGTTGTGTTATTTTATTTCGTAGGTTAGCTTTATTTTAATTGCTTTTTCGTTTATTTTATTTGTTCTTTCGTTTATTCGTTTTTCCTAAGTAACAATCAAAAGGAATTAGTGAAATTAGATTCAACATCCCAATTCCTCGTGGATCGACTTCACATTTACCCTACTATGCTATCAACTACCCGATATTTGGTCGGTTAGGAGTTAGTTTGCATGTTAAGTATAGGTTTATAAATTTTCTTTTGTTTTTATGATGCAAAATCCTCCCAACAAAACTATTTTTACCCAAAGATATATATTTCGAATTTCCGTCAATATATTCATCTTACACTTTTCTACTTGCCCATAATATAATTCATTCTACGTCACCAATGCAATATTTATTACTTTTTCGCTATCTTATCCCTAATTTATTATGAACCCAACAAGTTTTCATTACTTAACAACTATTGCATTAATGATAGTCCATGGGTATTTTAGACATTAACTTTCAAATTAATGACATTCAATCAATTCCTTAATATGTGTGAAAACTCTAGGATGACTGGATGTGGTATTAACTACCGATTTATGTTGTGTTCCTTGATAGAGGGCCTAAAAATCATCAAATGGGGAAACTTTAGGTAGTGTATCCGTATGGTGCGGGATACACTTATTTTGATTTTAAATTTTAAAACATCCATGTTTTTAAGTGTAATATTCTAAAATGTAAAACATACTGCAAAACACGAGTCTTTTAAAATTAAAATAGGTGCATCTACACTATGAGAATACACCACCCAAAATTTTCCCATCAATATGGCTCAATATTTTAAACCCCAGGTACCGAGTAGTAAAGTATGAGGTCTATTGATTAAACCACCAATAATACGCCAGAACACTTTATTGTGTGACCGTATTATCCGGATCGTCGATATTGGTTATCTAAATGGGGAATTTATAGATGATGTAATCATATAGGACTGAACCGATTTAATCTGAATTTCTAATATAATTCCGTGAAGACCTATCTTTCGGGCATCGTGTCCATGAGCTAGTATAACGTAACAAACTTTACTTGGTCGAGGTTTTGTTAAAGAAGCTAGTACAGGGAGAGTGGAGCTTTTTATCACGACCTATAGATAAGTTAGAAAAGACAAACACACCGTCGATTGACGATTTTTTAGGACTTTCATTAAACAAATTCAATAAATATATTCTTTTTTGCCATTTTTTTTTGTTTGTTTTTGGGTTGCCTCAGACGCACTAAATTGAGGCACAAATTTTACATTGGACGGAGAAAGAATTCTAATCGGTACCCTTAGGTATATAACACAAGAATCTTGTCCTATGTTTATTTGATGTTGTGATACATACATATACTTAATATCTTTACGATTTTACCTTTAAATGAATATATACATACCCATATACAGAGAGATATACATATCCACAATTTTATTATGATATATCTTTGTCAAATTCATATCGCACCCTAAGTCTTAATCGCAATTATTAGGGCGGTCCATCCACAAATATGATAGAGTGTGTTCTAGTCAATAGCATTTCATCATGAGTAATGATATGGGCACAACGGTTGTGTCATAACGGTGATCTGCACCGTTAATAATGTTTAGATTTCATCATATCAATTTAGATTTACGATCAACGGTGCAGCCGTGCAGATCACCGTCGTGCCACTTATTGTGATACAACCGTTGTGCCCGTATCACTACCAATCCTAATTATCCGAAGCAAAGAACACGTACAATATTCTTGAATTAAAGCAACATTCATCGTCCTTCAAATTCCTCAATTGGGTTTAAAACAACGGAAACTTCCTTGAAAAAGCATACTTAAACCAAACCTAGAAAGCATACTTATTTGATACATCAAAATGCAGAGTACTACACTCAAACTTAGCTACTTACGTTCCATTATTACAAACCATAGAGCAGCAGAAAAAAAGACACAAACACGCACATAACATTACGCCCCCCATCGATCTATCACATGAAGCAGCCAAGCTCTTGCCTGATCACGGGTTATAACCTGTGCTAGAGGAAACTCGATGCGGTTGTAAATCTCACCATTTTCAATGAACAAATAATGTGGAGCATTTTGAACGCCCTCCAATGCCGCTTCACGCTGCAAACAAAATTGAGTAGTGTAATGAGTACTTATGATAAAAATATGTTCACATTTGTAGAAATATGGGCCCAAACCCATATAAGAGGAGAGGCATCATCCCCAAACCTAGGTTGTGAGGTGAGGGAAGTTCATCTCTTAATATGATGGGTGAAACAGCCACAAGTTCCCAATGTGGGATACTTTAACAACATTATAACAACTATTTTATACATACCTTGAGGAAATCCATAGAAACTCTAGCATACTTCACGTCTGGTCGTAGCACAGCAATTTCATTTGTAGAAATATGGGCCCAAACCCATATAAGAGAAGGGGCATCATCCCCAAAACCTAAGTTGTGAGGTGAGGGAAGTCCATCTCTTAATATGGTGGGTGAAACAGCCACAAGTTCCCAATGTGGGATACTTTAACAACATTATAACAACTATTTTATACATACCTTGAGGAAATCCATAGAAACTCTAGCATACTTCACGCCTGGTCGTAGTATGTTAGATTTCATCCAGACATCATGATATTGGTCTTGTACATCGCCACCGACAAAGCGAATCCTAATATCACCTTTTCCTTCATTCCCATGTACTCTCCGTAATCCGCTGTGTTACCACCCATGGCACATACATTTTTTTTTTCTTTCGGAGATGGAAATTTCGTTTTAGAAGGTGAAGTGAAAGGAGAGGATATATGCTTTTTTTTAGAATGTGAAGTGAAAGGAAGGGATATGCTTCTTATATATGGGCCAGTGTTCTAAAAATCGCCCTGGGCGATCGCCTAGGCCCTGGACGACCCCCGGGCGTCCTCGACTTGGCTCTAGGCGATTTATCGGGCGCTCAAGTGTCTTTGGCGATTTTAGGCGCTCCTGGACCTTCTAGGCCCTCCTAGGCGCCTAAGGCCCTTCTAGGCTATTAGGGTTCCATCTCGGGCGAACATCAAGTTTTCCCAAGTGTTTAGACAAGAAAGATGCATAAAACCCTAAAACCCCCTTAAAACCCTAAACCCCCTCGTAAAAACCTAAAACCCCCATAAAAACCCTAAAACCCTCCTTAAAACCCTAAACCCCCTTTAAAACCCTAAAACCCCCTTAAATCCCTAAAACCCCCTTAAAACCCTAAAAGCGCCTAGGCGCCCCTGTGGCGTACCGACTTCGCCTAGCGAGTTTTAGAACATTGATAGGGGCTATGGGTTGTATTAATTTTAGGATGTTCCAGGTGTAAGTATTGGATCACAAAGTCATCAATTTCTAGATCATTGTTTGGTGGTTTTTTTTTTCTAGAGGCCGGGTCCATTTTAGGTATAAAAATTCTTATTAGTTATGGTACAATGAAATAGGATTTGGTCCATGACCAACCTAAAATTTGTGGTGCTATATGTGTACTTACTGACTACACCAATTTTATTGTGGTTCTTGTATATCATGTCAGCTTTGGTCCATGATTTTAAATTTTTTTAAAAAAAACTGGAAAATGACAATTTGTTTTAGACGTCCACAGTGTTTTCAATTAGTGCAATGATACAGACACGACGGTTATGGCACAACGAATGACACAACGGTGATCCGATTATTGGATACATGTATGAAGGCAATACAGGTAAATATTAAAAACCATGGAACTTTTCTTTCATTATCTGATGATTTTTACTTGATTCAATTTTCAAAATTATAAATTCGACCTCATGTATGTATACTAAATATTCGATTCGTATCTGTGTCGGATACAAGACATGTTATATATCTTTTCTAGGTGGTTTTCCAGCGACACTTAAAATATTAACATTGTCCTAAAACCTACGTACCTAATGGCCATAAATTGTGAAAATACTTATATGAAGAGTGCTTTTTTGAGGTGGAGTAACGATTGAAACGATCAGAACCATACAATTTAAATGTAAAATAAAATTGTACGGTTCACAGTGCTCCACACGTGTGGATACATCACACAATTATTTCCCCATAAATTGTTCTATAAAAGGAAAATAATGATGGGAAATGATAGAGTTATTTTCTCAAATCTACACTAATACTACACCCAACATAATCTTATGGTTGTGATTGTTTCAATATTTTTCTTATAATTTTATTACAAATGAAAAACATGTGGGTGAGATAATTTGGTGTAAAAATGGTGTAAATTTGAAAAAATAACTCTATCAATCCCCTTTTGGACGCAAATCAAATATGATTCGAATTTTTGAGGTAACATATTTATTTCAACTACTCACAGTAAAAAGTAAAACTACTTCCGGTACAAAATATAAGTATTCTACACTTTTCTACTTGTCTCACAATATAAATCATTCTATATTACCAATGCCACATATATTGCACTTTTTCTATCTTACCCCTAATTTATTATGTATCTAACAACTTTTTATTACTTAACAACTATTGCATTAATGATAGTCAATAGGTATTTTAGACATTAACTTTCAAATTAATGAGATTGTCACGGATTTTATTAACACAAAATAAACAAGTAATAATCCGGTTAACCTCAAGTATAAGGATCGTAGTAATAGTGGTTAATGCCGGGTCGATCTTACGGGGAATTGGCGATTGCTAACCCTAGTTTTTTGTTTAACTAACTAACCTATGTCACGATTACTAAACTAAACAGCGAATAAAACAAAACAAAACAGAAAATAAAACTAGACAGAGGATGTAATCCAAAGCTAGGAAGAATACGGGTTGCGAACCTTTAACTAGACTAATCTAAGATGCAAATAAAAGTGAACTAACTAAACAAATTCAAGTTTTAAGGATTTAAATCAATTTTATAACGAACAAGCGAGGATTGATCCACCTATCCAACAAGCATTGATTTCTATCTCGATTATATTGTGTTTTTATCTAGGTTGTGATTCACCTTATCTAATTATGAACCCTAATTCCTTAGAAAGTTCATCTATTATCTTCCGATGTAAGATTAACGCGTTTACTAATCAAGGGTGTAAACTTTATGTTTATAATCTAGCAATTAAACCTATTAACTTCCGTTACGATAGATTCGAATTACTATTCTTATTCATGATGATCTAGGGTTTATTAAGATTTCCATCAACAATAAACAATCACACATGCATATCTTCCGATGTAAAAGCAATTAAACGTAATAAACATGAATAAGAAACAACCTTTAAATAAAAACTCACAGTACAACCGAAGAAAACGAAATCAACAATCGTTGGATGGCTTCACAATACTCGTTTGATGAAGCTTTTAGCCTCTAAACATCCTCAAGAACTCGAATTTGCGTAAATAAATTGCATAAAAAGTAACTAGTTTAATCTAGATCTAAAGTGCATAAAAGCGGAATAAAAGAAGAAAACGCAGCCCTAAAGCCGCCCCTAGGTTTAGGGTTTTGAAGAATGAGTGTATGGTATCGTTTGTATTGAGAAACGGCCGCCTATTTATAGATTTTAAAGTCGGTTTCAAAGAAGTCGGCTACCGGACGCCCGTCTGGTTCCTTGAACGCCCGTCCACTCTTCAATAGAACTTCAAATCGGGCGAGTCGCGACCAGACAGGCCTTTCACTGGCGTCACGCCGGCGTCAAACATCACGAATCAACTTTCCTCAACCGGACCTTTCGTTCGGTCTCATCGACGCCCGCCCACTGGGACGGGACACGACGCCTTGATCCAATATGATCTAATTTCGATTTCTTGATCTCTATCTCTTTTCCTTCTTGTCAATTCCTTCATTATCTCTTTTATCATCATATATTTCGACTCTTATCTCTTTTTGATCATCATTTGAGCATCAAGCACTTTATAACACATAAAAACATCACAAAATGTAATAATGCCCAAATAATCATAAAACCACAATTAAAACACATAAATCAACCTATTTTGCGATTAACTCATCTAAAATATCATTTACTCAATATTTCCATTAAACACACGTTTCTTATTCAAATTAATACAAATATGGGGGAAATTATCATAAAACATAGTGTTATAAATCGTATAAATTCACCCTTAACAACTCCCCCACACTTAGCTTTTGCTCGTCCCGGGCAAAACAAAACAAAGATAAAGGCTCGAGAAAAGATAGACATCTAAACATATATAACACGTATCCAATGAATCAAAAGTTCACCAGTGTGTGTGCATAGCCATAATAAACTTCCACTAAATCCAAACTTGAGAAACTCAAAGCAAAACTAGCTAATACCCCCTCGTAGACTAGCAATAAATGACACTCATAAGGTGCACCCTACAAACGTAAAGTACCCGAGAAAGATGATCGAATATATCTAGGGCCTTTACAAATACTCGAGAGGATAATCCCTACAACATATCTATCGGTTTCTACCTGGGGATAAGATGAGCGATAACTTAGTCTTGTATACATTTCATAACACTTCTTATTGCAAGTTGATTTAACTTTTTTTCACTTTTAAACGCACATCAGAATGAGCTATTGCCCTGTCATAGCAGAATAGGATATTCGAGATATACCCTACCTTACTCAAATCATAAGGCAACTTCTTCTGACTGTCGTGAGCTTTTAGTCATCATAGTGGTATAGGACACACGTGGTATACCCTATCGCACTCCAATCATCGACTAGCTTTCGACACACCTAATTACTTCAACTTTACTTTTCAACTTTTTCATTTGACATTAAGTTACGTGTTACTTATCACATTCAAACCTTAGATATTCACAGTATATCATACTTCGGATCTAAATACAAACTATCATAAATCTCAAGATACATACGTAGCACTAAGCACATGACTTATAAGAAAATCAGAAATCACTCGTCCAAAAGGGGTATAACTTTATAAATTAGCTCATCATTTACTATGGTTTGTGAAAAATAGATCTCAGGTGAAACAACTAACTTATCAAACATATGATATATAGCTTCAATGAATATCAAAACCGAACAAAGATATGTATTGCCGACTCGGGACAAAACAAAAACTTGAAAAATGTCGGAAAATTTATGAAAATTCTAGCTCATTTTGCTCATTTTGCATAGAAACATATCGAATTAAGCCAATGTGTAGATACGTATCGAACATTCCCCTCCTCCACACTTAAAAAATCAACATGTCCTCATGTTGCGCAGAATGAAAGAAAAGATAAAAGACTTAGCTGATTTCAAGCGTTACTCAAAACGTCGGTCAGGCCGGAGCCTACGGAGAACTCGTAACAATATAATGTAGCTCGACAAAACCGCTAAAAATATACATGCCGATACATGATGAGACACGGAAACATCTCGGGGAAAACGGGGGATCATACCAGAATGAAAAGAGATATCAAAATCAAGATAAATCAAAAGCGTAAGCATTCAATACATCCAATAAGTATAAACACAGCAGAAATGAAAGTACGGGTGCCTTATGGCTTACACGATCCATCGAAAATAAATAGTAGCAATATCAAAACTACAACGAACCATATAAGTAAAAACGTCAATACAAACATAAAAATAGACAAATAAGATCAAGGTTGGCTCGGCGCCGCAGAATCACCAGCTGGAGGATCAGAGGAGGGTCCAGAAGGTGGTGCCGTAGTCCTATCTGCCGAGTCAGGCTGCTCCTCATCTGAAGATGACTCAAGGTCGTGTAGAACATCCACAATGACCTACTCAATATCATCAGCAAAGAGATAATCAACGGAGCTCGGATTGAAGGTTCTGTCGTCCCTCGGCTGCCGGCCCTCACAGATACATTGAAGAATCGACAAAATGTTGTTCTGCGTGATCCCGAATATCACCCAAACCATTCCGGAAACTATTGGCCATGCTCAACCGCATCCGAATCTGCGGGACATAAAGTAGGAAGGAGGATGCACGAGGCGGTGCCGAAGAACCAGGCTCTGTGGTGCCTCCGTCTTCGCATCGTCCCAAGACTTACCCTTTTCCTTTGTAAAGGCCTCGGGTTCTTCGGCTTATGATCGGCTCCAAACTCGGGCACACCGGCATCGAGGCACAAGCGTGGATCAAGTGAGGGACAATCAAGCTCCGTGTATAAACCCTCTGATTGATCGATATCTCGTCATACAATGCCTGTCCCACATCCACATTCAAGCCAAACGTCAACGCATACAACATACCTAGGTCACCAATGTGAAAATGTGTCAAGTTGTTCTTAGGCAACAACCGACTCACGAATAAATCGACATGGACCTTCCAATCCTCCGCCCGGTCGTGGTAACCAACTCCTTCCGGTCTCCTCCCGGTCTCAACGTCCAGGCCACATCCGGGCAAACTCGCAATCTCAACTCCTCCAAAGGATCCTGTCCCAAACTCTGTCTATGCACAATTTCTTCCTTATAATCCCGTCCCTCAAAGGCCGCTAAGTTGTATTTCTGATTAATCACCTCCGGTGTAAATGGAACTTCTACCCCTCGAACCACGACTACCTTTGTCCCCAAGTCGGTTTCCGAACAGTTTGCATAAAATTCCTAACTAGGAGCTATTGACCGGGGTAGTCGGGATCGTCATCAAGGCTTCCCATTTCCTATCCTTAAGCAACTTAACGAACCCGGATCGACCTTCGCCTCCAAAATAGCCCTCTCAACCAACATGTTCCTTGAGAAGTAATGTTTAGTATAAACCTCATGGACTCACAGGGTTTATGAATCGACGAGGCAATGGCATGGGAGCGACGGTTTTAGATTTCTTCCTAGGTGGGGCAGCCACAGGTACAACCGCTTCCTCCTCACGGGTAGCTTCTACGGTTTCCTCACCCTAGATGATCCTCCACCTCGGGGAACCCTAGGCATCTGTGCCAATGGCACATCCTTATCCGTTTCAGAATCTGAACTTGGCTCATCTCGTAAGGTTGCCCTAGTTTGGGTGGCTCTAGGGGGTTGCTCCCGAATACTCACACCCCGGTTAGGATCAACCAAGGTAGGATCAAACTCTTTCCGCTTTTTCCCCGCCTCCCGGGCCACTTCCTTACCATGCCTTTTCACGACTGCTTTCTTATGAACCATTTTCAAGCCTAGACTAAGCCAAAACAACCCCAATTCACAACAAGATACCCGTTTAACATCCAAAGCGGGATTTCAAAGCAACCGAACCACAACCACAATCATCACCAAACAACCCATTCACCACCCATCACACCATATCACCATAACAGATCAGAAAGAAACACAAAACCAGAAAAAAAAAAAAAAAAAAAAAAAGCGAATTAAGATGATATTCAAGTGAACGAGCCGACCCAAAGATCGAACTACTTAAAAGCGTGAATAAAAACTAGAAAAGTTGTTACTAACTTACCAAGTAGGATGAGTAGATGTTGATCGAGGTGAAAATCAGTCCAAACAACACAAAAATGACCTCCAAAATCGAATTTTTCTTCCAAAAAGTCGGACTTCAATGGGGTCTGATTCTCCAAAAATATTGTGTGTTGGGGGATTTGGTTATGAAAATCAAAGAGAGAGGATCAAGGGCGGCCTGTAGCACTTCGAATCGCTCAAAATGGTTTAGAATTGACGATTTTAGGGCAAAAGGAGGAGAGAAACCGTTTTGCTTTTGAAAATTACGAAAAGTGAAGGTTCACTCGAAGAAGAAGGGGTATATATAGACGAGAGGTTGGACGCTCGTCCAACTCAGCGTGACGGGCGCCCACGGGAAATCGAGATGAAGCGGACGGGCGTCCATTTTAGTAAGACGTTTCGTCCAAGAGTTTAAATTACATACAGGATTGGAGGGAAGAAATCAGACGGGCGTCCAGGCTTAGTGGACGCTCGTCCAAAAATTGGTCAAGGCGGACGGGCGTCCAGAGTTCTGGACGGGCGTCCAAGCAGTATAAGTGCAAAAATTATAAAATTTCCATACAACTCAAATTCAAAAGTGCACTTCTTATTAAACTTAATTAAAACTTCAAAAATACAAATTCAAATCAAACAACGTACATAAAATGACCAGAGAATAAATAAAAACAAATAGAAAACAGTGGGTTGCCTCCCACAAAGCGCTTTTGTTTTACGTCGTTTGCTCGACGAAACAACCTAACAACGCTAGTCATCGTAAATGGCCGACCAATCTATAACTCGGATAAGACGGCGGAGCATGTCAATCGCCGGAGGGAAATCATATTCATCCTGCAAACCCCAATCCTCACCAGCTACATCAACACCTCGAAAATGTTCGAATTTTGCAAAGACTAGCGCTAAATCATCGAGATCGGATCATTGAGGATCGTGTAAGGACGGCCTAGAGCTGCCTGTAACTCCTCAGTAATAAACGAAGAACTAACAAATAAACTCATAGAACAATTAAACTAAATCTAAACTAGAACAAATAATAAAAACCTAAACTAAGGATACATGGGATCAAACATCATACAAACCAAGTGATCTCAACCCTAGTTCGTCTCATGATTTTAATTCAAATTGTGGTTTCACCTTTACACGAGACACAAACCCCTAATCTCTTAGTGAATCTGTTTCTCAAGCTATGAATCCATAATTCCTTAGTGAATTCAATTATCGATCTCTCCTCTTCCGAATGTTGAGATCGATTTCAATACAAAACGAAGGTGTAGATTCAGGTTAACTCTCGTATTTTAGAATCTAACAACCTAGATAATTAACCAATTAATTTGTCACGAATTAACGATCAAAAATCCTATCTTTCTATGGTGATCTAGTCTCGCAACTTCCGTATGTTGTAAGCGTATCAATAGCAAATCGATCTCTCGATCTAATTCACATCATAGCATCAAAATCATAGAACGATACAAAATAAATTAAAGATCATAAAAAACGAATAAGGACTGAATAAATTAAATAAATAAACTCACGTAGTTTGATACATGATTGAATCCATGAATCGAAAACGGAAAAAAAACTACATCTAATCTAACCCCGGATCACCCGAGCACAAGGCTCGGGTGACCGTATGAACTCCTCGAATTGCATTGCTTTGTGATATATTTGGAGGCTGAATAAATTGTTGTATGAATTAGGGTTGATCATGCGGCTGTTTATATAGAGGTTTAGGTCGGCTGCTTAAGTCGGCTGGGTTGGAATAATCCTTCGATTAGATATTTATTGGAATAAAACTTCTAAAATCCATATCTTGAGTTGTAGACCTCCAAAAATTATGATCCGAATGTCATAAAAAGCTCTCGGAAAACTCTACAATTTTCATTAAGGACTCTTCTTGTAAAACGCCTTTTGACTAGCCCGTCAGTATACGAGTATATTTGGGATTTTCCACTCGAATTCATCTCTTTAAAATCATCCTTTCCATCAACAATGTGTATCTACAATGTAGGAAAAACATACCAAAGCGTAACACAATCCTAAAATAATATAAAATCATGATTTAAACACATAAATCGCTACGTTTTGCAATTTAACCTATTAGAAACACCATTTACTCAATTAATCGATTATAAGCTCGATTTCTATGAAAATCCTAAGAATATGGGGAATATTGACATAAAATATATCCTTATAAAACGTATAAAATCACCCTTAACATAAAGTTGCCACCTCCCAAACAGCGGGGAACAATGAGAACATAGGTGACTGTCTTGACGCGGGTACTAATGTCAAAATCCACGTGCAAAACAATGGTTCCTCCCGGTCCGTCATCTACAGTGATAAGTGGGATCTTCCTAAGGAAAGGTAACTCATCTGGCTGAATGATGGGAATCAACTTTACGTGATTCCGGTGCATTTTCTACCCCCGTTTACCACACTTTTAGCATGTTTCTTGGTAATTTAGACCGTTTTAGGGGTAATATCGTGAGTTTATAGCACGGGGAGTAAATCCGTCACTTTGATGGTTTACTACCTCCTTTTATTGATATTGACCCTATTCCGAGCACTTTTACCCTCCGGAATGTTTTGGTTGTTTTTGGTTGTTGTGATGACGTAGGGTATTGGTGTCTCGAGAACCCGGAAGGTGAAGATTTATGATGATAAGTGTGATCAAGGTGCAAGAATGAGCCAAGAAAGAAGAAAGAATAGGAAAATGAAGAAAAAGAGTTGGTGCCCGAGTGACTGTTCTGATTCAGAAGCATTTTTACCCATGATGGAGGCATTTTCTGGTCATGACTTCTTCATGAAAGTTGTAGATAATTGAAAGAGCTTTCCAACGCATCTTGAATCACCCCAATCGGAGCTCGGACGAAGAAATTATGAAGGTTTTACTACAGCAGAAAAACTGCATCATGAAACAGCCGGTTCCAAGCTCCCAAACCAGCGTTTCAAGTGCAAAGATTGGAAAGCAGAGAGTACACCCCTCCAAACGCTGGTTCCAAGCCTTCAAACCAGCGTTTGGGTCGTTCTCCTGCTATAAAAAGCTGCAAATTTCACAGAAAAGGGGAGCCGCGAAGGAGGAGTAGTTTAGGGTCATTTTGGGCGTTCTCTCTCATCTTTAGGAGTTAGATTTAGTGCTATATATCATTAGAAAGCTCTTTCAATCCTCTCTTTGATTGTACAACTTAAATCTTCGATCCGTAACATTTCGATTGTCAAAATTTGATCTTTTTGGAGCACGAATTTTCCCTCTCTTAAATCTCAATCAAGTAAGTATGTTTGCTTGTTCTTTTGTTGTTATTGCTAAGTTTTTCTCCATTGTTTGTTGTTTAGATTGTATAATGTGTAGCTAATTTCTCTCCATAGTCGAATCATGTGATATGTGATGAAATCACCCTTTGGGTGATGAAATTGGGAGTGGGTAGTGCGTTTTATTGTTGTTTCTTGCATGTTTCACGTTCTAGAACTTGTTATAACGGATTTGGGCTAGATTGATCACCTAGGTCAAAATCACACACATCACTCTTGAGAGTTGTTCAGAGAGAGGGGTGTGGGAAAAGGGTTCTAGGATCGTGATGTAGTCTCGTTTTAGTTGTTAAACCGAGCTCATCATGAGGTTACTCGTTTATACGTTTAAGCGGCTCGAGTGCAAAACATGACTTGTTAGGAGAGAGTTGTTCAGACGCTAGCACCGGGTTTAGGAGTTCGCACCCGTGAGATTGAATGTGAGAGTTCGTTTGTTGTTGCACACTCCCGGTTTTGTCTACCTTAGGGTTGAGATTAGTCATATGGATCATGGTTCGGCTATGTCCCTTTCTCCCTCTTTGAACTTAGTAGTTTAATCTCCTTTCTCCCTTTCATGTTTTAGTAATAAACAAATCAACCGCTTGTTTGCCTAGACTAAGCTAGAAGTTCACTTTGGTACTCACAAACACACCTTTCTCTGTGGGATCGACCTCGGACTCCTGTAGCTATACTAGCAATCGACCCGGTCCACTGCCGGTTAGAGAGCTTGTCTAGTCACCGTTGTCTTGAGTAATATAAATTTTGTTTGGTGAAAATAGAGCTCATCAAAATGGCGCCGTTGCCGGGGAACGGTGTGTGTTATTTGTGATATCTTGTAAGTGAACGAAGGCTTAGGCCTAGGTTTTGTTTTATTGTTTTCTTTTTATTTGATGGATTTTTGTTGAGAAGTCACACCATCAATTACGGTGGTGGTGGTGGCTTGATACTTTGATTGTGTTCTTGTTGTTTTACGAGTCTTGCGACTTGAGCCTTAATGGAAGGATTTTTCAATCCATACTATTCGTCGAACAACAATACTTCTACCCACCTCGGACACACGAACCATGTTATCAACAACGAGCGATTCGTGTCTCACCTCGAGATCAACAAGAGAATAGCCACGGTTCATGGGCTTATCGGTGCCTAATACATCTCGTAATCAAAATTTTGGTTATTCGAGTCACGAGCCATGGTATTCTCGAGGTTGTCCAAATCCTAATGATTTTCAAGATTATGGTGCTCGACTCAAGAGAGTTGATAGTTTCACACGAGTCACCACCCAATCGATTCGGCATGGCAAGAGCCTACCATCCACTTCATCATGATCGGTTTGCACCTCATCCACATGAGGAGTGCATGGAGCATATAGCATATATCTATACTTATGATGAAGCAAGTAGGAAATGGGCAGAGTGGATGAGCTATATGAGAAAGTTGCTCTAGCCAAAGCCGAGAAAATTTGTAAAATCGATTTACGGTGGGAGATGCGAATGGATGATCCGAGCGAGAGCTCATGGAATCTACGATTCGGGTTAATGGAATCCGAGAACAGAGTAAGAAAGATGAGAATGAGACTCCTATGGGTGAAGAAAGTTGGGTAAGTGTGCACAAGCTTCTACGGACGTTGTGTGATAATCTCAGTCGATTCGTGAAAAAACGAAGAGTGGAGCATGAAGAAGATGCATTTGCAATAGAGGCGGCTAGGGTTGATGAGGACTTTACTGTTGAAGTTCAAGTCGAGAGTGAGGTTGATGATTCGGTTCTCCATGAAGAGATTTCTGAGCCAGAGAATGAGTTGGGATTGCTCATAGTTCCACCTCCGATTGCGATGTTTGATTATGGCCGGTTTCAAGTTCTACCTACTACACCCTCACCCCTTGAGATAAAACTTCTTTGAAGCCTTGGTGGAGCGTGTGGTGGAGCCGCCCATTGTTTTGAGTGAGCAAAAATTTTTTGGCAACGTAAACGCTTTGGGATGAAGAAGAAGAGCAAGATTTGAAGACGGTAGAGGTGCACCTTTTATCTATTACACCACTGCTCGAAGAAATTCAAAATGATGATCTCGAAGGGTGTATGATAGATTTGAGCACAATGTTTGATGAGACACAATCAGAGTTGGAGGAGCATATGGGATCGCCCATTTCTTTATCACTCCCGAATGGAGACTTCCATAAGGAGTGTATGAAGAAACCTTATGAGGCTCAAGAGCCTTCTATGGTAGAAATTTGCGGGAGTAGAGATTATTAGCATGCCGGTCCCGGATTATTATACTCTTCCACCTTGTGTCGATGAGTATTACGAGATCGATTTTGTGTACTCACCGGTAGATGGAGTTCGAAAAAATTTTAAAAGAGGAAAACTACCATGGGATGGTAATTTCAAGAAGAGGATGATGGCGGATTTCAAGCGAAAGGGATTCCCAAGAGCCATGTGTGTAAGTTCCTAATGAACTCGTTTTCCCCTATGCTTGCTATGCTCATTCTCCTTGAATTGTTGATATTCTTGAGTTCGGATTTCGGTTGATGGTTTTTGGTGATTTTTGATTGAATTAAAAATGTTGTCTTGAGTTGTTTTGAGTCTTTTGTGGTATGAGTCCAGATAGCGCCACTACGTCGATGCTAACGACGTTAAACAAAGCACTTCTACTTTTTCTACGCTGTGCCAATAGTATAACTTTGAAAAAATTGGCACCGTATAAGTCATTTTGTCGAGCCAAAGACATAAAACAAAGGCGCTTTGTGGGAGGCAACCCACCCTTTTGGTAATAATTATGTTTTTGAAGTAGTTTTTGGTTGTAAGAGGGGAGAGTTTTGCTTAAAAGAGAGTGTGGGATGAGAATTTCCTTTTGGTTCTGGCCTTTGTACATAGACGGGGATGTTTTTATGTGCGCCTCTGTGGCCTTATTTTATGCGTGGATGCTCTGTGTTTCTTTTGATTATCTTTACATCCAAATTGCACTTCCGTCTAGTATGGTTGATATGCTTTGATACCTTGATTGTGGCATGGCTTTCTATATTTATATATCTCGTATCTATCACCATCTTTTGGCACGTGGATTTTTTTTTCCGTGCATGTGTTTGCCTTGTTTTTCTGTCTCACATGGTGTTCGGTATTCGAGATGGAGCTTACTAGAAGATGTCACGTGGGCTAAAGTGCGCGCTTTTCTGCGGGTTTTGGTCAAACAGCTAAGTCTTTTTACTCTTTTTATCTCTCACACACTGAGGACAATGTTTCGTTTAAGTGTGGGGTGGGAGACTTAGATGTTTTCTTGTTTTCGTTGTTAAATGTGCTATAAATGTGGTATGCTTAGCCTATGATCGGGCTCGAGTCGATTTTTGGGTAATTTTTAAAAATTTTCAAGGGTCTTAACACCGTGTTGTATGTGTTATTTTCACATTTGAGGGGTGATCACCTTAGTCGGGACCACGAACATGTGCATTGAGGTTTGATATTATCTTGAGAATGAAGTTTATTACTTTCACGAAAGCTACACTTTGTGCACAATTTGATTGCTACCACCTTTCATATCACTAGCCTTGAGACGAAATGTCATAGGTTTACCTAAGTAGGACATGGGATGACGGTTTTGGCGTTCTTTTGACCCTACCATAGCCAAATAAGCCTTAACCGGAACATTTACCCTTCGTAGCCCCTCTTAGCCTTGATAGAATGGTCTGACCACCATTCGCTTGATAGCCGTTTTGTTACATAGTCGAAACCTACCCTTGAGCCTTATTTATGGTCACATTTCCTTCATTTTTACCCTACGAGTGGACTTAATCCTTTGTTAGACCACACTTGCTAAGGCAAGTGTGGGGTAGGGAGATGATGTTTTTGATTGGGTTGTTGTTTCTCGTTTTGAGCTATAAAGTGTTGAGGAGCTCGTTTGGGCTTGGTGTTCGGCTCTTGGGCCAAAATAAAAGAAAATCTCTTCTTCTATCTCTTAAAAAAAAAAAAAAAAAAAAGAAAAAAAAAAAAAAAAAAAAAAAAAAAAAAAAAAAAAGAGAGGATGTACATAGAAATAAAGGCGTGGAGTCAAAGTAATGAGCTCAAAAGTTTTACTTATGATGTTGGAGTTGGGATAGTGAGATAGGTGCTAATGTATTCGATCTCACCTCATAACACTTGAAATATAGTCGAGTTTGGCAATGAGTTGGGTGCGTTAGTATCCTATGGTTCCCAAGGTGTCAAAGTTGATCAAAAGGAGTTTTGGGGTGGTTTGTATGATAAAGTTGAGATGGTACTTGGTTGATTAGGTTCACTCGTGCACTTCTTTTCTCAGTTCCCAAAATACCCCTTTCGATTAACCGAAATTTCCCTAGCCTAACGTTATAACCCTTCAAGTCCTACCCGATCGTGTCCAAACTTAGTGACCTTGATTAGTGGAGAGGCTCATGATTATGAAACGGTTGGTAGACTTTTGGTTGGGATTCAAGCCCGACAATCATTTTGAGCATTTGGTTTTAGCTTGGCACCACACACACTCCATTTTCTTGATAATGTTGTACCAATGTGTTTATGTTCGTGTTTCTTACTTTGGGGCCACCTCGAGAGTGTGAGTAGTAGCACCTACATCATAAAGTTGAATCCCCTTGGTTTGTTTTTAAAACGCCTATTTTACTCGAGGACGAGCAAAGGCTAAGTGTGGGGTGGTGATGGGAATCAACTTTACGTGATTCGGTGCATTTTCTACCCCGTTTACCACACTTTTAGCATGTTTCTTGGTAATTTAGACCGTTTTAGGGGTAATATCGTGAGTTTATAGCACGGGAGTAAATCCGTCACTTTGATGGTTTACTACCTCCTTTTATTGATATTGACCCTATTCCGAGCACTTTTACCCTCCGGAATGTTTTGGTTGTTTTTGGTTGTTGTGATGACGTAGGGTATTGGTGTCTCGAGAACCCGGAAGGCGAAGATTTATGATGATAAGTGTGATCAAGGTGCAAGAATGAGCCAAGAAAGAAGAAAGAATAGGAAAATGAAGAAAAGAGTTGGTGCCGAAAGTGACTGTTTCTGATTCAGAAGCATTTTTACCCATTATCGAGGCATTTTCTGGTCATGACTTCTTCATGAAAGTTGTATATAATTGAAAGAGCTTTCCAACGCATCTTGAATCACCCCAATCGGAGCTCGGACGAAGAAGTTATGAAGGTTTTACTACAGCAGAAAAACTGCATCATGCGAAACGTTTGGTTCCAAGCTCCCAAACCAGCGTTTCAAGTGCAAAGATTGGAAACAGAGAGTACACCCCTCAAAACGCTGGTTCCAAGCCTTCAAACCAGCGTTTGGGTCGTTCTCTGCTATAAAAAGCTGCAAATTTCACGAGAAAAGTGGGAGGAGCGAAGGAGGAGTAGTTTAGGGTCATTTTGGGCGTCTCTCTCTCATCTTTAGGAGTTAGATTTAGTGCTATATATCATTAGAAAGCTCTTTCAATCCTCTCTTTGATTGTACAACTTAAATCTTCGATCCGTAACATTTCGATTGTCAAAATTTGATCTTTTTGGAGCACGAATTTTCCCTCTCTTAAATCTCAATCAAGTAAGTATGTTTGCTTGTTCTTTTGTAGATTATTGCTAAGTTTTTCTCCATTGTTTGTTGTTTAGATTGTATAATGTGTAGCTAATTTCTCTCCATAGTCGAATCATGTGATATGTGATGAAATCACCCTTTGGGTGATGAAATTGGGAGTGGGTAGTGCGTTTTATTGTTGTTTCTTGCATGTTTCACGTTCTAGAACTTGTTATAACGGATTTGGGCTAGATTGATCACCTAGGTCAAAATCACACACATCACTCTTGAGAGTTGTTCGAGAGAGAGGGTGTGGGAAAAGGGTTCTAGGATCGTGATGTAGTCTCGTTTTAGTTGTTAAACCGAGCTCATCAGCGAGGTTACTCGTTTATACGTTTAAGCCGCTCGAGTGCAAAACATGACTTGTTAGGAGAGAGTTGTTCAGGACCTTAACATGGCATAAGGTGTTAGAAGAGAGTTGTTCAGGACGCTTAGCACCGGGTTTAGGAGTTCGCACCCGTGAGATTGAATGTGAGAGTTCGTTTGTTGTTGCACACTCCCGGTTTTGTCTACCTTAGGGTTGAGATTAGTCATATGGATCATGGTTCGGCTATGTCCCTTTCTCCCTCTTTGAACTTAGTAGTTTAATCTCCTTTCTCCCTTTCATGTTTTAGTAATAAACAAATCAACCGCTTGTTTGCCTAGACTAAGCTAGAAGTTCACTTTGGTACTCACAAACACACCTTCTCTGTGGGATCGACCTCGGACTCTGTAGCTATACTAGCAATCGACCCGGTCCACTGCCGGTTAGAGAGCTTGTTTAGTCACCGTTGTCTTGAGTAATATAAATTTTGTTTGGTGAAAATAGAGCTCATCACTGAACACCGAAATCCATATCTAGAAAGCAAAACTAACTGACAGATAAAAACAAAACTTAATAAGGCTCAAACTTAATAAACTAAACTTAAATACTAAAAGCATAAAACAAGGATAACTAAAAGAATGATATCTAGGTTGCCCCCTAGTGGCGCTTTTGGTTAATGTCGTTAGCTCGACACCGTTTAAAGCTCAGCCTGGATCAGGCCATTTGACTTTTCTGCCAGCCACTACCTCGTGTAAGCTCTGATCAGTAGTGTGGCTGCAGAAACAACATCTCACACATGGGGTGAAATCTTTAATAGCTTTCCAAACACGCTTAAACTTCCCCATGGTTGACTTCTTCCTCTTCTGATTCTGCTGATGACTTTTCAGTTGACGCTCCTTCCAATACTCTTCCATATCCCAACTACCAGCTAGAACTTCTTCAGATTGACCATTACCGTCATCCTCTGAAAATAGGTCGGGTGAAAACACGTCAAATTCATCGACTTGCGTAGCACCACACCCGAGGATATCGAGGCAACGAACAGTCAAAGGCGTTTCTTTAGGTTCACCAATGTAGTGCTTGTACCTCTGACCGTTCACTCGAAACGGTTTACCGCTATAACCGTGAAGTTCTAGAATGCCTCCAGGAATGATTTGGAGAATCTCGAAGGGGCCTGACCAACGTGTCCTCAACTTCCCAGGAAACAAATGTAACCTGGAATTGTATAGAAGAACTTGTTCGCCGACTTGAAATTCTCTCTTCTTAATCTTAGCATCGTGGAGTAGCTTCATCCTATCTTTACTAATCCTGGCACTTTCATAGGCTTGGAGTCTGAATTCGTCCAGCTCATGTAACTGCTGCAGTCGATGTTTTCCACAAGATTAGGAATCAAAGTTCAGAAACTTTGTAGCCCAATAAGCTCTATGCTCTAATTCGACAGGCAGATGACATCGTTTACCATAGACCATTTGATATGGAGATGTACCCATAGGAGTTTTATAGGCAGTTCTGTAAGCCCAAAGTACATCATCCAACTTCAAACTCCAGTCTTTTCTATGACTATTCACCGTCTTCTCCAGGATTTTCTTGATGCTTTGGTTGCTCCTTTCAACGACGACCACTAGTCATCGGATGATATGGTGTGCCTGTCTTATGACGGACACCATACTTTTCAAGGACTTTCTCCAGGGGTCGGTTGCAGAAATGCGTCTCTTCATCACTGATCAGGGCACGTGGACATCCAAACCTCACGAAGATATTCTTTTTTAGAAATTTCATGACCGTTTTATGATCATTGTGAGGAGTGGCTTGAACCTCCACCCATTTAGACACATAGTCCACGCAGACTAAGATGTATTTATTACCGCAAGATGATGGGAATGGTCCCATAAAATCGATACCCCATACATCAAAGACTTTGCATTCGAGGATGGGTTTCAAAGGCATGTCAAAACGCATTGTCAGAGTACCGGTTCTTTGGCACCTATCACAAGCTTTACAGAAAGCTTATATGTCCTTAAAGATCGTAGGCCAATAGAAACCGGATTGGAAGATCTTAGCAACGGTTTTCCACGGACCAAAGTGACCTCCAGTGGGTCCACTGTGGCATTGCTTAATGATATCACGTTGCTCGATTCGAACACATCTCCTAAGCAAACCATTTTACTGAGATCCTAAAAGATAAGGTTCATCCCAAACGAAGTATTTCAAATCAAAGAAGAACTTTTTCTTCTCCCGATAAGACATTTACGGATCGAGATAACGGGCATGAAGGTAATTTACTATGGAAGAATACCATGGAACATCAGGAGGAAAACCGTCTATCAACATGATGTTCTCTAGAGGAAAGTAAAGATCTATATCATCTGGATCATCCTTCTCCTCACTTAACATTCTAGAAACGTGATCAGCCACTACGTTTTCAACGCCTCTTTTGTCCTTAATTTGAACGTCAAACTCTTGTAGGTCAATATCCAACGTAGTAAGCGCGGCTTGGCTTCTTTCTTAGTCATCGATACCGCATAAGCGGCGTGATCACCCACACAATCACTTGAGCTCCTAACAAGTAACTACGGAACTTGTCCATAGCAAAAACTACGGCCAATAGTTCCTTTTCAGTAGTGGTATAGTTAACTTGAGAGGGGTTCAATGTGTGACTGGCGTAATAGATAGGCTGGAACTTCCCCTTGATCTTTTGCCCTAGCACAGCACCAACAACATAGTTTGATGCATCGCACATAAGCTCAAAAGGTAGGTTCCAGTCGGGCGATATAAGAATTGGAGCAGATATTAAACGATCCTTAAGCTCCTCAAACGCTTGCTTGCAGCTCTCATCAAAATTAAACTCAACGTCTTCCTTTAGTAAAGTGGACAGGGGCTTGGCTATCTTGGAGAAGTCCTGAATGAATCTTCTGTAGAAACCGACATGTCCAAGAAAACCTCTAACTTCACGCACATTCTTAGGATAGCTCATCTTCTCGATAGCTTCCACTTTTGCCCTGTCAACTTCTATACCCTTGGCGGAGATTTTGTGGCCAAGAACTATTCCTTCATCAACCATGAAATGGCATTTTTCCCAATTAAGTACTAAGTTCTTTTCCACACATCTGGATAACACTTGATCAAGATTGTCAAGGCAATCATCAAAAGACTGACCAAAGACCGAAAAATCGTCCATGAAAATCTCCATACACTTTTCTATGAGCCCGTCAAAGATAGCCAGCATACATCGTTGAAATGTAGCTGGGGCATTGCAGAGACCAAATGGCATTCGCCTGTAAGCGAATGTACCATAAGAGCAGGTAAATGTGGTCTTTTCTTGGTCAGCTGGATCAATGGGTATCTGGAAGTATCCTGAATATCCATCTAGGAAGCAATAGAATGCGTGTCCCGCCAGACGCTCAAGCATCTAGTCAATGAATGGAAGGGGAAAGTGATCTTTCATGGTTACCTCATTGAGCTTCCGATAATCGATGACTCTGTAACCAGTGACAAGTCTCAATGCAATTTCCTCTCCCTTCTCATTCTTCTCAATCGTAATTCCACCTTTCTTGGGGACTACTTGGGTCGGGGAAACCCATTCACTATCCGCGATGGCATAAATGATTCCCATGTCTAGAAGTTTGATGATTTCCTTTTGAACGACTTCTTGCATATGAGGGTTGAGCCTCCTCTGGGGCTTTCGTACACATTTGGCACCCTCATTCGTCTTGATCTTATGCATACAGATGTCCGGAGATATCCCTCTCGATATCTCCTACTTGCCAACCAAAAACTTTTTCATTCTTCTTCAAGACGTTGATTAATTTCATTTCCTCTAACCGAGACGACTTGCAGATATAATCAATGGAAGCTTGTCACCTTCTCTTAAAAACACATACTTAAGATGTTTAGGCAACGGCTTCAACACCAAATCTGCAGGGGTCTTAAACTCGACTTGAGATCTCCACTTTTCAACTCAATATCACTGAGTTTACTCTGGTCCCACCGCCAAAGCTTCTCCTTCTAACAATTTTTCCTCAAAATCACCGCTAATTGATCTAGATTTACCACACCATGAGTATTTAAATTATCAACCAATCGCTCATATTAAATTTTCTATGACCATGACTTGCTTATCCATATAATCGGTGAAATCATCCGTCATATAATCAATGGAAAAGCCGGTTGGAGGCCAGAGGGTACTTGAATGGACTTTAAGACATTGTAACTCACCTCTTGGTCACCAACTCGGATAGTCACTTGCCCACCATCGCAATCGATAAGGGCTCTAGCCGTAGATAAGAAAGGTCTTCCAAGAATCGTGGGGACGTTTTCATCTTTCTCCATATCTAAGACATACCAATCGATCGAAAGGTAAATCTATCAATCAACCAAAATGTCTTTCAGATCCTGAAGCTTTCTTAGAAGATCTATCCGCGAATTGTAAACTCATAGTAGTGGGTTCTAGAAGGCTTTGTAAACCGAAATTTGTTTGCATCTGAGACATTGGCATAAGGCTTATAGAGGCACCTAGATCACACAAAGAATTAGGGAAGACTAGACCTCCCATTAACACTGTAAGTACTGAACTTGCCAGGGTCACCTCTTTAATTGGTAAGTCTTCATAATTAATCATGGAGCAATCCTCACCAATTTGCCTTTCCATGCCTGCTAACTTTTTTCAAAACACAACATCCTTGATGAATTTTGTATACTTAGGCATCTCAACCAAGACATCGATAATGGAAGATTTACGAGTATTTTTCAACAAAGTTCGTAACCTTTTCGTACTTTTTGTCCTCAATCAAGGAATGTTGCTCTTTCTCGGCGGAAATGGAAGCTTCTTAAGGTCACTCTCGAAAAGGCTTTCTTTGAGGATGCACTTACGGCTTTGTCTTCCGGATCTTTCCATCGAACGCCTTTTCAGATTTTTTTGTAGTCGTGGGTCACCTCCCGACTTTCGCTTGCTCTTTCAAATTCCTCGAGGATCACCACTTGAGGATCTTCAACTTCTTCACCTCTCGAGGATCACCACCGAGTCTTTCCTTGCGCTTGAGGAGTGTAGGTGCTCGCCTTCCCTTCCGCCTTATCAATGGCAGGAGGGGCTAGTGGTTTCACGATGGGAAGGACCACTAACTTGAGTACCACCACGAGGTTCATTGCATTGGCCTCTTCTTTACCGTATTGAATTGATGGCACGAGGTCGGTACATGGGCCTTTGTTCAAGTCGGCTTGAGCAACTTGACCTCCTTTGGATTCTTCGGTGAAATCGGCAACGCCTTGGCCTGAGGTCTAAGCTAAGCTGTTCACCAGCTTGCCCAATTTGTCTCTCTAGATTCTTCATTGATCTACTTTGCTCCTCCAACTTAGCTTCAAGATTGTTAGATTGGGAGGAGCTTTGAGAGTTTTGGAAACTTGAAGAATAGGTGGTGGTTGGGCCGACTTTGGATCTCATAATTAGAATTGGCGGGCCAATTCTGATTGAACCTTTGAGTAGGATTTGAAAATTTTGAATTTTGGTTCTGATTAAACCCAGGGTTTCTATTGAAATTATGATTCGAATTAAAATTCGAATTAGGATTGAAATTTGAAGATGGATTAAACCCTTGGTTTTGGAAATTATTCTGGCCAGGAAACTGATTGAACCTTGGATTGTTCTGGCCATAGAATGCATTCACTTCCGCATTCTGTCCGTTCATAGGATAGAATTTAGAAGTGTGCCCCACCTCGTCACAATTTTGACATGTGACTTGATTGTACCGGCCCATAATCATGAACAACATTCACTTGATAAGGTGCAGGGGATTAAATTGACTTTGGCCATTCATATGGCGGTCGACAAACTAATTTTCAACGATGAACCCGAGGGTTACGTGGAAAAGAAGAAGTTTGATTTATCTCGATTTGGAACTTGAGATGGTGCCATCTGCTTTTGCAGCATGGCGATTAAACTTTGCAAATTGACTTCCTCAACCTTGGGAGGAGGATGTGCTTGGATTGCTTGATAAGAGGGGGCGTAGTTATACTTTGCAATGTCCTCAAACAGTGCCCGGCTCTTCAGGTGTTTTCTTCAGAAACGCCCCACCAGATGAACTGTTGACCATGCCTTTGGTGATCTCGGTCAATCCACTGAAGAATGTATTGACTTGCCTTTCCAGTGGCAAGCCATGGTGGGGACACTTTCTAAGAAGAGACTTGAATCTCTTCCAACATTCGAAGAAAGATTCATTCTCTTTTCGATAGAAAGTGAATATTTCGTTTAAGCACTGGGCCGTCTTTGAAGGTGGAAAATATTGACTCAAGAACTCCTTTTCGAGTTCCGCCCGGTGGTGATAGATTCGAAGGAGAGAGGTGTACCACTCTTTAGCCTCTCCTTTCAAAGAAAAAGGAAAAAGTTTTAGCTTGATAGCATCCTCACTTACTCCTTGGATGCGTGTAGTACCGCATATCTTTAAGAATGTGTGTAAGTGGGTATCGGATTCTCCGATTGATAGCCATGAAAATTGATGCATCGCATCATCCGGATAAGTCCTGGCTTTAGCTCAAAGGTTTGTGCGGTAATGGTGGAATAACAATAGCCGGGTTGACTTTGACTTCGCCTGGCATGGCGAGTCCGCCAACGCACGTCTATTATCGCCATTATCACAAAATCGGTGATTTCCTTTGTTAATTGATGTTCAAGATCTTGCTCGGCTCATCGCGCGAACCGCAGAACGGAAAATCCGCTGTTTGGCCGGACTACGGTTCGCTTCGGGTCGGGTGTATAATAACGGTCCCTTTTGACTCCGAGTTTGCATAAACCGGACCAAAAACAAGTGAAAAGAAGCCTAAAAACTAAGAAATTAAAAGCCTAAACTAAAAATTAAAAGCCTAAAGAAAAGAAAATAAGATTAGTAAGGAAAAGATGAAACAGACGGGCGTCCAAAGTCTTGGACGGGCGTCTGCTCAACTTTTGGACTGGACGGGCGTTCGGTTTCCCAAAACGCTCGTCTGGTCTTCAGAAAACTTGAACGGGCGTCCAAATTTTATGGACGCTCGTCTAAGTGAAAGAAAACAGAACAGAATTGATAATTTTTCAGCGGACGGGCGTCCAATATCCCAGACGCCCGTTTGGTAGCGGAAAAATTAGAACAGAAGCAGGAAATTTTGCAGAAAAATAACAGAAAAGAAGGGGAATGAAAGAATAGAAAGAAATAGAAACAGAAAAAGAGAGAAGAGATAGAGAGGAGAACTAATCACAAGAGAACCTTAAATCCTAAGCTAAAACCCTAATTAACTAATCACCTAAACGTTTATCAACTAAAACAGGAAATTAAAACGGAATAAAAACAGGAAAAACAAAAACAAACAGAAAAACGAAAAACAAAAACTAGGCAACCGTCCGGTTCCCCGGCAACGGCGCCAAAAACTTGTCACGGATTTTATTAACACAAAATAAACAAGTAATAATCCGGTTAACCTCAAGTATAAGGATCGTAGTAATAGTGGTTAATGCCGGGTCGATCTTACGGGGAACTGGCGATTGCTAACCCTAGTTTTTTGTTTAACTAACTAACCTATGTCACGATTACTAAACTAAACAGCGAATAAAACAAAACAAAACAGAAAATAAAACTAGACAGAGAATGTAATCCAAAGCTAGGAAGAATACGGGTTGCGAACCTTTAACTAGACTAATCTAAGATGCAAATAAAAGTGAACTAACTAAACAAATTCAAGTTTTAAGGATTTAAATCAATTTTATAACGAACAAACGAGGATTGATCCACCTATCCAACAAGCATTGATTTCCTATCTCGATTATATTGTGGTTTTTATCTAGGTTGTGATTCACCTTATCTAATTATGAACCCTAATTCCTTAGAAAGTTCATCTATTATCTTCCGATGTAAGATTAACGCGTTTACTAATCAAGGGTGTAAACTTTATGTTTATAATCTAGCAATTAAACCTATTAACTTCCGTTACGATAGATTCGAATTACTATTCTTATTCATGATGATCTAGGGTTTATTAAGATTTCCATCAACAATAAACAATCACACATGCATATCTTCCGATGTAAAAGCAATTAAACGTAATAAACATGAATAAGAAACAACCTTTAAATAAAAACTCACAAGACAACCGAAGAAAACGAAATCAACAATCGTTGGATGGCTTCACAATACTCGTTTGATGAAGCTTTTAGCCTCTAAACATCCTCAAGAACTCGAATTTGCGTAAGCAATTGCATAAAAAGTAACTAGTTTAATCTAGATCTAAAGTGCATAAAAGCTGGAATAAAAGAAGAAAAAACGCAGCCTAAAGCCGCCTAGGTTTAGGGTTTTGAAGAATGAGTGTATGGTATCGTTTGTATTGACAAACGGCCGCCTATTTATAGATTTTAAAGTCGGCCAAAGAAGTCGGCTACCGGACGCCCGCCTGGTTCCTTGAACGCCCGCCCACTCTTCAATAGAACTTCAAATCGGGCCGAGTCATGACCAGACGCTGCTCGTTCGGCCCACGTCGCCGGCGTCAAACATCCTCGAATCAACTTCTCAACCGGACGCTGCTCGTTCGGTCTCATCGAGACGCCCGCCCACTGGGACGGGACTCGACGCTTGACCCAATATGATTAATTTCGATTTCTTGATCTCTATCTCTTTTCCTTCTTGTCAATTCCTTCATTATCTCTTTTATCATCATATATTTCGACCCTTATCTCTTTTTGATCATCATTTGAGCATCAAGCACGCACCTATAACACATAAAAACATCACAAAATGTAATAATGCCCAAATAATCATAAAACCACATTTAAAACACATAAATCAACCTATTTTGCGATTAACTCATCTAAAATATCATTTACTCAATATTTCCATTAAACACACGTTTCTTATGCAAATTAATACAAATATGGGGGAAATTATCATAAAACATAGTGTTATAAATCGTATGAATTCACCCTTAACAGAGATTCAACCAATTCCTTAATATGTATGAAAACTCTAGGATGACTTATATTTTAGACCGGAGGTAATACTAACTACCAGATTTATGTTGTGTTCCTTAATAGAGGTCCTGAAAATCATCAAAATGGGGAAACTTTAGGTAGTGTATCCGTATGGTGCGGATACACCTATTTTGATTTTAAAACATCCATGTTTTTAAGTGTAATATGCGAAAATGTAAAACATACCGCAAAACATTTAAAATTAAAATAGGTGTATCTACACAATGAGAATACACCAGGCAAAATTTTCCCATCAATATGGCACAATAATTTAAACCCCGGGTACTGAGTAGTAAATGTCTTTGCTAAAAATGGTATGCAAAAGAAATTGCCAAGGACAAGTACAGAAATTCAAAATTCCACAATTTGATGTAAAAGTAAGTGTAAAAATAAATGCAGAGCATGTGATTGATGCCAACTTAGGTCCCAGTCCATTTGAAAAAAATATTACTCCTACTTATATGCATTGCATCTTTCATGGTATGTTTTTATCACTAGTGATTATGATAGAATTCATATAGTTAGTTTGAGTTAGGTGACTTGATCTCTGCGTCTGAATTTGAATCTGTCTGTCAGAATTAAATCTGTGTCGGCTAAATTGTATTCAGCTGAGATATACATGTCTGATATATTCAATTGGGGTATGCTCAGCTGATCTTTGGTGATCACCGTAGAATTCCATGAATTCCGTCATGAATTCTTCCGGAACTTGGTCAAGAAAAACAAGTAAGAATTAAGTAGAAAAATGACAGGAAAATTAAAGAACAGAAAGATGGCAGCAATGCTAAATAGAAAACATCAGAATAGTAGATGGTTACAATAAGCCCAACTTATAGGAAAGCGCTACAGTCCCCGAAAAAAACTCCCGATCCATCACCGAAAAGCATCTATCACCGCACAGATTTTTTTTTCCCTTTTTTATTGTTCAACACAAAGCATGTGGGCCACCAGATCACTTTTTCGGTAGTTTTTTTCAGGGGACTTAGCTTTTCCCCAACTTATATACTAGTTTGTACGTGTTGGATTAATGTCCAAAAGACATTTTTTGTAATTGTTTTTATAACTAATTAATAAATGACAGATTTATTTATCATCTTATTAATTGTTTCGTGCTAATTAGTAATGCACTACTAAAAACCCTAAGTTTTCTCATATTTAGTCATATAACTTAGTATGTATCACACGCGGGGATTAAGTTTATGATGATACACTTAAATTGTTAGCCCGTGGTGAAGTTAATCAAAATATGGATGATTAAACCACCAATAATGCGTCCAGAATATTTTATGGTGTGACCGTATTATCCGGACCGTCGATATTGATTATATAGGTGGGGAATTTGTGGATGATGTAATCATATAGAATGAACCGATTTAATCTGAATTTCTAATATAATTCCATGAAGACCTATCATTCAGGCATTGTGTCCTTGAGCTAGTATAACGTAACAAACCTTATTTTGGTCGAGGTTTTGCTAAAGGAGCTCGTAGAGGGAGAGTGGGTTTTCTTATTACGACCTATAGATAAGTTAGAAAAGACAAACACACCGTCGATTGACGATTTTTTAGGACTTTTATTAAACAAATTCAATAATTTTTTTTTTGCCATATATATATATATATATATATATACATATATACACATAGATAGATAGATTTATTGTATCTTTGTTTTTGGGTTGCCTCAGACTCACTAAGATTGAGGCACAAATTTTACATTGGACGGAGAAAGAATTATAATCGGTACCCTTAGTAGGTATACTAGTGGCCTGTGACGTGCGTTGCACGACTTTGCCCTCGTTTTTGTTGTGTTTTGTGTCTACAAACATATACCGCCTTATTGCCCGACTCCTCCTTCTCCACCACCTGTTAACCATCATGTAACCTACTATGTAATTCCGTCCATTTCAACGTAATGATGGAATGATGCGATGCATTAAGAGAAAATCGATACATCAACTTGCATTTGTAAAAACAATCTCGAGAGAAGGTACATGTATTCTTGCTTGAAAGTCAATAGCAATAAAGTGGAAAGTTGTTAAAAGAAAGCATAGATGCATAGAAGAATACCGCATCAGAACTCTCAAGACCAAGATGGTCCTCATGAAACCAGTCCTCACATAGTGCTCTTCACATTCCATTAAGGGCATAAAAAGAGTCCATAATTTTCACATTATCCAAAACATTACTAAAAATATCACAGAACACTCTTAATACATAAAAAAGACCATTCATCCCTCGTTTCAGAGTAGTAGTACACTACCACAAGTACATCAAAATACCTCGTAAGCCCTTTTAGTGAGTGGGTGTGACATAATTTGAAAGAGCACGATGAGCATGTGCCTGGAACGCACACGCGCAATGTACAGATGTCAAGTTAAAATGACCCATCGATGATGAGGAATGTCAACCTGGACACGTATGAGCGCAGGAACGAATCACATAGAGCACGAAGCAATTTGGAGGAGTTAAGGGTGTGCATTGGCCGATGTTTAGGTTTATGAGGCCTTCTTCAGTATTTGTTCTTCACGGATTCCCACATAGAATCGGTGTTAGAATCTTCGCTTTCTCTCCGATCGGCTATGAGCTAATGAGTAAATATCTCATCTGTAATGTTCCGGCAAAGTAGTATAGGCCTAGGGTTCTTATATGAGGCAATTGTTTGCTAATGCAACGACACTTTCATCCGAAATAACAGAGAATGAACTCACAATGAAGAAACAATCGAAAAGCAAATACAAGCTAAAAACACGATTAGAGCAATTTCATGAATCGGTTTTAAATCTGAACAAAATAATTGTGAATCGTAATACACACCACACAGATCTAAACCTCTTAAATCGGGCAACCATTGGCTAAACTCATCACCCCGCATCACCGACTCTTTCGCACCATCCCAGATTAATATCTGCGGCCTTATTGCAATAAAGCCCAATAGCCTGCAAAAAGTAGTTCATATGAGTTTTCAAAAGCAATGATTTGAAAAATTAAGCACGGGTTACACACTTTAAGTCTGTCAGATCGGTTGCGACTTTAAAACATCCACATAGATTCAAGTACTTCAGACATTACAAACCTTGCTAGGTAAGCGATCGTGCATTTTCATCAAGGCCGAGCATCCGATGTTAAGCCTCGAGAGATTTGGACAACCGTGTGCCGAGCATATAGGGAGCGATCGATCACCTTGAAACTTTTGCCGAGGTCGAGGTCTTGTAGAGTCGCGACAGTTGGTGGAAATCATCTCGATTGAATCGTCTTGAAGGCTGCGGTATATCTTGTCGTAGGTGAAGTCCTTGTAACTTGTCGAACTTTGGAGCAAGTGAGAGAACCAAGTTGTTCATGTTCTTCTTACACCTAAATTTTTGTAAAGACGTTCAAAATTCAAGATTACGTTTTGAAATGTTCCCAACAAGTCTAGCATAATACAAGATGCAAGAATCCAAATTATCGATGAGAAAAACAAATCAATAAGTGAAAATACCCCGCTTTTCAAAGGTAGTTGTTCCTAACATGATGCTCTACAAGAGGCCTTTGGCATTCATCATCATGTAAAAGTCCAATGAGACATTATCGATTCAATAAGTTTGTTTTTCCTTTTAAAAGCCACGGTATCATGGACCAACCGACCCGACTAATCAGGAGTTTATCCCCGAGTGGTGCCTAAAGAGACCGTGTCATAGGCAGGGGTAAAGGTGTGGCCCAGAGCACTTTAAATAAGTTGGTTAGACACAAAACGGGAAGCATGCGAACGTAAATACCGTGGTGATTTCTCTCCAACACCGATAGCACTTAGTAAAGCCTGCAAATATTCAAACAATGTAAATCGAATGAATTATTCTAAAAAAAGAACGATCCGTGTTCGAGATGCCTCACCCTCACCTTGTATTCAAAACGCTGCAAATACGATCCCAGAAGTTCATCACATCAGTTTCATAGCCACTGGAAAAATCATTTTCCTCTCTAAGTCCATTGATGCATAACAAATGGCCATATCCGTTGCTATCAATCAAGCCAAACAGAATATGAGATCGAATTTCTGAAAACTCCACGTTAACTTTAATCACCTTACACCGGAACAAAATCGAATTTAGGCTAAATCCCACATGATAAAATAACCTTTAGAAGGTTCAACTTTTGAAGAATGATGAACTAATACGCATTGTTAAACAAGCAGATTACCTTTTCCATCAACTACATATGCACCAAATTAATACAGATGGATCACAGATGAAAATTTAATAAACAAAGATAATTTTAAGAAAGAAAAAGATAAAACCTTGGTGGCATCGCCATCATTCAATACATAAGTCGACCTCTTCTCTTTCCTGGCGAAATTTGAAGTGAACTGTATATTTCAAAGACTCGGAACACGGTGCATTGTAAAATCACTATCATAAAAGAACATTAATCGAAACAAAAAGAATAAATAAAACCAAAAAAGCGCTTCAACATCACAAAGCAAACCGAGTGATCTATAAAGCAGGAGGAAAAACAATTACAAACAAGCAATACCGTGAGCGACTAAGGTTGTAAGATTGAGCAAAAAACCGCTAAACTGCAGTAATTAGTCCACCCTACCCCACAATCTATTTGTCACCGACACCCCGCACAATTATATATCTATGCCTATGTTAAAAGTGGCAAATCCATATGACCGCACGCTCTCACGGCGCTCTGCGTTCCTTTCACAACTACTTTCATCTTCCATAAACCTAATAAGCGAAGGGCTCACACTTAACATTGCTAGTCGCCAAGGCAAAAGGAAAATATAATGCTAACGGAGCACCATGTAATAACAAGAAACACACCAAAGTTTAAAAAAAAAAAGGATCGAGCAATTAAACACTAAATAAGTCCGTAAAAGCATTTTAGGTAAGTAGGGTTATAAGAAGGAAAAATGTATTCGCATTACTACATACATTAATGATTAAAGTAGCAAAACAATATCTATTAGATCCTAGAATACACACCTAAGCTACATATGGAGCCTAGAACAAAGACTTGGAAATAAAGAAAAATCATTGTAAGCAACTTATCTACTATAAACCTAACTATTCCATATATTTTAGTTGCAAAGCAAGATGTGCTGCCTACATGAAGGCATTGTATGTTCAGGCTGGTGTGGTGTGAAACAAAGATTTGAATGTATATGCAGCAAAGCAAGACTTGTATGTCCAGCCCCGGGTGAATGGATTGCTCGTCAAACAACAACAAATGCAGCAGAAATCTATGCTTTTAAACTTAATAAAGCATAGTAGCACATGTGTGTATATGTATAATATACATCTTTAATGTAAATCATACCTCGAATCCTGTCAAACAATAACATTGATTGTCGAAAAGATCGAATAATGAAGACAAAATTAGAACCTTAAGCAATTTGCAAATGTCAAATTTCATCATCAAAGAGGTATACTCTCATGCATATGCCGGGTAATGCGGGTAGACTCTGGGAAAAAAACCACCTTCATTCACATCCATGATACTAAAAGGGGAGTATATAAGACACAATATTATGATGAACGATTCTCATGGTTCTTAATTGAACTATGCTCTACTGTGTACATTATAATTATTATTGGTATAATATGTGATTTTATCAAATAATTTTGCTTATAACATTTTCCATACAAAATTTATACAAAAGCTTAAACAAATGTACATTCATTTCTTCGAAATTGGATCGTGTATCCATTAAAAGCAAGTAACAACCTACCAAAAGAAATTAATAAATTAAAAAAGAAGTAACAAAATACTTAAAAATAGCGGCGAAAATTTTGCTTCTATTACGTAAATAATTATCCGGATCCTCAGGCTCGGGTTTCAAATTCAAATCGGGTTTCTCCTCAAACCAAAGACGGCTTCAATTCCGACGACGACGAAGAGTTAACCGGTGGTGTTCTGCGGTTGTTCTCTCGAAAGCGCATCCACTCGAGCACCGACCTCAATCGCGCTTCTTCCGTATACCCAGCCGCAGACAAATCCGTAAGTCCTTCTCGATTTTCATCGGCTAATAACTCCGGAATCAAATGAGGAAGAAAAAGAATTGTGGAATCTCGAATGCTATAGAGAGAGATGGAAAATGATACCTGAAGGAGAGATTGAGACATGCTGTTGTTTGTTGAACTCGGGCTCAAGAGGAGGATCTGAGCCGGGATGGGGACCCCAATTGCTAGATTTATGGAGGAGATCGCAGAATAAGAGTTATTTTCCGGAGTGAAAGGCTCTCTTCACCTTTATTTGCTATATGATTCTGTGAGTGGAATTGTTAGTGGAATTGGTAATAGGGGAAGAAAGGCGGTAGTGGAGGGCGGTGGTGGACATGAGATGCGACGTATACAAGATGACTCATTCTACACGCAGAGAGAATGAGGTAACACGTGTGTTGAGGAAAAAAAGAGAAAAGAAAAATCAAAACGCCGTCGTTTTACAAAAAAAAAAAAAACCTATAGCGACGACCAAACCGTCGCAAAAGGAGAACGACCAAAAAGGTCGCAAAAAGACAGTTGCACAAATAATAAGTATACTACTATGTATGATATAATAAAACAAGAATCTTGTCCTATGTTTATTTGATGTGGTGATACCTACATTTACTTAATATCATTACGATTTTACCTTTAAATGAATATATACATACCTATATACGGAGAGATATACATATCCACAATTTTATTATCATATATCTTTGTCAAATTCATATCGCACCATAAGTCTTACATTTTAATCGCAATTTTTATGGCGATCCGACGACAAATATAATATGGTGTGTTCTTTTTTCCTTAAACGAGATTCATATTTGGTTTTAAGTATCGAGTTATAGTCTAACTTCCCACTAGACCGATTGATATGGTGTGTTCTAGTCAATAGCATTTCATGAAAACACTGTGGACGTCTAAAACAAATTGTCATTTTTCAGTTTTTCTTTTTATTTTATTTTATTTTAAGTCATGGCAAATCTGACATGTTATACCAGAACCACAATAAAATTGATGTAGTCAGTAAGTACACATATATCACTTCAAATTTTAGGTTGATCATGGACCAAATCCTATTGGATTGTACCATAATCAATAGGAAGTTTTATACTTAAAATGGACCCAGCCTCTAGAAAAAAAACCACCAATCAATGATCTAGAAATTGATGATTTTGTAGTCAAGTAATTACATCTGGACTATCCTAAAATTAGAGTAATGATATGGGCACAACCGCTGTGCCACAACGAATGACACAACGGTCATCTGTACCGTTGAGTAATGATACGGGCACAACCGTTGTGCCACAACGAATGACACAACGGTCATCTGCACCGTTGATCGTCATAAGTCTAAATTTATCTTGATGTGAACGATCAAAATCAACGGTGCAGATAACCGTTGTGTTATTCGTTGTGGCACAACGGTTTTACCCGTATCATTACTCATAAAATTAATACAACCCCTAGCCCCTATATAAGAAGCATATCCCCTCCTTTCACTTCACATTCTAAAAAAGCATATATATATCCTCTCCTTTCACTTCAACTTCTAAAAAGAAATTTCCATCTCCAAAAAAAAATGTATGTGTCATGGGTGGTGACAAAGGCGGATTACCGGAGGTACATGGGAATGAAGGAAAAGGTGATATTAGGATTCGCCTTGACAGGTGACGATGTACAAGACCAATATCATGATGTCCTGGATGAAATTGCTGTGCTACGACCAGACGTGAAGTATGCTTGAGTTTCCATGGATTTCCTCAAGGTATGTTACGTATAAAATAGTTGTTATAATGTGGACATACATATTTTTATCAAAAGTACTCATTACACCAGTCAATTTTGTTTGCAGACTCAAGCGATGTTGGAGGGCGTTCAAAGGGCTCCACATTATTTGTTCATTGAAAATGGTGAGATTTACAACCGCATCGAGTTTCCTCTAGCGCAGGTTATAACCCGTGATCAGGCAAGAGCTTGGCTGCTTCATGTGATAGATCGATGGGGGGCGTAATGTTATGTGCGTATTTGTGTCTTTTTTTCTGCTGCTCTATGGTTTGTAATAATGGGACGTAAGTAGGCTTGAGTGTAATACTTTGCATTTTGATGTATCAAATAAGTACGTTTAATTAGTACTATGTTTTTTCATCTAGGGAATCGATCCGATCGCAACTTCGAATGTTGGAATTCAAAGGGATCAAATAGGAAAATTATTGAAACATATATATTGGATACATGTATGAAGACAATACAGGTAAATATTAAAAAACATGAACTTTTCATTCATTATCTGATGATTTTTACTCGATTCAATTTTCAAAATTATAAATTCGACCTCATGTATGTATCGTAAATATTCGATTCGTATCCATGTCGGATACAAGACATGTTAAGTTGTATATCATTTTCCAGGTGGTTTTCCATCGACACTTAAAATATTAGAGCAGCTCCAACGGTAGGTTTAAAAAAAAAATATAAAGCTTTATCAAAAGGTTTTCATCATTGGAGCATGATGAGTCAGCAATGAGTTGGTGTAATAGGTTTATGCAGATAAACCTTTGGAAAGCTGGTAACTTTTTTTTTTCCCTTCTTTTTTTTATAAGTTTGTGTGGTTAGAAAAAATAGTAGAGAGAATATTTATGTGTAGTGAGACTGTTTTATAAACATTTTCAAAAGGTTTATTCATTGTAGATAAAAGGTTTATGATGAAAAGGTTTATAAAATAATGATGTGACACATTCATAAACCTATTAAAAGGTTTATGACTGGAGATACTCTTACCATATGATAGAAACAAGTGACGGAAAATGTGCATGATTGGACCACCATACATTAAACCATATGATAGAAACAAGTAAATCATTTAAGTTAAAAAATTGTACCAGAGCTGAACATATATTGTCCTAAAACCTACGTACCTAATGGCCATAAATTGTAAAAATACTTGTCTGAAGAGTGTATTTTGAGGTGAAATAACAGTTGAAACGATCATAAACATATATTTTAAATACAAAATAAAACTGTATGTTCACGATGCTCCATACGTATAGAGACACCACACAAGTATTTCCTCATAAATTGTACTATAAAGGGAAAATAATGACGGAAAATATTGTGTTAAAACCTACATACTAATCTATATATAATTGTGTCCGAGTAGTAAGACTAGGCCACCCTTTCTTCTGCAAACATATACATATCTTTCGTGCAAAAATGCGATATGATATATACATATCTATATCATGCTTAGACGTTCAATAATTTTAATTAATCATCGCACTATAACACACGTAAATTTATAGTACACACGCATTTTTTTGTCTTAACTAGAACTCGGACCCAGGACCGACGGATCCTAAAGCCTCAACAATGACCATTGGAGCATTGTCTCATTGGCACCATCACACCCTTCCTAATCAAGGACGGACCTATACTACAGACAAAGGGGTCTAAGCACACCCAGACAAAAAAATATACACTATAAAATCTATGTAGTATAGTTTGATCTATAAAATATTTTCAATCCAAATTTCACCCGATTTAACTCGATATAGTTCATTAAGCCCACCTCAAATTAAAATCATGGCTTCATCCTTGAATCCTAATATATATATATATATATATATATATATATATATATATATATATATATATATATATATATATATATTGAACAAAGAAAACATTTCATTAATCAGCAAGATGCTAAAAGTTTACAGTTTCCAAAATTTTAAAAATAACCATGTCTTTATCCGTATCCGTGCCTCATGTGTACGTTGTCACGGTGATTAAAGCAAGCCTCATCCTCCGTAACAAAACATTTCAGATGTCTATAAAAAAGCTCAAAATTCAAATTTCATATTATATAGGTTTTTTTTTCTTCCGTGTATGAAAAATAAATAGGGCCAAAGACCCAAAAGTACACAAAACGGACTTATTGGACTTATAAGGACAAAAAGGAATCTGTTGGACTTATAAGGACACAAATTAGATAGATAGACTCAAATACCCTTAATGATAAAAGAAAAAAATAATAATAATAAAAAAGGGGGAAGAAGGGCGCTGTGCATGTGATGTGTGTTTTTTTTTTTTTTTTTTCACGCTGTTCAGGTTGTTTTGTTTTTTTTTAATTTTTTTTTTTCAGGCTGTGCCTGTGATGTTTTTTTTTTTTTATTTTTTTAACCGATGTATTGACCATTGCGATACAATGACCACCCCCGATACATTGACCACAGCAATTCAATGACCACCGCGACGCATTGACCACCCCGATGCATTGACCACATAGATGCAATGACCATCCTGATACATTGACCACCGCGACGCCCGATGACCATCGCAATGAAGTGACACCGCGATGTAGAGACACGGCGATGAAGCGACACCGTGATGCAGAGACACCGCAATGAAGTGACACCGCAATGAAGTGACACCGCGATGCAGAGACATCGCGATGCAGAGACACCGCGACGCCCGATGCGATGACCATCACGATGCAGAGACACCGCGATGAAGTGACACCGCGATGTAGAGACACGGCGATGAAGCGACACCGCGATGCAGAGACACCATAATGAAGTGACATCGCGATGCAGGGACGCCTCAATGAAGTGACACCACGATGCATTGACCACGCCAGATCCATTGATCACCTCTAATGCAGAGACACCACGATGCAGTGACCAACCCAGATGCAGAGACACCGCGATGCAGTGACCACCCCCGATGCAGAGACATCACGATGTTATAACATTTGACGATGCAGAGACATCGCGATGCAGAGACACCGTGATGAAGTGACACCGCATTGCAGAGACACCACGATGAAGTGACACCGCAATGCAGAGACGCCGCATTGCAGAGACATCGCGATGTTATAACACGATGCATAGACACCGCATTGCAGAGACACCACGATGAAATGACACCACAATGCAGAGACACCGCGATGAAGTGACAACGCGATGCAAAGACACCGCGATGAAGTGACACCGCATTGTAGAGACACCGCGATGCAGAGATACCGCGATGAAGTGACACCGCGATGCAGAGACACCGCGATGAAGTGACACCGCGATGCAGTGACCACCCCTGATGCAGAGACACCCCAGATGCAGAGACACCGTGATGAAGTGACACCGCATTGCAGAGACACCGTGATGCAGAGACACCACGATGCAGAGACACCGCGATGCAGAGACACGGCAATGCAGAGACACGGCTTATTGTATCGATTTATTCAGTGACGTCTTATTGTATCGATTTATGTAGTGGCATCAATTTCACTTCATTAATTGTCTAATGTATGCAGTGACATCTACAATGACATCAATGTCACTTCATTAGTTGTCTAATGTATGCAGTGACATCTGCAGTGACATCTATGTCACTTCATATTAGATTTTTTTTTCCACTAATTTAGAAATTAGTTTTGTGTTTCAATGTAAATCCCCTCCGGAAAGTATTTATTGTTGAGAGTACACTCACTCCATATACAATAAAATTAAAAAACGAAAAAAAAAATGAAAAGGAAAAGCACAAAACGAACTTGCATAATGAAGGGGCGAATGATAACAATAAGCTTATCCAGAAAGCAAATAAAACCATACATAATATTCCAAAACATAGCATTAGCCAACATCTGGTAATGGGAGGACATTTTGACAAACATAAATCGATTACAATCTCAAAGATATTGTAGCAGGGCAATAATGCAGAAAGTTAACTCAAAAGAGCTTTCTTGAATGAAACTGAAGAGTTTCTGGTTTTGGCTTGCGGCATCGAGCATTGTGATCCGAAAGCCTTCTACATTGCTGCTACATTGCTGCTACATTGCTGACAATAGCGCAGGTCCATGCCTTCCCCATCCGAATTCGGGCAAGTAAATTCTCGACACAGAAAAATCCTCAATGTCACTGCACTTCTTCAGCCAATGATTCAATATAAACAACCAATGAGGAAAGCAAATAATCAGAATTTATAGCTAAAAAAATATGCCACGCACCTAAGAACAGCAAATCGGCTTTTGTCATTAGTCGACCTCAAATTACAACAATCACAAGAATAAACTGGGGAAAAAAGATCACAAATTTTGAACAACCTCAGATAGCAACTCATACAAGAATTACCTGCTTGTTCTATTTTACACAAGCAGCTGGTACCTTCAATACTTTACACTTCCACACTATTGCATTCTCATCTTGCACTATATTGTCACCGGAAGCCCCCCAACAGAATTGAAAGATTTGCTGCGCGTGACACATTTGCTTTTACTATCATCGTTGGAAGACGAGCATTTATCTTTCAGGCCTTCTTCCTTGAGGCTTTCTTCATCCTTAACATTGCAAATGCTCAAAGGCAGCTTCTTCTGCTTAATCTTGTATTTCTTTGTCAGTATCGCGATCATCGTCATCTTTTCCAAGCACGAGAGCTTTCTCGTGTTCTTCTTTAATTGTTCTTGAAAGGTTGGAATCATTTAACCTAGACGTATCCCTGTATATAATCTTCAGTTTACTGCTATTATTTAAATCTACCACTGCAATGTGTTTCTCTGCGACAAAACCATCAGAATCTATATCATCTGCAATCCCATTGCTTGTACCTACATTGCAAACATCTGTCTTAAGCTTTTTATTTTTGGGACTATCTGAATCAGATGTGGAAGATCCTTTTAAAATTCTAGAGGCTCTATTGATCATCTGGTCCAACTTAAGAGCTAAATCATCACCCGTTTTCCCATTTTCCCATTTTCATTACCATGTAATGTCTCAATTGCCTTCATCTTATTCTTCTTTAAGTGCTTTTCTTGATTATCAATTTCCTCATTAACAATTGCAGCCAATTTCAAAGCATTTTTAGCATCAGCCACCGCCTTAACGGCTTTTGCAGCTTTCTCCTTAGCTACAGCTAGTGCCACCTTGGATGCTTCAATAGCAGCCGATCTAAAAGCTTCCACAATCTCCTCATTCGACGAATAAGGGTTTTTCAAATGAGATTTAACCAAACTGTTCATTCGAGCTTCAAAGTCGCTCACACCGTAACGAAAGCTAGATGGGATTACAACATTTAGGTCAAGATTTTGTCTTTTCATCCCAGCTAGAAGCCGTTTCCGCAGAGGCAGCACACGTAAAACCAAATTAAATCCATTACCTGTAACCGCTAATACAAAGGATCAGACGGGGAGGCTTTCGACGGAGGAAGCGAGCTTATGATTCGTGTTATTCTCATTAGCGGCGGCGGCCGAGGTGTTGGTGGAGGAAACAGATGAATCAACATCGATTGACCAAGCTCTCAGTTGAGTGGACGCGAAACCTGGAATAATAATCCCGAGAGCTTGGAATAGTCCGGTGAACTCGCCATCACGCCCGCCATCAACACCGGTCGAGGCGAGAAGTAGAAGAAGAAGAAGAAGAAGTCGCCGCACCGCACACCGGCTCGTTTCTGCTAATTTTCAGAGAGTAAAAGCCATTAATGGATTTAAAGGAAGGGTAAATTAGGTAAGCTGAATAATATGTGTCCTTATAAGTCCAACAGATTCCTTTATGTCCTTATGGGGCTAATAAGTATAAAAAACTATACTTTTAAGTAATTAACCCAAATAAATACTCTTCCGTCCCAAATTATCAATATTTATATCTTTTTAGATTTGTCGCACAATATAAGTAATTATATATCAACAAACATTTATTACTTTTTTCTCTATTTTACCCTTAATTTATTATCAATCAAACCATTTTTCATTACGGTAAAAAAAAAATTATCGCATTAATGATAGTCAAAGAGTATTTTTTTTACTTAAAGTCCTAGTATCCGGAACCAACTGGTACGACTAATCTGGAGTTCGATCCGGGTCGTGTCTGCAGAGTCGGTATGAAAAAATACTTTCTTAAAAAGTATATTTCAGAAAATAAAACACAAATAAAATTTTAGAAAAATAACAAGCACTTAAAATAAAATTAAAATTAATGAAATGCCGTATAAAGAGTAATGATACGGGCACACATGGGCGTCACTGCTTGCTTATCAAGTTATACTTGATTGCTTACCATTAGAACAATACCTTATTTATTTTTAAAAATGCAATATACATATATATACATACTATTGAGTTAAAATGACACGACGATGATATGCATCGTTGATCATGTTAGAATTACTCATATCAATTTAGACACATTATGAGCAACGATGTAGATCACCGTTGTCTCACTCGTTGTCGTAAAACCGTTGTGTCCGTATCATTACTCACCGTACAAAAATAGAAAATAATTTCACCACCCCACCCCTCGCCTGACAAACACCCTTGTAATGAAAAGGAAAAAAAAGAAAAAAAAACATTTAGCATACATATGAATTTAATTTAATTTATTTTTATTCATAAAAAAATGAATTTATTTTATTTTATAATAATTACGGACCACGGCAAAAGCGTCCATACAAACGTGAGTAGGAATTTGTAAATTGGAAAAATCAGTCGTGGTCGACTCGACACTGAAAAATCAAGTTGTGCCTTTTCTGACATGAAAAATATGGTAAACGTAGAGATCCTTACGTTCAGACGTAGATATGTCTACGTCCCGACGTAAGGAAATATAATTAACATAAAACGTTGTAGTTGATCTTTCCTCACGCTTAAACGTAGGGTTTCTACGCGTTCGACGCAGGTTTCCACGCTTAAACGTAGAAACTATACGCTTAAACGCAGAAATTCAAAGGTGATATTTTGCAAATTAGCTACGCCTAAACGTAATACAATCTACGCTTAAACGTAGTTTTTTGCACGCTTTAAACGTAGCTTTTCACGCTTGACATTGGTAGATGGGTATTAATGTTGTTGTAAGGTGCTTGTTGAATATACACCACATTAACGAGATTTTTCTCATTCCTTCAAAGGATTTGAATCTAATATCAATTTTGTGCTCACTTCTTCATCTTTCAAGTCCATTTCTTCATCATTCAAGTGCTAAAATGGGTAAGTTATTGCTATCTTATTTATCTTAATTCAAGTGCTCAATTTGTGTATGTTATTTATATTTGTAGTAATCATATGTCTAAAACCAAAACGTGTGTTTTAAGTAGGTTGTTTATGTAAATGTTCATACTTCTAAGTAGTGTATTTAAGTATTTTCTTAGGGTTCAATTACTAGGTTTTAGTGTAATTAATGATATTTATTTAACCGAAATTTGTGTTTTGAGTAGTGATTATGTTATTTATATTGTAGAAATGATATGTATTTATCGAAATGTGTGTTTTAAGTAGGTTGTTTATGTAATTTTATACATCTAAGAACGATAGTGTTATAATTTTTGATTTGATAATGTAGTGTAATTTATGAAAGTGTAATAAATACATATCATGTTTACCATTTTTGGAAACAATGTTTTTAAGTTGATAATGATTTAGTTGATAATGACTTGAATCGCTTTTTTTTTTTGTTTGTTTTAAAATGTATAATCGCAACACTATGATTGTTGTCTCGCTCAACGGAGAATTTACGTATGATCCTATCTATAACCGGTGGAATTATGTAATTGGATCGATGTTCTCATTATTTGTCCCAAAGAAAATAGGATTGAATGTGTTATTGGATAAAGTGTATTTGAGGCTTGGTATTGATCGGTCTCGATTCAAAGCTCAACCTAAAAGCTTTGTTTACTTACGGTAGTGTGGGAAATATACCACCGATGATATCTTAGACGACGAGACCTTAAATGGTTACATCAAGCGCCTATGATGAAAGTAAGAATGTAATTTTTGTGTGAATGCGACACCAGTGGAGGCAAACAATGAACCGATAAATGAGGAGGATGATGGCATTGATTTAAATGAGGAGGATGATGGCATTGATTTAAATGAAGATTGCAATACTCGGATTACGAGATTGGAAATTTCCCTTCTCCGGTACAAGAACTTGCTACAGATCCAGATTTTAATCCGCTCGAGCAACAATATGGATGATGGGTATGAAAACAATGTTGCTACACAAAGGCTTGGTGAAGCTTCGACCAACCGTTTCGTATCAACCAAGAAGACCAAGTCATAATCTGTCAAATCATCCTTCAAGTAGTCGTAATATTGTCATAAACACCAACCACACCATTCGCTTGAAGATCCTCCTAACCAACCTTCAAGTAGTCGTGTTCCACCCATCCAACAACCATATAATATGTTTGGTGGATCAAGAATTAGTTTTTTGGCTTCTCCGCTTGCACCTCATATACAAACCGATCAAACCGCAGAGATGACAACAATAATCGTGGTGCACATGCTAGGGCAAAGCATTTGAGAAGATTATTCATGGAGGATTCCCACATTTGAAGATGATGATTTACCGAGGTGTTTATCCACCGCACGTTACATATGAATGACGGAACGAATTGTTCATTGGGAAGAAATACGATTCAAAAGAAGATTTTAATTTGAAAATAAAATCTTATGCGTTGCGTAACAATTTTCGATGAGATTGGGTAGTCGGACACACGTTGTTTGTATTACAAATGTCTTAACGATACATGCAAATGACATGTAAGGGCTAAACACGTGAAGGTGAATACAGATGTCACACGTACATTTGAGATCACAACGTTGAATGATGTCCATACTTGTGCCTCTCGAATCGCGGATAATGACAATCGACAAGCAACACCTATTGTTATTGCGAGTCCGCTAAGTCGAAAATGGAAGAACTCGGCAATGAGTATAAGCCCGCATAAATTATGGAGGACAAGCTCACAACTTACAAAGTACACGCTTGACTTATGACCAAGCATACCGAGCTCACGAGATGATGAGAATGATGGTGAGAGGTTCACCGACGGAGTGTTACAACGCGATACCCTCGATTACTTGTGGATGGTGCGTAATGCCAATGAAGCGGACCTATATTGACTTTCACTTGATAATCTGGGAAGGTTCGACAGCTTGTTTCATGTCTTTGGGAGCAAGCCGTCGTGGGTTCAAGTATTGTCGACCTATTCGTGTGTGGACGCAACTCATCCGAAAACCCGTTTCTCCGACAACTATTTATTGTCATTCTTTGTAGATGCCGGTGACCACCTATTCCCTGTAGCCTTCGGTATTGCTGAAAAAGAATGCAACGATTCATGGGGGTATTTCATGAGACATTTGAGGGTGGCCATTGGAGGTATCCATGATGAAAACTTGAGCTTTATTTCTGACAGACACCAGGCTATTAGAAATGCGGTTGGTCGTATTTCCGATGCATATCATGGTGTTTGCTATCATCATTTAAAAGGCAATCTGACCAAAAAATGGAAAGTTCACGGTTTTTGTGAAGATACATTCTATCAAACAGCCTATGCATTCTCGGAGGCCGAATTTCTCCGAAAGTTCGCCCTGATTAAGGCACAATGTCTTGGCGCATATAAACAACTTGAAGAAATAGGTGTTGAACGGTGGGCGCGTGCCAAATTTCCTGGGAAAAGATACGCCTTAATGACAAGCAATTACGCTGAAAGTTTCAACTGTGCGATTAGAGGAGCTCGTCGTTGGCCTGTTCCTAGCCTCTTGGAATTCATTAGAGCTACACTGCAGAGATGGTATAATGATGTATTTATGTAGGCGCTTGATTGTGTGACTATGTTAGCACCGGAGATCGATGAAATAGTGGCTTCGAATATTACTGCTAGAAGGAAGTTCAGGGTTAAGCCTGTTAACCCCGATGAATTTGAGATTCATGGAAATAACTTGCTTCATGGGGTGGTAAATCTACGAGAGAGGAAGTGTTATTGTGGTTATTTCCAGAAAATGGAAATACCGGTATGTACGCGATGCTATAAAGAAACGCAAAGATCACGCAGTAATTAGTCCACCCGAACTCGTTCACCGTATTATAGGGCTGAATGTTTCAAAGAGATTTACATGGCTAGCATATATCCAATTCCTAACAGAGAGGATTGGGATGTTCCAGTCGGTAAGAAACATGAAAGTCGGAGTGCCTAATATGAGATATGCGCTTGATGCCGTGGAGCACCAAGAAGAGGTAGAATTAATACCACTAAATCCCTTCCGAACGGGAACGCCCAGTGCCATCGTGAATGTGTGTAGCAATCAGAAACATCCGTGACATAACAGAGCTAGTTGCACGCAATACCGGTAGGATTGTTATTAGAATGGATTGTTATTGATTTTTGTTATGGTGGTATTAGAATGGATTGTTATTGATTGTTATTGATTTTTGTTATGTAGTATTTTATTAATGGATTGTAGTAATGATTGTATTCGGTTATTAATCGGTATCAAGTTTGTCTTGCATTACACTACCTCTCAGAAACTAACAAGAATTATTACGGGTTTACACACAAGAAAAAAGAGTAATGATACATTGAGATAACAATAAGATGACGCTTAAATAAACTAAGGGTGATCAATAAATAGGATAGGATGACGCCTAAATAAATGATCTTCAATATTTAGTAATCACCACATTAAACACGACGTGATTTTCTATAGGTTGATCAATGACTTCAAAGTCGCATTCATCTCCGCATTTAGGTCATTGTCCGTAATGAAATCATACAACCCGCTTAAACGAACCTTTTCATTTACCATATAGACAATTCTAGCAGCCATGATTCCCCCTGTGGCAATTGGGCAGTTTCTACGGTCTTGTTCCGCAACATGTCGTTTGTTCTCGCAAATGCCTTTGGAATACTCTACAAATCACAAACAAATTTAAATACTGTTTCAAAATGGGTAAAATAATATCAAACAAGAAAATAACTAAAAATATATTAAATATCTCACCACATAATAACAACCATGTGAAAATACCCAGCTTGGCAAATATTGTCTAAAATGGGGATTTCGTTGTTCAGACTCGCACTCGCACTGCATCATCAATCGCATCATCATCCGTGCATCATCGGTCTCGTAAAAAGTCTTCTGACAAGAAGTGTGATCATAAACAAGAGTGTCAAAAGTGAAATCCCCCCTGTGTTCAAACACTATAAACTCCCTCTCATTCAAGTAATGAGCCGCCACATACTCCTCCCAACCTTCCCCAAAGAAACGAAGAATTCCATTGTTTGTGGCTCCAACTCTCACTTCCCATGTCCTTAATCGGCTTTTGAGAACGGCCCTATCTCAGTTCCTCCGCGTGTCGCTCAACCTATTAACGTATCTTTGGGAGGTAGTGTCTATGAAAAAGAAACATTTCACGCTTGTTTGATCATAATAATACAAGTGATATAAAAGTAAATAAATTAATAATGACATACCAAACTTGTTGCTAAACCGCCATCAAGAACTTTAAAGAAACGATCATTATCCATTTGAAAGAGTTTGAAGGTGAAGAAGTGTAAATTGAAAGGTGAAGAAGTGTAAATTGAAAGGTGAAGAAGTGGTTCTCTTTACACTACTTAAAAGAGTTTGAAGAAATCATTTAAAGGGCTCAGACTTGTACAACAAAAATAATTGCATGTACCACACTAGTACTTGCATTCCCTACGCTTGAACGTAGGAATGCGCATTCCTACGCTTGAACGTAGGAATGCGAAGATTCTCACGCTTGAGCGTAGGAATGACGTAGGAATGATTACCTACGTTTGAACGTAGATAATGTTGCTTTGCTACGTTTGGACGTAGGGAATGTTGCAGCCATACATTTATAGTTAAAGAACGATCATTATCCATTTTAAGTTGAGTTGTTTTTTAAACAAATTGAATACTCATCAAAACAACATCACCAAAAATATAAATGGCTACCAACATACAACAAAATACCAAAATATAACATACACCAAAAATTCCAAAATTAACATACACCAAAACAATGTTTCTACAAATTAGTTTACAATCAGACTATTTGATTAAAAAGTTGGATGTAAACTTTTTCCGAACAACGGCATGTTCTTATGATGGAGGAGCGAAAAATCTTCCTTGTGCAACAAATGCTCAATGAATTTTACCGTGTATAACCCACAATCACCCTCGTATAAAATGGATAGTGTCGTAATAGTGTAGATTGTATAATGTGATAAATAGTTAGAAGTTTATAACAATTACGGAATTGGCATTTGTGGTACGTCTTCTACTATTTTCACTTTCAAAGGAGGCTTCACGGATCAACCATTTTTGGGAGTTGACATAATCGTGCATCGGTCTCAACACTTTCTTAATCGAAACTCCCAACCTATTGATGTCGGGCTTCTACATCAGCTTGTACTTTTGCCCCGGATGCACAATCAAACAACATAACCTTCCATTGGGGAATAGACACTTGCACGGCTGCCCGGTGAGATGTACTAATGGCCCAGGAGGAGTGTATATCACAGTGTTTTCATCCCACTGGCAGTATCTTGAGTCACAAACACCGGAATTTCAAGATTTGTGAGTGCATCAACCGATCCGCAATAATAAGTAAAATCTGAGTACGCAATGGCCGAATGTGGTGTGAAGCATGTTGGATATGATTCCATTTGGCGCCTACTAAGTCCAGACACGCATCCACATGCCGGACGTATTCAAAATTGAAGTTAGAGATAATGAAATAAGAAATATGCAAGTGAAGTCAAAAGAATATACCGTAGCCTCCAACTCCATAAGTGGACTGCGGAGACGTGTCCACCAAGCCTTGGGAAGCGGTAGAGTCAGGCGAAAACCAGCTGACCACCCGACGGGAATTTCAATTGGGGGCGGATTTTCTTGATTGAACCATTTGATGAACTTGTTTTCAAACTCGTCCGAAAACTTTTTTCGCGGTGTCCACCTCACAACGGTATCTCCGGGAAAACTGACTATGTGCGACCCATCAGTTAAATAACGTGGACGGGTCACAGTCTGACGTGTCCTCAATCTTCTATCAGAAGCATCATCCGCTTTTCGTTTACCCAATTGTTTCTCACTTGGACCCCCAGCTACACAAAATTCAATAAATGATCAACTTATATACTTTTTCACATTATAATTTAAATAACTTACAATAGTTTTGAAATTTAAATTCAAATTACTTACTATACTGAAGCGTAGACGATGCCTGGTCGGTGGTCGTAGCTGAGCCTCCTGTCGTAGCCTCGTGAGAGAAGCAGAGGGTGTAGCCTCGTGAGGAGTAGAGAGAGGTCAGCCAGCCTCGTGAGAGAGCAGAGGTCAGTAGTCTCGTGAGGAGGAGGAGGAGAGGCCGAGCATCGCCGCCTCTACATCCATATAAGGATCGCCCACCAATAAATCGTCTACTTAAATCCTCCCCATGCACTCCTCTTCAACGGGCTCGAAACTCCAAAGAAGAATCTTATCAAACCCGAACGTCAACGCCTGGTCGCCAAAGCTTTGATCATCATGCCGACCATGTGTAGCCCGGTAGGTATCATGTGGAGGAGATGGAGGAGGTGGAGGAGATGGTTGCCGATGAGGGGTAGTCTGAAAAATATGTGTCTCAGTTAGTATCATAATACATATAACTAAATTTTGACAATGATATAATGTTTTACCTGTGGAGAAGATGGAGGAGGTGGATGAGATGGATGCCGATGAGGGGTAGTCCGAAAAAAATGTGGCCTGGCTTAGTATCATAATACAAACAAATAAATTTATCGCATAAAAATTTGACAATGATATAATTTTTACCCGATCTCTGGATAACAACGCTTGCATCATCCCTTGAGTTCAAGAAGTATCGCCCCATGCTCATTCGACGACGAGCCACTTGGCTAATTTCCTCCCAAAGCTCATTCAACCCACTATCAATCCTTCTCCTCACACTCTATAAAGGCCGCCAGCCTTCATCCTCTTCATCGATTGTTCATCTTCCGCCTAGCATATGAACGTAGGAAGTGTGCGCACACGCCGTGAAGTGGAGGCATGTGAACGGAGAGGATCGTAAGTAGGAGGTCGTGGAAGTAGGGGTGACTGTTGTGTAGCATAGGCCGATCTTTGTGTAGCAAGTCGTGGATCGCCGTGTGTAGTGGATGCACGCTCAGGAGTGGACGTGCAATAAGTGCAGTGGCGATTGATCACACGTGGCGGCTCGTTAATCTCGGCATCCGTAATGCCCCTACCTAGCATCAATCGCCTATCAACATCCCTTGCAATCGATACCCTATCACACGACGACTGCGAACAATGTATATTTCATTACAATTAAGAATAACAAAATGTTTACCAAATCCGGATATAATTAAAAGAGAATAACAATGTTTATTAAGCTTATTACCTTATTTGCCTTCGCCGATAATCCTTTCCACGTGGAGAGGGTAGTTTTGCAACTTCATCTCATCATCCGGAGAGAGTGCGATCGGGAGCTATGAGGGTGGCCGCATATAACCGGAACAACAATGTCGGGAGGGTCTTGTAAGCCCAAAACTCAGAACGCATGTATAACCCCCTCAGACGGTCACCCCGCCTCCGAACTTTCCTTGTATGTGTTCATCAAATGACATATCTTTCTAAAAGTCCGGTCCCACAAATAAGTGCCCCATGGATATTCGTTTATGCTTTCTACATTCTCCACCAAATAAAAAGCGAGAACGGGTACCCTCTTGGTCTCATCGTGACCCATCATTATCCCGTTAATTAGGTAGACTAAACCTACACGTTGGAGAACTTCAGGATGCTCCCGCTCATCCAATAACCACTTCTCAATATCCGGTATGGTTATCGGTTTATTGTTAGGAAAATGGATGTGGCCGTATGTCCCCTCTTCAAAACACCTTGAATAAGGTTGGGGATCTTCCAGGAGATCACCAAACGGTAAACCGTGATCATGCTAAACTCCTCCTACCGAACTTTGCAATCGTATTTCACCGAATCTAAATCGCAACTCATGAGGCATATTCGGATATATGGCAATGAAACATACATATTAAGGAGACTTTGGAGGAAAAGCGCGGTGCTCGTGACATTTGAATAAATTCTTTAAAACCCAGATTTCAACGTGTCTTTAAATCCGATCCTTCTCATGTGGATCTCGAGAAGTTGCTTGAGCTTGGTCTTTTTCCTCTAAAGGTCCAAGTCAAATTTTCTCTTACCTTGTATAAATCAGTACCATGAGGGCCAACCAACTGTCAACATGAACATATACATTGTAAATAGGATATGTATTTATTTACTCCATATATATATATATATATATATATGTGTGTGTGTGTGTGTGTGTGTGTGTGTGTGTGTGTGTGTGTGTGTGTGTGTGTGTGTGTGTGTATAAGTATATATATATACACATATAGATATATGTGTATATATATGTATTTATTTACTCCAATATGTATATATGTAGATATATATCTATGTATGTGTGTATATATATGTATATATATATATATATATACACATATAGATATACTATATATATTTTTGTGTGTGTGTATATAAGTACATATGTATACACATATAGATATATGTGTATATATATGTACTTATATATGTATTTATTTACTCCAATATGTATATGTGTAGATATATATCTATGTATGTGTGTGTATATATATGTATATATATGGAGTAAATAAATACATATGTAAGTACATATATATACACATATATCTAAATGTGTATATATATATACATATATATACACACATACATAGATATATATCTACATATATATGTACATATATATACACATATATAGATATACATATATGATTATATATATATGTATACATATATATACACATATATATATACATATGTATACACGTGAAATGTCTTATCATCTCTTTTTGTTTTTTGGAACATCGTTGTTTTGTGTTGTGTTCTGTCCGTTGTTTGTAACGTTAGGGGGGTAAGAGAAGAAGATAATATGGTTTTTACCACGTCATAGAATACTTGATGATGACGAGGGAGAACAAAGGCCGTACGGAGCCGGCGGAATAGACCTTATATTTTCAATCTAAAGGGTGCCTCACTTCCGGCTGAGGATTACCAGCCGCTGGGGACAGAAAAGATGCTCTGCTGAGCGCATCTAATGAAATTTTCTACGAGCTACCTACCAGAGCCCCAATATAAAGCCTCGGAGCTTAGGCATGACACAAATGGATCGGAAGGAATCGAAAACACCCTAGGAAAGCATGCAATTCTAAGAACCTCATCAAAGCCGAGGCGCACTCATGGAATTCAAATCCGAGATATTGATTTTTGGATTTTCAAACAAATGAGTTTGTCGCTTGGTTCAATTTTTTAATTAACATACATGTTAGCCATAATTTCAAGGGCATTTTTATTGTTCCCCATGTTAGCCATACTTTCAATGGCATAATTAGTCATTAGCAATACTACTATCGTGCTACCTTAAAATGAAAGCAAACATAAATCACAATCAAATAACATATACATTATCAATCCCAATGTAACACCATACACATGCTTCCATTTCCCATTTTTCTATCAAATTCAATATCATAAATTACACTACATTATCAAATCAAAAATTATAACACTATCATACATATTCTCACATATTAATAATTTTACATTAATTTACTTCTAAAACCTATCATACATATCATTACATAGATTCATTTTAATAGAATTAGCCCCATTAATTCGAATCAAATAACAATATGAAAAACATATACATTAAATTCAATATAAAGTAGAAATTGCAGCTTTTACGTCCAAACGTAGTGTTTCTACGCCAAAACGTAGACAAATTACGCTCAGACGTAAAGAAATTCGGATCTCTACGCCCAAACGTAAACACCTTACGCTCGCACGTAGAGACTGCGCAGATCTCTACGCCTGGAAGATAATCCTACGCTCGCACGTAGAGACCGCATTTCTACGCCCAAACGTATAATACTTCATTCATACGCCCAAACGTATGAACCTTCATACAAAAACCCTTCTTAAACCCGAAAAACGACAAATCATACAATCAAAATCAATATAATGATTATCAAGGACCACCACAAACCACTCTACAATAAATATTCGGAAATAACAAGCACATACATACTAAAGTGAAATTAATATGATATACTATAAAAGAATATTAGGGAAAATACATACCCTTTCGCTTTCAACCGCCATTGCACTTGAGAGATTGTGAAATTGGACTATCAGAATTTCTTGCAAAAATCGCCAAAAATCGCCAATCGCCACTCAGCCACTCAGAATTTGAAATAGGATAGAAATAAAGAAGATAAAAGGGAAGGACAAGTATGTGAACCGTTAAACGTAATGAACTCTACGTTTAAACGTAGGGTTTCTACGTTTAAACGTAGATTTTATTACGTTTAGACGTAGCTAATGTGCAAAATATCGCCTTTGAATTTCTACGTTTAAACGTATAGTTTCTACGCTTAAACGTGGAAAACCCGCGCCGAACGTAGAAACCCTACGCTTAAACGTAGGAAAGATCAACCGCAACGCTTTATGTTAGTTATATTTCTTACGTCGAACGTAGATATATCTACGCCTCGAACGTAGCGATCTCTACGCTTACTCATATTTTTAAGCCGAAAAAATACACAACTCGATTTTGAGTGTCGGATCCGACACTCACCGATTTTCCAATTTCTGTAGGAATTTTGGTAGAATGGGTGTCGGTTTGCGTTTTTTTTTTTTTTGAATGGTTTTTATTTTTTATTTTTATTTTTTATTGTAAAGTGATGTAGTACTACTAGTACACTACTATACGACAAAACAAAAATCATCAACTTTACAAAAGAAACAATTTAAACACATTTTGGTAATTTGAAGAGATGGATGAGGTAAAAGTTGTTTTCCTGAATTAATGAAAGTGTTTCTAACAGAAAAAAAAAATTTAATGAAAGTAATAAATAGAAATCATCCCGATCTCCAGTCATGACCCGGGCCAACTTTCAGATTAGTCGGACCAGATGGTTTCGAATACCGGGGCTTTAAGCAAAAAAAAAAGTAATAAATAGAAATATACCGTTTTATCACTCATATACCAGACCTGCAAACGGTTTTATGGACCCACCGGATGACCCGAACAGGGGACCCGCACCACAAATCAGCACCCATTGCTTCTCATCCGCATACTACAAAGCCAGAATCAAGGACCGAGCAATCTCAACTCGCAACTCGCAACTCGCAGACACCTCTTGGGCTGGGGCCAATCCCGCATCTACCTCGCTAGAGGTCCGTCAAATCAGGCCGCCCTTAAGACTTAAGGCAACCAGGACTCAATCATAACAGGCATAAGACGAGTTCGCCGGGCGACCAACGATTACCCCCGCTCCACATGAAGTCGTCCTTAAACTTGGCCATCATTGTTATGTTAATCACATTTAAATACGCTTGATTGTACTTAATTGTGTCTTGTCATCATTAGTCTAATCATGATTAGTCCGCTGCCTATATATAGGGGCACCCTGTAAATCACAAATAAGCCGAATATTAATACATGCAGAGCAACTCTGTCAATTTGTCTACCATTGAGCCCACATTCATATTTTTTGAGTCCGACCACCAACATTCATAATAACCATCATATTCTATCGGAGAAATTATACCTAAATAGCCAGATATCCAGCTTAAAATCTTGAAACTGCCCTGTTCAACCCCCCCCCCCCCCCTTTCGATTCTGGCCCCGTTACGGGAACTTATTGGGTGGTGAGAGAATTTATACGGAAGTGACCCGTGGGTTGATCGGAAGCACACAGTTTACATCCAATATATAAACTGTGTGGCTCCGATCAACCCTCGGGTCACTTCGTTGCATGTGGAGATACCACCCAATAAGTTCCCCAGTTACCTGTGTTGTGCTATTCCCCGTTGCCTTTCACGAGAAGTTATTGTGTGGTATCTCCACACGGTGTGGAGACACCGTGTGACACCATACAGACCACACAGTTTTATTCTGTATTTAAACTGTGTGGTTCTGATCGTTTCACCCGTCACTTCACCTCAAATTCCCTCACCACATAATAACTTCCCGAATTTCACATGCACCAATTATACATTTTCACCTCTAATCACATGTCAATCTTTACCATTTTATAAATTTAATTTCTATTTGTCTAAAATGATGTCACCGCTAGAATCTTTATGTACTATATACAATTCAATCAAAATAAAAACACTTTACACATATATCTAGGTTACGGGTAAAAATACACGCAACGACGGAGTCATGAATTGTATTTTTAGGTGAGCCAGTGGATTATCTGTGTATGCTCGGATGGGCTGTATTAAGATTATTGACTATGTTCAACTGGATTATATAGATTTTTTTGTGTACCAGAAATAATAACTGGGTGGGCTTATCCTCCTAAGCCCTCCATATAGTTCCGTCCCTGGATACATGAGTACGTGATCATATACATAGGTACGAGATACAAGGATAGAGAAGATTCGAAAAATATACGATATAGGTACAAAATGTATATTGGTAAATATTGAACATATATGGATCATATTGTACATAAGTAAACTAGAATGATAAAATACATAAATTGAACACATTTCAGTAGTTTTTTCTTCAACTATGATTCTCATTTTTCATTATGGTTCTTTATTTCACGTGTTCAAGTTAAGAATATGCATATCCGAATTTCATATTTATTTATAAAATTTACGAATTCGTCACCATCTGTGTATCATAAGTATCCAATACGTATTTTTGTTAGATATGCATTGAATGCGGAACATGTTACCACATTCATGAATAATATATGACGCAAATCAGATTTCTATTGAAAAAGATGGTTAATAGCAGCACTATTGAAAAAGATGTCTCTGAAAAAGGGAAATTCTTGTATGGTAACTCCATTTGAGTGGAGTTACCGTGTGACTCAATTCGAACCACACAATTCCAATATGGAATAGAACTATGGACCTGGTGGGATAAAAATCACAAACCAACTAGTACTGCATAATTATGTCTTAGAGGTTTCGGTAACACCATAATTAAAAAACAACTCAGAATTCTATAATATTGACCACTCCCCACTCTACATCATCCTGAAAAACAAACACAACTCAAATTTCTACCATATCGACCACTTCACCGTCCTAGACAACGTACACAACTCCAAATCATGGACAATATAGTAGTATCTCAAAAAAGCAATGGAAATAGGAGAAGCCAACCGAGATCGAGGGTCATTCGATCACCCTCTGCCTCGCTGTCATCGGGTTGCTTAAAGGATAATAAAAACTATAAGGAACGAGCACTAACGTCCAGATTATTCAAAAAGAACTAAGGCAACTACAAGAAATTTTAACAAAGCACTGTTTTTTTTCGTTTCTCTTTTGTAAACATGCTATCAATCTAAAATAGCAACTGCAATGCAAATGCTATATAAAAATATGCTGTCATGAAATATTGTACACTTTAAACATGTATGAGCATTCATTTATTTATTTATAGGTCTTTGGCATAGACAGGCTAAATGAGGCATAAAGAATCCGATTAAATGTTTTGATAATCGTCTTCGTTTGGTCTAAAAGGACTAATCCGAATAACAAGACGTTTATGTTTTACATTTATAAATAGATAATCTTCTTTCCACCTTCCCAACATGGATATCACACTATTCTTTTACTGACATACGTCTGATATAAAGGAAAAGCACATGATACATGGCAAAGCCCTTTCATTGTCGATTTATGTAGTACTAGTTGGCCGTTACTTTTTCAAAGGGAAAGCTACGGTCCTTGGCCATTCTTTTACCGACATTTTTGTAATTTTTTCTTTACTATAAAAAATCCTGTAATTTTAAAAAATAAAATAAAATTATGAACACTCAACAAATTATAATGATTATTATTTAATTTTATCCCTACATCACTTCTCTAAATATTATTCCTTTAAAGAAAAAAAAGATCGTGAAGCTTTTTTTTCTCTGCATGCAAGTCGCTTTTCTCTGTTTCTCAAATTTATTTAATTTATTCTATTTAACGTAAATTTCTCTGTTTCTAATTATAGCACTCTCATGGATTTGCTGAGCTTGAAGAATCAATGGCGGAGAAGAAATTATCGGCGTATGAAAACCACATATTCCAGTCGGAGAAGAATGTCAATAAAATACTAAAATAAAATAAAAATTGAATGGACAAGAATTTCTCTACGTTTAAACGTAGAGGATCCTTACGTTTAAACGTAAGGAATCTGTGTTGAGTGCTTTTTGTATGAGATTTGGTTTGAATTTCCTTACGTTTGAACGTAAAGATCCTTACGTTTGAACGTAAAGATCTTTACGTTAACCTGATTTTCCATGTCGAAAAGCGACGACGCGATTTGATGTCATTGCGCCCGACACAACCTGATTTTCCAATTTCTGTGGACGTAAGAGTAAATCTACTTTATCTGATTTATGTGTAATATCAAATAACACAAATTTGGTAAATTGTCGAGCATTAAATCTTATTTGGTATGTCCAACAAATAGAATTTAAAAGACTTCTGGTAAATCTCTATATATAAAAATATAATGTAACCGGTGTCTGCCCCGGATATTTTTAGGCCTTCGGATGTTCTTTAACAAATACGGTGACAAAATTTCCAACTCATGTTCAATATATATATATATATCACGTATCGTTGATGTGTAATATTTTATAAGTTTAAAAATAACCGTGTCTTTGTCCGCATCCGTGTCCTTGACTGTGCTCCGTAACAAAACATTTCACATATTTAAAAAAAACTCAAATTTCAATTTTCATATTATATAGGGATTTTTTTCTTCGGTTTTGAAAAATAAATACTCCTCCGTCACAAATTTTCAATATTTGTAACTTTTGTTTTTGTCGAAACCGGATATTTTATTAGATAAAACTATACAAAATTCGTACCTTAGCGGAAAAATTGTAAAAGTACACGTAAAACACAAATAATTACATCGATCCAAGCTACTCTAATATCCCGAGCTTTACGAATTGCCTCAGAAATAAAGACCGTCTTCGGGGGCCTTCGGGTGTTGATTCCATATACTATCTGGTTCCTCCAATACCAAATACTATAAGTAATTCTATATCATCAATTCAGCATTTATTACAATTTTATCTATTTTACCCTTAATTTATTATCAATCAAACCACTTTTCATTACAGTAATAAAAACAATATCGCATTAATGATAGTCACTGAGTATTTTAGGCATTTATATAACCTTAAATGTATAAGATTCAACCAATTTCTTAATTTGTGTGAAAACTTTTAAAATGGCTTATATTTTAAAGTGGAAGGAGTGTATATATACTGTGTATATATATATATATATATATATATATATATATATATATATATATATATATAAGGAGTGATCTAAGCACTGTTTGTTAAATCAAATATGTTTCTTAAATATGAAATCTGAATACATCAAGAATCGAATCGTGTAAGTATTGAAATGAATTAAACTGTTTGTTAACAATTTAAATCTAAAATCAGAATATGTTTTATTTTCACAATTATATATATATATATATATATATATATATATGTGTGTGTGTGTGTGTGTGTGTGTGTGTGTGCGCGCGCGCGTGCGCAAATCCATACATACAGAGATATATGTATACACCTATATACATGGATATATAATGCTATGGTTTATTATGCTAGATCTCCGTAATTTATTTATGTGTATTTCAAATAATACTTTATAAATTTTTTTTGGTTAAATACTTGATAACTTAAATGTATTACCTATTTTATATTATTTTTTTACAATAAATAATTTCATAGGCAATGCTAAATATAAATACCTTAATCAAATTAATCATTTTAGAATAAATTAATAGCACAACAAGGGAGAAGATAAAAAGATTATAGAAAAAAACACATTAAAAAAGCACATAAAAATTTAAAAAAATTAGAAGGTATGCTTAAAATCGGCCCTAAGTTTTATCTTTAAATAATAAGGGAAATTAGATATAAGCGACACAATCAAATATTATTAAGCAAATATGACAACTACATATTTTTTATAGGGAGAATGACAATTGCGCATAATTTTTATAATGGAAGACAAAACAATGAATCCGAAAATCGGTGAATCTCCTAGTGAATCCCGAAATCAGTGAATTTCGATAATGATTTTGATGAATAATCCTTAAAATCAAATAATCCCGATAAATGAATTTTGAAAATTAGTGAATTTTGACAAATAATTTCGGCGGTGAATTTAAGCAATGAATTTCGAACAAGTGAATTTCGATAGTGGATAAATAGTTTTATTCTTTACGCAAAAGTTTTAAAAACTGTCCTTCTACTTAATTGATGAAATATTTTTGTCCTTCTCCCTCATTCCCCCTAAATAATAATTGTACTACAAATACAGTCTGAGAGATTCTTTTACCCCACTACAACTCGAAAGTACGGTATGGAGTGGAGCTGATAAAAAAAATTAACAACATGTGATACTGTGATGTCTTATTGTAAAGTGATGTAGTACTACTACTACAGTGCTATATGACAAAACAATAATCAACAACTTTAAACACATTTTGGGAATTTGAAGGGATCCGATGTAATAAAAGTTGTTTTCCCGAATTAATGAAAGTAATAAAAAGAAATGCAGAGATAAAATTTACCTTGTAACCAGGGTAATCATACCGACATGGGCGAATGCGGAAAATTATGATGCATGTATTTTCTATTACAACGGACTGTCGGATAATTGTCACGTATAGATAAACGATAATCTGTTTTGTTTGTTTGTACATGCGGCGGTTATCTAACGGTTCATTTAATGTAGAGTTAACTACAATGTAATCACAAGGCAAAATGCACCCTTAACGGTAACAGGCGCGCCGCTTCTCAGATCCGGGAAAAAAAAGCTACTACTGTATGTAGTTTTTTTTTTTTTCCCGCCTCCTTTAAAAAATTTATTCGCTTTTATCGTCTACAATAATCAGATAAATTGAAATAAAAATGTTATAATCTACAGTAACTTACATAGTCGTTACAAAAGTGACACATGATAAAAGAAATACAATACTAATGTGTGATATGTTTGTTTCCCTCAAAAATTATTTTTAATGTGTGGAAACACTACAATACCTTTTTTCGATTGCAAAAAGTCTTTACTATTATCGCCCCATCAGCCAAGATTCTGGCTCCCTGCATCCGCCACTTCATACGGATACCATTTATGTGATTCTTCATTCTGTGTGTGGACATATTTAAACCGTAAATGTAATACTTCAAATCTAATTTGACGCATACGGCACTTTTAATGAATGCTGTTTCAATTCATTTTATTGTCTAGAAAAATTGCAATTGAAATTTACGGCTGTGCATTTATTCGAAGTACTTATATGTTGGATTTCATCTAGGAGTTTCTACACACCCCAATTTCCTATTTGATACAGTTTGCATGAGTGAACATTAATAAGTATTTAGTAAATAGAAAGTTTGTGTTTCGGTTAACGATAATTTTTTACCCTGACTCAAAAATATAATGTGTTTACTGTGTTGTTTGAGAAAATGTATTTTCCGAACACGTTTTCTGGTATACATTCTTTTATATTATCATTGGTTACATTTTATATTGGACATGCCTGCACGGCGTTAACATACATTAGTTGTAACATAATTTGTATTACACATTAACATTTTTATGATATAATAATTGATACTGATGTTTTCTAGATGTGTCACAATGTGATATAATAACTCCGTCCCAAAATATAAATATGTTTGGGTTTTTCTACACAGATTAAGAAAGTTGGTTAAATTGATTATACGTCATTAATTTTGATGAAAAAAATTAAAATAACATTTGACTGTTATTAATACAAATTAGTAAAACATAGGTGGGTATATAATAAATGAGGTGTGAATAAAGAAAAATATAATAAATATTTCATTGATTATCTTAACTAACTTACATTATGGGATAATACCCAAAAGCTAAATGAATTTTCATTTTGGGACAGAGATAGTAGGATATTTAAATCAAAATCATTGTTTCTCAAAAAAAAAAAAAAAAAAAAAAAAAAAAAAAAAAATCAAAATCAAAATCATCACCGTAATAATCCAGTATAAATAAACAATAAAGATGTATCACATGTGATACAAATCATCACTGTAAAAAATTAATAACTGATATATTCATGTATAAATAAACAATAAAGATTGTCATTGTAAAACTTCAGTGACATTAGTGTAACATAAGTATATCATTAAATAATCACAGATATATAGCACATACATAGAGAGTGTGTAGCACATTTATATTAAATTTATAGGAAAATACTGTTGTAGGAACTTCCTGTTAAAACGAAACGGGTTATTGGATGGTTGTCCCATGTACAATGAGATAAAACAATTTTGTCTTGTTGAACACATGACCTTAATCCGATGACTTGTTCTAACAGAGACTTCTTTTTCTTAAAAAAAAAAAGGAATGAGCCAGAAGGACATGAAATGTTAAAAATGTGGATCCACTGACATCCCTTATTTTGGATGATTAAAAATGATAAAATGAAAATAGATGGACCGAAATACCTATGGTTGTTTTTTTGCATGCAAATTGACATAACTGCGCCAATAAATGCGAGAATAATTATTTGGATTTATTGCAGTCATAAATATCTTTGACTAATTAAATCCACAGTCTAAAATATGAAAATAAATACTGATAAAAAGGATGTAGTCACATAAAAAAAATGTAATTACAGATAAAAAGTGTACTTGGTGCCAAAAAAATATAATAACATACGAAGAAATAATAACAATCAATAAAATATTGTTACAATAAAAAATTGTAGTTACAATTTTCTTTTTGTCATCAGTAGTTACAAGTTAAACATATAGTAACACTAGAAAAATGTATTAACAAATGCAAAAAAAAGTAGTTACAACCGATATACAAACTAGCTTGCTTTACACTCTTTCTTCTATAATCCGCGGAAGGCAAGGACTCATGGAGGGAAATACAATTTAATTGAATTAAATGAAATGTAGTGTTAACTGGCTTGCTTTTCTGTGGCTCACAGATGGGCACTTTTGCCCCACCTAACATCCACCTTTTGAAATTGATGAAACTAGACCCCCAAGCGTAGGGCTCTTCTATGAGAATGTTGACTACTTTCGAAAATTCATAGCATTTAAATGGTGTCCAATACCTAACTAAGAACCGATTGACCGTGTGAATATAAATACCCTACAAACTCATATAGCTAGTATGAGCGCATACAATGGAGGATTAAGTAGCTTTGGTTGATATTGCTTTGATGATTGAAAAGAGGGATTTTTTTTTAATTATATATATATTAAGAAGAAAACAGCACTTGATGGAAGAAGTTGGGAGGCGCATGAAGAAGACTAATAAACAATAAAGCTAGGTTTTTGTAAAGTAGGATTATTTTATTAGTTTTTATTATTGATGTTGTGTATCATATCATGAACAGAAAGACAACCATATTGCCATTTTGTAAAGTCATAATTGTAAAGACAACCATTTATTATTCCGAGTAGGGAGCCCCCATATTTGAACCGAGCTTCGGTTTAGTATCAACCGGGGTAAGGGCCGGTTTACAAGAACTCATCCCAGCACGTTCAATAATTTCTGCCGCGTACTTGCGTTGAGATAAAAATAAACCACCTGGATGCCGAGTGACCCGGATGCCCAAAAAATAATTTAATGAGCCCAAATCCTTCATAGAAAATTCGGAGCTAAGACGGGTCATGAAATGATCCCGAAGTGTCGTAGAGGACGTGGTGAGGATAATATCATCAACGTATAAGAGGAGATATGCAGTATCTGATCCATTCTTATAAATGAAGAGAGAGGGATCCGATTTGCTATTAATAAAGCCAAGAAGAGATACATAATCTGCAAAAGCGCTTATACCACGCTCTCGGTGCTGCTTCAAACCATAGAGATTTTCGCAATAAACAAACATAATCCGGGTGTGTGGAATCACGAAACCCCATTGGCCGGTGCATGTACACAACTTCATTTAGATCTCCATGTAAAAAGGCGTTCTTGACGTCTAATTGATGAATTGGCCAATTATGTGAGAGAGAGATACTGAGAACTGTTCGGATCGTTCTTTGGTTTGACAACCTGGACTAAAGGTCTCGCCACAATCCACACCAACTGTTGAGTTTTGCCATCACACTACAAAGGCGGGCCTTATGCCGCTCAAAAGAACCGTCAGAATTCTCTTTATGAGTAAAAATCCACATTGAACGCATAATATTGGCATTGTTAGGACGCGGCACTAAATCCCATGTTTTATTTTTAATAAGGGCATTAAACTCATCGGTCATAGCCATTTCCAATTCGGATCACGGAGAGCTTCAAAGGAGTCCGTGGAAGTGGGGATTTGGAATTGGTGTGGAGAAGGGCTTGGTCCGAATTGTATTTGGGGTTCGGACGGAAAATCCCACGTTGACTACGGGTCACCGGTCGGAAGTGAAGGGGTGGTGGTCGGTCCGTGGGTACGTGAGGAATGAGGTCGCCCGAGCAGGAGAGGAGGGGTGGGCTAGGAGAGAGGGCCACGGGTGGGGTATCCATACTCGCCGCCGTTGGGTGGAGGACTTACGAAGTTGATGAATAACAGAGGTGTCGAAACCATTATTTAAGAAATCATAGGAGGCAGGGGTCGGTGTGTGCATGGTTGCAAATGGAAAGATGGTTTCATCAAACTGAACATGTCGGCTAATAATTATTTTATTATTGGACATATCGAAGCACTTATACCCACGGTGATTCGGTGGATAACCCAAAAAGACACAAGGGGTTGACCGGGCTTGTAATTTGTGAATGGTGGTGGAAGGATACAACGGATAACATAGACATCCAAACACCCGTAAGTGATCATAGGATGGTGCCTTGTGATATAAAATCTGCATTGGAGAGGCATTTTTTAGTAGTGGACTGGGAAGGATATTAAGAAGATAAGTTGCCATTTGGAGGGCATGGGGCCAAAAAGACGGGGGAATCGAGGCATGCAATAACATTGTGCGCATGATATTATTTATAGTTCGGATTTTGCGCTCAGCCTTTCCGTTTTGAGAGGATGTATGTGGACAGGAAAATCGAAAAGAAATGCCAAGAGTACTACAAAAATCCCGAAACCTATTATTATCAAATTCACCCCCGTTGTCACATTGTAGGTTTTTAATATGACGTTCAAATTGGGTGTGAATATGATTTCTAAGTACGGTAAAAATGGATAAAACTTGGGATTTTCGAGCAATGGAAAAAGTCCACAAATAGTTCGAGAAATCATCTAAAAAAAGTACATAATAACGGTCACCAGACGAGCTCAAAACGGGAGATGTCCACAAATCACTATGAAGAATATCAAACGGATAAAAAGTTTGAGACACAGAGGATACAAATGGCAATTTAACTTGTTTTCCCAAAATACACGAAGTGCACTGGAAAGGCTTAGAACGAGAATCACAAGAAAGTAATTTATTTCGACATAAAGAATTAAAAACATGAGTGCCCGGGTGACCTAAACGGTCATGCCATAGATTCGAAGTGACCAAAGCCGAAAAGGGAGTGGAACGACTTGAAGAATGAGACGTTTCTCATTCCTTCCGATACCATGTAAATTGGATTAACTCCCTTGCCTTTCTCATTCCTTCGTATAGTCAATATATACAAGATTGTGTAACAGAAATATTCTACAATAAAGGCTAATTACTACAAATAAAGGTTGTTGACTATCTCCTAACAATATGCACCGTATATATGGTAATGAATGGCTAGTAATTATTTAGTATATTTAGCTATACACGTATATTCTATCAATAATGTGACTTTATGTATCATTATCATTATAGATATTTTATTTAATCACATTGGCTCTTTTGACAAAAAAAAGTGTATTTCACATTCATAATTTTAGACCCATTGTGAGTGCTCTAACCACTTTTACGTGCCAAATGAAATAACATTAATAAGCATACTTATTCGGAAATTAATGTCAATGACAAGAGCTATTGATATGACATTGAACGGAGTATTGTGTGATAGAAATTTTTTGATCCGAAATAGGGACTAGTTCCGTTGATGAGCCGACGACTCCGATAGCCACATCTGCTATGAAGTTCTTGCCGGACTTCTCCCAATGAAGTATTCAACTCGTGATCGAAATGTAAGTTCATTTAATTAAGACTTTTCACACAGTTTAAAAAAAAGTCGCTAAATGAGATTAATTTTAATGATAAAAATTTAAAATATCATTTGACCGTCATTGGATAGAAAAAAGAAAGATACAATAAATGTTATATTGATATTCAAAATCGATTTATATTATGGGACGAAGTAAAAAATTTGATGTCATTTTTTTATACCCAATTTAATGTCATTTAAAAAAAAAAGAATTTAATGTCATTAAATAATTTAGATCACTTCCCTCAAAAAAATAAAAATAAAAATAAAAAACAGATCACGGGTACATAACATTATGAACGTACTCCTCCGTCTTTGACTGCAAAATACCCTCTAGTGCGTCCTTCGTCTGGAAGAGTCTCATGCATGCTCAAACCTTTCTTAATACTAGTACGTACTTTTCTGTCGGAGATGGCAAGTCGGTTAGAGCTTGGGATGACCCCTGGATCTTGGGTAACCCTTCCTTTAAGCCCATTTCGCCAGCTTCTGCCAGTAACCGAGACATCTTGGTTAGCGATTTGTTGACCAATCAGGCCTGGGACCCGGAAAAACTCGCTAAGAATTTTTGGCAAGTGGATATTAGGCAAATTGAAAAAATCCCGGTCAGTGTCAGTGGTGTACCGGATAAAAGGCTCTGTGCGTTTTCAAAGAATGGGGACTTTGTCTCGAAAGCAGCCTATGACTATTATTTGAGCAGCTCTATAGTTCCCCGTGGAAATTCTACCGGCACCTCTTTAAATGACAAATTGTGGAAACTAATTTGGGCGTTGACTCTCCCGGCCAAGTTAAAATACTTTATGTGGAAGTGTCTAAAAAATATGCTGCCGGTCTCTTTGATGCTGCATAGACGGTTTGGGAAAGATGTGTTCCCTTGCACTGCTTGCGGGGAGGAGGTTGAAACTGTTGATCACCTCTTTATCCGGTGCCCGTTTGCTAGGGATGTCTGGAAAGTGGTAGGAGTTCACTGGGACGCTTTCCAGAGTGATAGGTCAACTTTGGTGGCCTGGTGGGATAGTATAACTGCAGCTTCTAATTTCGCCAGGATTAAAGATAGAGTAATTCTAACTTGCTTTGTTTTTGGTCTATTTGGAAAGGCTAGATGTAAAAGAGTTTTTGATAATGTCTTTTGGCCTTTTCTTGATGTTGCTTCGCTTTGCTTGTGAGATGAATAACGATTTTTACAGGCGATCTTCTACGGAGAGGACCGCCTCGGATGCTTTTCATCCTCTCCCGATTTGCGAAGACGATGCCCCTCAATGTACCGCAGGTGAGGTGGTTGTTGATCGCACTGGAAATCGGATACTTGTCTTGCGAGGCTTCGAGCTGGCGCTTTTGGACCTAACAATAATTTTTGGAAGCTTGGGCATCTCAAAGCGTGTCGTCGGCTCACTCTTTGCGGCGAAGCGAGTGCATTGAGATGGTGCTTGCAACGATGCGTTCTTTAGGTGCCAAAAATCTAGTTTGTTCTACTGATTGTTTATCTCTTGTAAATTATTGTAATAGTAGTTCTCCCCTCCATGTAGAGTGTAGAACAATTGTGGAGAGACATTATCGCGCTTTTGGCGTAGTTTTGATTGTCAGATCATTTTCTGGCGTTGAAAGGGAAGAAAGCGAACTGTTCGTAGACGAACTTGCGCTTCTCTTCAAGTCGATGTAGATGTCTTTTGGAAGAAATGTATGCCAATCTGGCCTTTGTCTTAAATTAAAATTAATAAATCGCTTCGTTTCGGGAAAAAAAAAAAACATTATGAACGTAATGGGGTGTACAATACATAATCCAATTTTGTCGCATTGTTTGTTCAAAAAAAATAAAAAATTGTCTGATTGTAATTCAACTTTCACCGTTTCACGTGAATCTCCTTGTCCAGTGGACAAAGACCTCAACATTTCCTTTATAATCCCGGTCGGTTCACACCACAGACAACACACCACAAATAAAAATAAAGTGAGGAGGGAACAAAATAAAGAAATTATTATTAGAGGGGAGAATTTCTTTTTTTTTTTGGAAGGAACGGTAAAGCAAGGAAGAGATCAGATCACAGGAAGCAGGGGAGGGGAGAAGATCGATCGGAGCTGATCTTCCGCCACCATCACTGCAGCATTTTCCGGTGCGATTCAGGTTGAATCTCTTAACTCTTCTTCGATTCGATCTTCTTTGTTTGAAAAGTATCTACTACATCATCCGTAGACATTATTTCAATCTTTTACTTTTTTTTTTCTTCTTGAAACCCTGAAATCCCTTGACAAACATCGAAAACGTTCTAATAAGATTGGAGTAAATGTCATGTAGCCACAATCATCATCAAAAGCGTTTCGTTTTCTCCCACTTCTGTAGATTTCTTTTTTCTTGTTTTGTTGAGGAAGGAGTTGCAGAAATTGGTAGGAAGAAGGATTGGGAGAGAGGGGCTGAGTGTCTGTCGGTGGCTGGGGAACGGATGAGTGTGTGGCCGGAGGAGTATTATTTTTATCTTAACGAAGGACACTTTTGTCATTTCGAATTATTGTGAAAATTTTTGTCCAAAATGTGTCATTTTGTTTTCGGTGTTTGTTTGAGAAATAATTTGTGGTTGTAGGAATTTAATGTTTGAAGAATACTCCCGATGAGGGGTAGCATTTCAAAAGTTTCTATGCATAAAGTCCAGAATTGCATTGTTGAAGGCTATGAAGAGCACCATGTTAGCGGATTTTGTCCAAAAGTCACCAAGAAATATCGAAGTAGTCCCGAAAAAAGGTAATTTATATCTTTTGTGATTCGTTGATGTTTTTGAAAGTCTTTCAACAAATGACTCGGCCAACGGTGCTTGACATCGTGATTGAACTTGAAAGCTTAGTGAAGAATTGAGTATTGCTTAGTGAAGAATTGAGTTGTTTGAGTGGTACAAGATTAGCAGCCGAAACACATATAATCAAGGACGGAGCCAGGAATTATAATTGGGGTGGGCTAATTAAGCTAACCTTTAAACAAAAAAAATTAGTCTCGAATTTAACACAAAAAAAGGCTAAGCTAACCTTCAAACATTTTTTTTTTTAGTCTGGAATTGAACCAAGAAAAAATGAAAAGCCTCCACAAATGGAAACACTAAAATTTATGTGGTGTCGATAGAAGCGGACTAAATAAAATGTTCAGTTTCTAGTAATTTGGTACAACGGAGAAACACAACTTGAACGAAGATTTATCATCTATCAACATTAATAGAGTTGGACTGAATATGATATTATCAATTTTCTGGTGGGCTGGGCTTGGCTAGGGTGGGGTGGGCTTGGCTAGAGTGGGCTGGTCTAAGCTGGTATATATATATATATATATATATATATATATATATATATATAAGCCAAAAAAATAAAAAAGCTGGGGTGGGCTTAGCCCCCCTTAGCCCCAATGATGGCTCCGTCTCTGCATATAATGGTTCTTTATGTAATCAACTTCATTCAAAATAAGGGCGGATCTACACACATGTCGGTGTGGGTCATATGACCTCACCCTGATCCAAACCATTTTGAAATATTAAAATAATGTAGTTTTATTGTTATAAAATAACATTTTGTGTATAAAAGAATATAGTTTTTGGCTTTGATGAGTTCAGTAGAACAATATTTTAAATAAAAAAAAAAAAAAGTAGTTTTAAGCTCCTGTGATTTCATGGAACAAATTCCCGGAAGCGACCCATTCTTGAAATATTTCTGTTTTTTGACAATTTTTTTTTTCTTGCTGCTTGATAATATTTTTTTTTAGGGTAAGCGACGATTTTGCCGCCTGTAGTTGTAATACTGTTAAACTACTGAATGGGAGACTGTAATACTGTAAATAAAACTGCCGCCGGTGGTTGCGGTGGAAGCATTTATAAGCTTTACTTTCATTTCACAGCTACTTGTAGATGCAGCTGAGGCGGGCAATGTTCACAACTTTGTGTTTTCTTGTTAAAATTTTAGTGAGTTAGGTAAAGAAATGCCTGAGCATAGCTGTTAGATAACAGATGTCAAAGGACAGTGAAAGTCCACATTATTCGACAACGCTGGGATAATAGTACTGCTGCAACTTATGAAGCAAAATTGTTTTAAGTTTAAGTCAGTGAAGAAGCTTTTTATTGAATGAGATTGATTTTTTGTTTGCTTTTGGCTTCTTTGCATATATTGCGATTAGTTACAATTGATAAATGTGGCATGTTTTTTGCATCTGATACATGTTGCTTAAAATTAACGTTTTTTTTATATATCATATTGTTCAATTCCATTCTCTTGGTTCTTAATCCACACTTTTTGGGTGCCATTAATTCATGATGTGCGCACGCTTATATCTATGAAATGCCTAACACTCTTTCTAATGTCAGTGTCAGCTGCACCATATCCATTTTCAGAATCATCTCTCTGAAGAGGCAGCCAAAAATATACTTTCTGGTATGTTAACCTATTTATGTTGTTGTGAATATGTGTATACCCGCATTCTAATGAATTCCCTACACTAAAAGCAGTAAAAAAAATGTATTGAAATAGTAATGATAAAAAGGCTCCCTTATTTTGCACCTTCTATATTATCTACATAAATCAAGTTAAATTTGGATGACCTCGATTCAGATGACCAGCAAGGATTTCAAGCCAATCACAGCTCAACCAGGATTTAAAGCCAATCATAGCTCAACCTCGATTTAGATGACAAGCAAGGATGATACTTTGGTTCAATTTGGATCAAGTAATTTTCTCTCATATATATTTCCTTTCCTAATAGTATATTACGTTCATCTTATTCAACACGAAATATGATACAAACCAAATAACATTTCAATCAAACATTATTATATAACTCCTCTTTTTTTAACTCGATCAAATGCTTGATTACGCAGACAAATAGTAACCTTGTAACTTTTATGAATGGAGACTAAGCTGTGCTGCAACTATTTGCATTAACATAGTAATATTGCAAATAATTGGTTAACGTTAAAATAAAATAAAATAAAAAGTTTAGGGTAATTTTTTCACGTCTGGAGTTTTTGAAATCTTAAATGCACCTGGACATAAAAAAGAAAGCTAATTTTTATACAAATAGGTTAGACTGAATTTCTTCTATGTCCTCAGCTCCTCTATTATCTATTGAACTCTTCACTTCCTTCACAATCAAAGCTAATGAATCACATGCTTCTACTGGCTGCTAATTAGCCCATCACATAAACAAGTAAACTTTCTCCTCAACATACTTCAATTGTGCCATAAGTCCCTCATTTGATTTAACCACTTTTTTGCACAGCTTCAAACATTCTCTGTATATCACAAAGCAAGCAGATTATAGCTTCACGCCCAAGTTTAAGTATGCTGACAACGTCATCCATTAGCGATAGCCCGGTAGGTACTCCAAAAATAGCATTTTTATGATAAGTAGATTTCGTATACTCCAAGCAACAAGATAGAACTTGCGATACAGTCTCTGCTGGCTCAACTTGGCCCCAAACAGAAGAAACACTTACGAAGTCATCAGACGCGCCAACAAAATCTGAAATCCAGTCCCTGTTGAATAGGCGAAGAGTGAAACAGTAAGAGTATATGCTGTCGATTAGGTGAGCATCCAGATGTGGAGGTAGTTCACATTTTCCTTCCCTAAGCTGTTTGATACTCGGTAGAGGAGCTTCGGGACCAGGTGGAATACCGTCTATTTCAGGTCTTAGCCACCAATACATTGTTTGGTTTCGGGTGGGACCAGGTGGAATCCATTCAACCCCAATCCAACCCGAAATCAAACAGGGTACGGTGGCTAAGACATGAAATAGACGGTATTCCACATGGTCTCGAAGCTCCTCTACTGAGTATCAAACAGCTTAGTGAAGGTAAATGTGAACTACCTCCACATCTGGATGCTCACCTAATCGACAGCATATACTCTTACTGTTTCACTCTTCACCTATTCAACGGGGACTGGATTTCAGATTTTGTTGGCGCGTCTGATGACTTCGTAAGTGTTTCTTCTGTTTGGGGCCAAGTTGAGCCAGCAGAGACTGTATCACAAGTTCTATCTTGTTGCTTGGAGTATACGAAATCTACTTATCATAAAAATGCTGTTTTTGGAGTACCTACCGGGCTATCGCTGATGGATGACGTTGTCAGCATACTTAACCTTAGGCGTGAAGCTATAATCTGCTTGCTTTGTGATACACAGAGAATGTTTGAAGCTGTGCAAAAAAGTGGTTAAATCAAATGAGGGACTTATGACACAATTGAAGTATGTTGAGGATAAAGTTTATGTGTTGGGCTAATGAGCAGCCAGTAGAAGAATGAGATTCGTTAGCTTTGATTGTGAAGGAAGTGAAGAGTTCAATAGATAATAGTGGAGAAGGAGCTGAGGACATAGAAGAAATTCAGTCTAACCTGTTTGTATGAAAATTAACTGGTTCTTTTTTATGTCCAAGTGCATTTAAGATTTCAAAAACTCCGGTCGTGAAAAAATTACTCTAAGCTTTTTATTTTATTTTATTTTAATGTTAACCAATTAGTTGCAATATTACCATGTTCATGTTAGTAGTTGCAACACAACCTAGTCTCCATTGATAATTAAGAGTTACAAGGTTATTATTTGTTTGCATAATCAAGTATTTGATCGAGTTAAAAAACAGGAGTTATATAATAACGTTTGATTGAAATGTTATTTGGTTTGTATCATAATTCGTGTTGAATAAGATGAAGGTAATATACTATTAGGAAAGAAAATATATTTGAGAGAAAATTACTTGATCCAAATTATCATCTTGTCCAAAGCAAAGCTACACAGACACCATCAACAAAGCTAACAAGGTTTCCGTTCCCAAAACACAAAAAACATCACGGGTATATATTTTTATATACCAAACATGAATACTCGTTAAAACATCACATCCAACATCATGTTATGATGGTTTCCAGGAGACCTAAACAAAAACGTAAACTAAGTTATTATTAAACTACTAACTTATTCTTTCCTTTACTACTTTCATTATAACTTTACTATTATTCCTTTCTTACTACCAACATAACCATCTAATTCTCCCCGCTTGAGAAATCCTCCCGGAATATCGAGTGGTAAAAGCCCCTGAGGAAGGCGGTGGAAAGAATTCATCGGTCGCTCTTTCGGTATCCTAGCTAAACATTACATATTTTTAGAAATCGACCATGCGAAAGGCATAGGTGTGGATTGGTCTTCTCACAAACGCAAAACTAATGGCTGACATACGAATCGGTACTTCCCAATCTATAAGTGCTCCACATGTTATTGCATATAATAGCAACATTTCATCATCACCGATTTCGAAAAATCGCTAGATTGGATAAACTCGTGTATTGATGAAACGTTTCCATGTTCTTAGATGGGGAAGTAATGCAGCTGTGGAGACATCTCGATTTGTATTATAATGTGGGAATAGGACTTGGTAAGATTCCTCACATTTGTTAATGACTCTCAATTTAGATCGAGCCTCCATCGATACTCAAAATGACTAGTAGTCTTTGTTTGAAGCCCAGGGGTATACGGAAAATTTGATTTATTATGGTAGAAGTAAAAGGAACAACAACACCTCGAATGGTGATAGCATGTGTCAACTCCACAGTAGTAGCTTCTGAGAGAACATAATAAAATTCTCTTACCAAAGTAACGTTAATTCTACTCTTGGCATACGACAAAAACGCTCCCATCCATCCCCTTCTATCCTAATGAATGCCCAATTATCTATTTTTGAAAATTTAAACCTTTTCAATCAAACCGGTGGATTGGTTGAAATTGCTTATAAAAGGGTGTGAATTGGATTATTCATGTAGTTGTAAGGAATTGGAGTGAAAAACGGAGAATAAAAGTCAGGAAGTACGGAATTTGGAGTATGTGGGGGAGAATAACTGTTAACGGACGAATGATCAGACATTTTATATGCTTTTGGTAAGAAAACAAGAAGCGGAAAAAATCTAGAATGCTGGATCAATTTCCATTTATAGAAATGCTGGATCAGTTTCCATTTATAGAAACAACTGATCCAAAGAGGAAAAAAATCTGAGTGATGTCGGTAGTACACCACACCGGCGCGTGCCGGGTAGGTTCCGGCGCGTGCCGGTCCTACTGTTCACGATCAGAGAGTTTTTCTCTGCAGATTGTTCCAGCATGTTCTTTCTGTGTATATGTGTAGATTTTTCTCTAGAACATGCATAATAACTTTGAATAAAACTTTGAAAATACGAAAAGTTGTAAATAAAAAAATGCACTAACCGTAGAGTGCATCAAACGGTTAAAATTAAAAAGTGCGTAAGAGTACAAAATCATACCAAAGTAGATAGTCATACACCAAAGCAAATGAAAAGTTCATCCAAATCACTCATCCTCATCATAATCAACATCTATGTCATAAGACGAGTCAAACGGAAATGAAAACGCCCCAAACGATCCATAAGAAGTGAATTCATTTCTGAGATCGAGTCGTATGCAATCCATAGCTCATCCGAGGTGGAGCTGGCGGCGTAGATGCATGAAAAGTAGTCTGAGCACCGCTTAGTTGCCATTATTCTTGAACCTTCCAATCTATTGAGCTAAGACCGGTACATCACGTCTGCAGAATCAAGTGACTCCTCCCATACCCATCGATGTATCTCTCTTGAACTCAGTAAACATACCACCTGTCCTACAGGATGACGGAATATAATCTGGAATATATAATGTGGTGGAATGGAATAGGGAATCAATCAGCGAGTATAGGGATCAGGCTGACTCTGAGGATATGTGTCAGAAATCTCTGCAAACCTGGGATCTATGGTATTTATGAAGGCCCTGTGACCTCTCTGGCCAATCCTTAAATCCTCAGCCCACTGCCGATTTCTCTCGAATCCTAAAGCTATGTTGGCATCAGTCCTAGCCTGAGACTGAACAATATGCTGAAACATAGCCTCAATCTGGCTATCATGGCCCTGAATCGGCTGTGGCTGTCGAGGAGCTCGAGGTGTAGGAGTACGACAGTGCACAGAGAGGTGGTGATGGTTCTTCTTTGGCGATTGGGGTTATTATAATCAGTTCTTGTCATTTTATCGTATCGACTCTTTAATTTCGATGTCGTCACCGCTATCCATAAGTGCATACTAAACTTGCGGGATTTCAAGGAAATGTAGGCCAAATTAAGTTAAAGGTCGGTTATATCTATGGATTGCATACGACTCAGTCTCTAGGGGCTGAATTCACTTCTTATGGATCGTTTGGGACGTTTTCAGCTCAGTTTGACTCGTCTTATGACATAGATGTTGATTATGATGAGGATGAGTGATTTGGATGAACTTTTCATTTGCTTTGGTGTATGACTATCTACTTTGGTATGATTTTGTACTCTTACGCACTTTTTAATTTTAACCGTTTGATGCACTCTACGGTTAGTGCACTTTTTTATTTACAACTTTTCGTATTTTCAAAGTTTTATTCAAGTTATTTTGCATGTTCTAGAGAAAAATCTACACATATACACAGAAAGAACATGCTGGAACAATCTGCAGAGAAAAACTCTCTGATCGTGAACAGTAGGACCGGCACGCGCCGGAACCTACCCGGCACGCGCCGGTGTGGTGTACTACCGACATCACTCAGATTTTTTTCCTCTTTGGATCAGTTGTTTCTATAAATGGAAACTGATCCAGCATTCCTGAAATGCACATTCACTCCAATTAGCTTCTTGTTTTCTTACCAAAAGCATATAAAATGTCTGATCATTCGTCCGTTAACAGTTATTCTCCCCCACATACTCCAAATTCGCATTTGCCGACTTTTATTCTCCGTTTTCACTCCAATTCCTTACAACTACATGGATAATCCATTCACAACCCTTTATAAGCAATTTCAAACAACCATCACGGTCTTTGATTGAAAAAGGTTTAAATTTTCGAAAAATAGATAATTGGGCATTATTAGGATAGAAGAGGATGGATGGAGCGTTTTTGTCGTATGCCAAGAGGTAGAATTAACGTTACTTTGGTAAGAGAATTTTATTCTGTTCTCTCAGAAGCTACTACTGTGGAGTTGACACATGCTATCACCATTCGAGGTGCTGTTGTTCCTTTTACTTCTACCATAATAAATCAAATTTTCCGTATACCCCCAGTTCAAACAGCACCAACTAGTCATTTTGAGTATCAGTGGAGGCTCGATACAGCTGAAGGAGTCATTAACAAATGTGAGGAATCTTACCAAGTCCTATTCCCACATTATAATACAAATCGAGATGTCTCCACAGCTGCATTACTTCCTCATCTAAGAACATGGAAACGTTTCATCAATACACGAGTTTATCCAACTGTTGATTTTTCGGAAATCAGTGATGATGAAATGTTGCTATTATATGCAATAACATGTGGAGCAGTTATAGATTGGGAGAATCTTGATTGAAAAAGGTCGCGTTAGTTTTTGCGTTTGGGAGAAGACCAATCCGTCAGCCTATGCCTTTCGCATGGCTGATTTCTAAAATATGTGTACGTTTAGCTAGGATACCGGAAAGAGCGACCGATGAATTCTTTCCAGCTCGCCTTCCTCAGTGGGGCTTTTACCAGTCGATATTCCGGGAGGATCTTCAAGCGGGGAGAATTAGATGGTTATGTTGGTAGTAAGAAAGGAATAATAGTAAAGTTATAATGAAAGTAGTAAAGGAACGAATAAGTTAGTAGTTTAATAATAACTTAGTTTAAGTTTTTGTTTTAGTAGTAACTTGTATTTTTCATTTTCCTAATTATGCTCCTGGATCAGAAATAATTTGTATATGTTATAGGATATATTATAAACCTTTACACACTTTAAATCCTATGTGTAAAATCAAAGATAAATCTTTGAATGAAACGATTTTAATTGAAACTAATTTTAGCAAGTCTAATATTACAACTCGTAGATCAATTAAATGGGAAGAAATTCCTTTACCAGATCATTGGCAAATTGCTAATGCTGTACCAAAAATGCCTGTAATTTGTCAGGATGGGACTAATATATTTCAGAGTTCAGATGGAAACATTTCATCATAATGAATTCACAATTGGAAAATATTCCAAGAAATATATCAAGATCATAAATACATGAGATCTTTTATTTCTCCATTTGAAAATATTCAAATGCCGTATGAACCCACTAGGGCTTCTACTTCTCAATTACGAGAAGTTGATACTACTTCTCAAATAAGAGAAAATTATGTTAAAAATTTATCTATAGATAAAAACAATATAGTAAAAGGTATAAATGATTGTAAGATCCACTGAATCGAAATGGATGCAAATTTTTAATGGATTTTACACTCAAGGATAGATTTGGTCAGGTTCACTTTGGCAAGAAATATGATTAAAAATGAATTTAAATTAGAAAGATGAAACCATTTTTGAGATTGGTTTTTTGATAATATTTCAAATGAAGATAGAAATTACTATCAAAATGAATTTTATAGTTTTCTTGAAAAAGAAAATAAAATAATAACTTTTATTCCTGGTTTATTTTATATATCGTTCGGGATTATTTATGTATAATTGAAGCGAGATTTCAAATTAGAAGGAGGAAAATTTATGAAAGGATATATATCCACAACATGAACTTTTTCAATTGAAAAAAGTGGAAAAATACTTAATTTTAATGCTTTTGCTAAATTAATAGATAATGATTCATTAACTTTTACATTAAAAGAATTAAATCAATTATTAATGAATCAAAATTATACTAATTTATATCTTAATGTTCTAGGAGAACAGATAGCAGCTATTTCTGAAAGAACAGAAAGAATTTATTCTGCTATTCAAAATTTATCAATAGATAAAAACATTAAAGATAATAATGTAAATATTGATAATATTGTTATTCAATCACATCTTCAACCTCCTCCTGAAATTAAAGATTTTATTTTAAAACCTAAGGGAGATTTAGAAAGTTTGATTGAAGAAAAATTTAAAGGCTTAAAAATAAATACTTTAGATCATGATATGATATGTCTAATACAATTAGAACTAGTAGTCATAATGACTTCATTAAGTTTGAAATAAACAGACTTAAAAAATATGTCGATCGTCTCTCAAAGATAATTATTATTATAGAAGACCTTCCCTATGGATACTCTCCAATGAGGAACAAGAATATGTTATTAATAATAGTTATTCAGGTAAAAATATTTATGAGTGGAATCTTGATGGTATTGATAAACAAATTTATAGTATGATACATAGAATGTTAATGTATAGTACTATATGTAAATCTGTGAGTAATCATCGATAAGAATATTGCAAAAATGATAATTGCAGGATTCACTCGCCAATTAAAAGGTTGGTGGGATAATTATTTAAGTTTAACTGATAAAGATCATATCTTAAATATGGTTAAACAAGAAAATAATAATGTGGTAGAAAATGTAGTTTACACTTTAGTAACTTACAATCCTTGAACATTTCACAAGGAAGAATTTTTGATAATTGTGAAAATATTAGAACTCTTTTACAAAATCTTAGATGTAAAACACTAACAGATTTTCGTTGGTATAAAGATACATTTTTAAATAGAGTTATGGAATTACCTGAGAGTAATAGCTCTCATTGGAAATCCAAATTTATTGATGGATTACCTTATCTTTTCTTTGAAAAGGTTAGGAAAAATTTAAGAAAAGATTTTCTTAATATACCTTATGAAGATTATACTTATGGTAAATTAATAGGTATAATTATTCAGGAAGGTTTAGCTTTATGTAATGAAATAAAGTTAAATCAACAAATTAAAAGACAGAATTTATTTGAAAAATCACAATTAGGTAGATTTTGTGATCAATTTGGTATGGATATGCCATCTTCTTCGAAAAAAATCTTCTTTTAAAGATAAGAAAGAAAAATCTTCTGATCATTTCTATAAAGGGAAAAAGAAGAAAAATTATTCGAGAAAGAAAAGATATGAAAAAGAATTAAAAAAAGAATTTAAGAAAAATAATAAAACAGATAAAACTTGCTTTAAATGTGGTAAGATTGGCCATTATGCTAATCGATGTAAATTAAAGAAAAAAATTGATAATTTACAGAATGATGAACTTAAATTAAGTCTTTCAAAAATACTTCTTAATTCAGAATCTGAAGAATCTTCTTCAGAAACTAATAATTCTGATAAAGATATATCAGAATTAAATAATGAATCTTTAATTTCTTCTGACACGGATACGTGTTGTAAGTCTTCATATCTGAGAATATTGATTGTATAAAACATGATAAAGAAGAAGAGAAGAATTTTATAAAATTCTTTCACAATTTAAAGATTTAGAAATAAATGTTTTAACTAACAATAATATTTTGAATTTCTTAAATTAATTAAAGACCAATTTTTCGCTCTAAGCTAATTGATAATATTGATCGATCCATCATCTTCTAATTTTGATGAATCAAAAGAAATAAAAATTCTCAAGAATCTTATTACATGAGTAATGTTTTAAAAATGTTAAAGAAAAACAATCGATGGAAAAAGCTCTCACCACAATGATTGAACTTTCAAAAGAAATTATTTATTTAAAGCAGGAAATAAATTAGTTAAAAAATGCTAATAAACATTTAGAAGAAAGAATTTTACTTCTTGAATATCAGAAAGTAAATTCTAGTGTTGAACCTAGTTCTAGTTTACCAGATTTATGATCTATATTAGAACATGATAATTTTTTAAATAAGTTAAGTATTATTTTTTCACAAAAATGGTATGTAAAAATTAATTTACTTATAAATAACTCTTATAAACGAGAATTAATTGCATTAATAGACAATTAGTGCAGAGATATGAATGAATGTAATACAAGAAGGATTAATTCCTACTAATTATTTTGAAAAAACTACAATGATGACTTAGTAAATCTTTGGTGGTGAAAAACTTGATATAAAGTTTAAATTACCTAAGGCATATATTTGCAAAAATAATGTTTGTATTCCTACAAGTTTTTTACTTGTTAAAAATATGACTAGTCAAGTTATACTTGGAACACCTTTTATTGAAAAATTGTATCCTTTAAGTAAAATTGATACTAAAGGTATAATAGGTCATTTTGAAGGAAAAGAAATAAAATTTGATTTTATTACTAAACCTATACCGAATATTCTTAATCAAATTAAAGATTTAATAGATAAAAAGAATTTACAATTAAATTTCTTAAAACAAGAAATTAATATATCAACTATTGATGAAAAGCTTTTAAATTCAAAGTTTAAAGAAAAAATTGTTAATTTATTCCATAGATTTTCTATTGAAATATGTAGTGATCATCCTAATGCTTTTTGGGATAGGAAAAGACATATGGTTGAACTTAATATGAGGAAGATTTTGATGAAAAGAAAATTACGACAAAGCTAAGCGCTTTGTCAAATGAACTCGAAGAATATTTAGAAGCGTTCAAAAAAAGAAATTGAGTCTCTTTTACAAAAAGGTTTAATAAAACCATCTAAATCTTGGTAAGTCATCTTGCATTTTATGTTAATAAACATAGTGAAATTGAAAGAGGTGTACCTCGTATGGTTATAAATTATAAACCATTGAATAAAGTTTTAAAATGGATAAGATCACATATTCACTAATAAAAGGATTTATTAGATCGACTTTATAATTCTATCATATTTTCTAAATTTGACTTAAAATCGGATATTGGCAAATTCAAATTCTTTGAAAAAGACCAATATAAAAGCATTTTTAATGTTCCTTTTTTAGACATTATGAATGGAGAAGTAATGCCATTTGGATTAAAAAAACGCTCCTTCCGAATTTGAAAATCATGAATGATATATTTATTCCTTATAGTGAATTTATCATTGTTTATATTGATGATATTTTAGTATTTTCAAAACAATTGAAAATCATTTTAAACACTTAGATATTTTTAGAAAATTGTAATACAAAATGGATTAGTTATATCTAAACCAAAGATGTCTTTATTTCGATAAAAATTAGATTTCTAGGTCATAATATTGAAAAATGAAGTATTATTCCAATTCAGCGTAGTATTGATTTCGCTTCAAAGTTTCCAGACATAATTCTGGATAAAACTCAATTACAAAGATTTCTAGGCAGTTTAAATTATGTATCTGCTTATTATAAAGATTTAGCAAAAGATTTAGCAAAAGATTTAAATTATAGGGTTTGGAGGAATTTTAAAACAAATTTGTCCAAATACGAAACAAGTTTATCTTGTTAGATTTCGATCAGTAAATGGAATCTGAGTCAAAAGAATTATTCTGTGATAGCAAAAGAGATCTTAGCTATTGTTAAATGTGTTTTAAAATTTAGGATGATTTATATAATAAGAAATTTCTTATTCATACAGATTGTAAATCAAACAAAATTTATGTTTAATAAAGATTTTAAACATGATGTTTACTAAACAAATGTTTGCAAGAGATGGCAAAATTTCATTTAGCCGCTTTTGATTTTCATATTATTCATATAAAGGTGAAAATGATAATACTGCTGATTTCTTACTTCGTGAATATTTGCAGGAATGAGTTCACTTCCAGGAGGAAGAGGGTTTTACTCACTATCGTGGTAGAGGTGGGCGAGGGTAATATCCTTGTTCGGCGATGGTAATAGGACATTAATTTGAGAAAATATCTGCGGATCTTCTTCAAATCGTAATAATAATTCCAATAAATTATACTAAGAATTCTTGGAATATAAAAAATGAAAGGGAAAAGCTAAAAGCAGCTGAGGAAATACCCTCATATGCGAATGTGGTAATATCGGAAGAAGAAGATATAACTTAACTACCAAGAAAATAAAAAACAAGGAATTATATTCCTTATCGAATATGATGATTACATCAAAAAGAAAAATGACCCATGGTCACTCATGGAAAAATATTTGGATAATAATCCATTTATAAACATTGCATATAAGCATCGACCATATTATGAAAATATTTTGAAAGCACGAATGTGAAATAACACATTTTATATTTAATGATCGAAGCTGATATCTTCAATAAAATTATTATAAAAGAATTTGTCTCTCCCAAATGAATGGGGATTATCTTTATTTAAAGAAAAGAATATCTTTTTCAAGAAAAAATATTGCTATAAAATATAATTATTGGGATTATATCAGAAGCTTTTACTAATGTTTTCTTATATGAAAATAGAAAGCAAAAACACACTTGGTTTGTAAAGTATGTCCAGAAGTATATAAACATCCGGAATATATACAAATTGGTTTCAACAATGATAGTGGTTATTACATGGACCTTACATAAAATTTACAGGAAGAGTTCAAAGAATTATATTTACATTGGGTAGATATTTCTCCCAAAATTTGAATTAAGTAATCAAGGACATTTAATAGAATGTTATGGTTCATTACATTTTTTTTGGAATTTTCTATTCCATGGATTTTAAAATGGCGCTATTGTAGATATATCTACAGATAATTTACCATGTCTCAAAGAAAATATTTTCAAAATTTTGGACAAAATTGTCGAAAAAAGATCCATAAACAAGCCAAATATTTGGTGAAGAATTATTTCAAGAAATTACAATTAAAATTATTATCTCGGAAGAATTAACAGATGAACAATTAGAAGATGCTTGTAATAGGAGCATACAAAGTCCTTTGAAAAATTTGTGGGGAAAGTGAAGATTAAAGGAATTGTTTCAAAGCAAGAAATCTTGCGATGTTATATGTCGTAAATCAAAAGATCTATTGAAGAATTTTGGGTTTAATAGTTGCGATTTTGATGACCTAAAATCGAATCATCCATGACTTTCTACAAATATGACGGAAGATGCACAAGTACACGATGAAGACAATGAAGACATTGATAAAGATGTTCATCATTTCATGAAACAATTAGAAGAATTGGAAAAAATTGACAAAGATTAAACATCAATGATGACATCGGTATGGTAGTCAGCATTGACGTCATCAGAAAATGATTTTTGGCACTATTGGCCGACACGAACAGTAAATTTAATGTTCACTTTTACTCGTCTTTCACTCTTGAATTTTAGGCGATTCATGTAGCAATAAATGCGTTTTACTTATTTGAAAAGTTTTTTTGTCGTTTAATCGATTTTTCTATATATAGGCTCATAAGTTCATATGTAAAGATTTCGGAAATTATCTCGCCTCTTCTCCTTCTCCTTCCCTCTTGTAACATATATCAGAATTTGTAATAAAATTAATTTGCTTACAGTTTAACTTTAAATATTGTAAGTTATTTTTATTTTTGTTTTGTTTAATTTTTTATTTTAAATATTTCGTTTTAGCCTAATGATAGGCTAAAAGAATTTAAGTGTTAAAATATAATGTGAAGGTAAATTTAAATACACTTTGATCTTGGAATTAAATTAGGATGTATACATGTATGTTAAAAGGGTTGAGATGAATTCTGGCTTTAATCTTATAACAAGTTTTAATTCTTCTGGCGTAAATAAATAAAACTTTATCATTTTGTAGCCGTTTTTATACGCTTTTAGCAGGTGTGTGGCGTTTAGGGTTGTTAGCTTATACATGTTGGATTGAAGTATGTTATTTATCGACGAATCGATTAAGTAAACATTCCATCGATAAAATGGAATGTTTACTTAATCGATTCCGTCGATAAATAACATACTTTAATCCAACATGTATAAGCCAACAACCCTAAACGCCACACCCTGCTAAAATGTATAAACGCTACAAAAGCGATAAAGTTTTATTTACGCCAGAAAGGATTAAAAACCTTGTTATAAGATTAAAGCTTAATTCATCTCAACCCTTTAACATACATGTATACATCCTAATTTAATTCCAAGATCAAAGTGTATTTAAATTTTCCTTCACATTATATTTAACACTTAAATTCTTTTAAGCCTATCATTAGGCTAAAACTAAATATTTAAAATAAAAATTAAACAAAACAAAAATAAAAATAACTTACAATATTTAAAGTTGTAAACTGTAAGCAAGAAATTTTATTACAAGTTCTGAGGTATATATGTTACAAGAAGGAAGAGAAGAAGCGAGATAATTCTCGAGCGTACCCTTACATATGAGCTTATGAGCCTATATATAGAAAATCAGGCGAAACGACAAAAAACTTTTCAAATAGTAAAACGCATTTATTGCACACAAGAATAGCGCCTTCAAAAATTCAAGAGTGAATAAGAAAAGTGAACAAGAAATTTATGCTCGTGTCGGCCAATAGTGCTAAAAATCATTTTCTGATGACGTCAATGCTGACTACCATGCTGATGTCACTGGCGATGTTTAATCTTTGTCAATTTTTTCCAATTCTTCTAATTGTTTCGTGAAATGATGAACATCTTTATCAATGTCTTCATTGTCTTCATCAAGTGCCTTCATGCATCTTCTCGCCATATGTAGAAGAAAGTCATAGATGATATCGATTTTAGGTCGAGAAAGCGCAACTATTAAACCCAAAATTCTTCAATAGATCTTTTTTGATTTCGACATATAACATTGCAAGATTTCTTGCTTTGAAACAATTCCTTTAATCTTCAAACTTTCTGTCACAAATTTTTCAAAGGACTTTGTATGCTCCTATTACAAGCATCTTCTAATTGTTCATCTCATTAATTCTTCCAGAGATAGCTAATTTTAATGTAATTTCTTGAAATAATTCTTCACCAAATATTTGGCCTGCTTGTGGATCTTTTTTTCGACAATTTTGTCCAAAATTTTGAAAAAATTTTTTGAGACATGGTAAATTATCTGTAGATATATCTACAATAGTGGCCATTTTAAAATCCATGGAATAGAAAATTCCAAAAGAAATGTAATGAACCATAACATTCTATTAAATGTCTTGATTACTTAATGCGAAATTTTGGGAGAAATATCTACCCAATGTAAATATAATTCTTTGAACTCTCTACAGTAACTTTTATATAAGGTCCATGTAATAACCACCTTTGTTGAAACCAATTTGGTATATATTCCAGGATGTTTATATACTTCCGGACATACTTTACAACCAAGTATGTTTTTGCTTTTATTTTCATATAAGAAAACATTAGTAAAAGCTTCTGGATATAATCCCAATAATTATATTTTATAGCAATATTTTTTTCTTGAAAAAGATATTCTTTTCTTTAAATAAAGATAATCCCCATTCATTTTGGGAGACAAATTCTTTTATAATAATTTTCTTGAAATATATTGCTTCGATCATTAGCCATAAAATGTGTTATTTCACATTCAAGCTTTCAAAATATTTTCATAATATGGTCGATGCTTATATATGCGATTCTTGTGAAATGGATTATTATCCAAATATTTTTCCATGAGTGACCATGGGTCATTTTTCTTTGATGTAATCATCATATTCGATAAGGAATATAATTCTTGTTTTTTATTTTCTTTGTAAGAAGTTATATCTTCTTCTTCCGATATTACCACATTCGCATACGAGGTATTTCCTCGGTGGCTTTAGCTTTCCTTTCATTTTTTTATATTCCAAGAATTCTTGGTATAATTTATCGAATTATTATTCGATTTGAAGAAGATCCAGATATTTTTCAAATTAATGTCCTATTACCATGCTGAACAAGGATATTACCTCGTCCACCTCTACCACGATAGTGAGTAAAACCCCTCTCCTCCTCCGGAAGTGGAACTCATTCCCGCAAATATTCACGAGTTAAGAAATCAGCAGACTATTGTCTTCACCTTTATATGAATAATATGAAAATCAAAAGGGCTAAATGAGCTTGCCATCTTGCAAATATTTGTTTAGAAACATCATGTTTAAAATCTTTATTAAACATAAATTTTGTCGATTTACAACTGTATGAATAAGAAATTTCTTATTATATAAATCATCCTGAAATTTTAAAACACATTTAACAATAGCTAAGATCTCTTTGCTAATCAGAATAATTCTTTTGACCTGGTATTCCATTTACTGATCAAATCTAACAAGATAAACTTGTTTCGTATTTGGACAAATTTGTTTTAAAATTCCTCCAAACCCTATATCTGAAGCATCTGTTTCAATTATTTTATCCCATATGGGATTAGCTAACATTAAACAAGGTAAATTAACTACCTTTGTTTTAATTAGTTTTACAGCATTAGTATGCTGATCAGACAAAGGTTTTGGTTCCTTTTTTAATCTATCATATAAGATAGCAGCATCTTTTGCTAAATCTTTATAATAAGCAGATACATAATTTAAACTGCCTAGAAATCTTTGTAATTGAGTTTTATCTAGAATTATGTCTGGAAACTTTGAAGCGAAATCAATACTACGCTGAATTGGAATAATACTTCCTTTTTCAATATTATGACCTAGAAATCTAATTTTTGTCTGAAATAAAGACATCTTTGGTTTAGATATAACTAATCCATTTTGTATTACAATTTTTCTAAAAATATCTAAGTGTTTAAAATGATTTTCAATTGTTTTTGAAAATACTAAAATATCATCAATATAAACAATGATAAATTCACTATAAGGAATAAATATATCATTCATGATTTTCTGAAATTCAGAAGGAGCATTTTTTAATCCAAATGGCATTACTCTCCATTCATAATGTCCAAAAGGAACATTAAAAGCTGTTTTATATTGGTCTTTTCAGCAATTTGAATTTGCCAATATCCAGATTTTAAGTCAAATTTAGAAAATGTGATAGAATTATAAAGTCGATCTAATAAATCCTTTTTATTAGGAATAGGTGATCTTATCCATTTTAAAACTTTATTCAATGGTTTATAATTTATAACCATACGAGGTACACCTCTTTCAATTTCACTATGTTTATTAACATAAAATGCAGTACATGACCAAGAAGATTTAGATGGTTTTATTAAACCTTTTTGTAAAAGAGACTCAATTTCTTTTTTACAATGCTCTAAATATTCTGAGTTCATTTGACAAGGTCGAGCCTTTGTCGTAATTTTCTTTTCATCAAAATCTTCATCATAAGGAAGTTCAACCATATGTCTAAATTCCTCCAAACCATATATCTGAAGCATGTGTTTCAATTATTTTATCCCATATGGGATTAGCTAACATTAAACAAGGTAAATTAACTACCTTTGTTTTAATTAGTTTTACAGCATTAGTATGCTGATCAGACCAAGGTTTTGGTTCCTTTTTTAATCTATCATATAAGATAGCAGCATCTTTTGCTAATTGTATGTTTTTTTATATTATTTATTTATGTTTTTCTTTTATGCTATAAACGCTCGTCTGTTTGACACATCAAATAATTCAACCACTATAAAATTCATTTTAATTTCTTACCAACTTTTTACTACTCATTAGACATCGAGCCGACGCCAATTCGTAAGTGGGGAGTAGAGTTTGGTTAATAAATAAATTGAATTTAATATATCAACCGCTTAAACACATAGTTTAATTTTTCTTAAGGATATAAATGGAATAATATATAATTATTATAATATGGATAGTATATTTGGAGAGAATGAATTTCTAATTAAGTAAAGTAATCTCGATATATTATAACTATACTATTTATGTCTATTTTAGATTTTAACAAGATTTTAAGTATGTATACCTAGATAAATATTATGAAATATGTTTTCATGAAATTAGACAAAAGTTACTTATAATTATAATGAAATTTTAGAATGATTTTCTTTTCAAGACGAGTATGAATTTGGAATCGGATTAGGGATGACGATTTTTGGCATAACTTTGACAAACTATAGCCAAATAAGCCTACCCGAATGTAATTTCCATTTTTGTCCACACCTCAGCCTTGTAGAGTGATCAAGACCTCACTCGAAATTAGCCATTATGATTAACCTAGATATAACCGACCTTTAACTTAATTTGGTCTATATTTCCTTGAAATCCCGCAAGTTTAGTATGCACTTATGGATAGCGGTGACGACATCGAAATTAAAGAGTCGATACGATAAAATGACAAGAACTGAGATTGGTATTATTATTCGGATGGACATTTCTATAAAATCATATGTATAATGTATTTGTGTTTGTTCGTTAAAAAAAAGAAAAAAAAGAGGTCATTAGAATTCAACAGTATCAGGATGTTACTATCGAGATATTTTTGATCAAAAGTTGAAGGTGTAAGTACGTACGACTTGCTTCTATCTCTTTTGATTTTCCTTTGTTATCCTTTCGATTAGCCAATTACCCTGAGCCTGAACGTTATAAGCCAATTTGCCAACTACTTGACCTAGTCCTTGATTCTGAAAATTCATATAGTGGAGATTACAAAGTTATTCTAAATATTTTATTTATATTTATTAAGTAATTCAGGTAGAATTTCATTTAGATAATATTTTATAACTAATCTGTCAAGTTGTACACACTTTTTATCTTCTTAACAATCTTAGACAGACAAAATTAATATAACTATAATATTGACAGTATACGTTACTAAGTTAAAAATTTAATCTAAACAAGTTATATTATTTGCATTATAACTTTTTATATATTATTATCGCTTATTTCATTTAGGGACGATCAAAAAGCTTTAAGTGGGAGTAGTTGATATATGATAAAAATATAACTATATTATATGACTTTTTATTACGTATTTATAATATTATCGTATAATTTCATAAAAATATAACCTAAAACTTATAAAAAACCTAATTAGTTATAAATAGATATTATCGTAAAAAAATTAGTATAAATTATAGCTTTTGTTGTCAGATTTACCGGGGGAATTGTTTTTTTACTGATACAGGATGAATACGATGAAAATCTGAAGAATCGATAGCGAAAGAATGAAAAAATCCCGACAGATATTTTTGATAGTTCGGCACAAACCGGATTAAGCCGGCACGCGCCGGAATCTTCATCATTTCAAGCACATGAGTCTGACACAAAGGAATATGCATTGTAGCACCGGCATGCGCCGGCCTACTATTACTTGCCTATAAATACTCCACCATTTGTAGCTTTGGGGAGTGTACCAATATATATATATATATATCACTTATATATATATATATATATCTCTTATCTTTACTTAGTTTCTAATACTGTAAATATAGTAGAAGGCATTCTGCCAAAATAATAACGTAGTATAAGTATCGTTCTAATACTTAGAAGACTTATCAAGGCTCGTTGTTGTTAGAAGAGTTGTTATTTCCGGAAAATACGGCTCTGACTCTACAATTGTAATCTGGTAATTTTCTAATGTATTTGTGTTTGTTCGTTTATATTAGTATCTATATATTAGTTATAATGATATTATGCTAACTCTATATCTAGCCAAGATATGTAATTGAATTAGTTTTTATCTTTTTAGGGAAATGGATGATGACTATGTTAAAAACTGGATTAAAATCAATTATGATGAATCTTTTTCTACTTAAACGTAATTGCCAGTTCATATTGACGTGATTAACCAATATGAATAGAATCGTAACCTAATGATGAACTGACCAGAGAAGTTAGGATATGAGATCAAGGGTAGAAAAACCGGAGGTAAAAATGGCCGTATGACAAAGCGGAATCCTATTTTCTACCGGGCGCGGAATATTTGTACTCAAGAGATTATTACGTTGAAATCACCTGTTTAATCGAAGGATCTTAAATATTGGCCGAATGACAAAACGGAGTAACCGACTTTAAGATGACATTGGACAGAGGACTAGACATAGGGCAATTTTATACGCTCGTGTGAGGAGGAATTGTTGAGCTTAGGAGTACACCGTTTCACATAATTGATTGGACCTAAAAAAGGGAAGATCGAGCACATCCATTGAACTAAAAAGAGATTGTAATTCAATAACATATACTTGGCTAGTTTCTAATAATATTACTAGTATCTATAATAGTACTTATTATATTGTTAGCCAAGAATATGTTATTGAATTACAATCTCTTTTAGTTCAATGGATGTGCTCGATCTTCCCTTGTTTAGGTCCAATCAATTATGTGAAACGGTGTACTCTCTAAAGTTAACAATTCCCTCACACGCAGCTGTATTTAAATTGCTTCTATGTCTAGTCCTCTCGTCCAATGTCATCTTAAAGTCGGTTACTCCGCTTTTGTCATTCGGCCAATATTTAAGATCCTTCGATTAAACATGTGATTTCAACGTAATAATCTCTTGAGTACAAATATTACGCCTCGGTAGGAAATAGGATTCCGCTTGTCATACGCCATTTTTACCCTCCGGTTTTTCTACCCTTGATCTATATCCTAACTTCTTTGGTCAGTTCATCATTAGGTTATGATTCTATTCATATTGGTTAATCACGTCAATATGAACTGGCAATTACGTTTAAGTAGAAAAAGATTCATCATAATTGATTTTAATCCAGTTTTTAACATAGTCATCATCCATTTCCCTAGAAAGATAAAACTAATTCAATTACATATCTTAGCTAGATATAGAGTTAGCCTAATATCATTATAACTAATATATAGATACTAATATAAACGAACAAACATCAATACATTAGAAAATTACCAGATTACAATTGTAGAGTCAGAGCCGTATTTTCCGGAAATAGCAACTCTTCTAACAACAACGAGCCTTGATAAGTCTTCTAAGTATTAGAGCGATACTTATACTACGTTATTATTTTGGAATCGCCTTCTACTATATATTTATATTAGAAACTAAGTAAAGATAAAGATATATATATATATATATATATATATATATATATATATATATATATAAGTATATATATATATATATATTGGTACACTCCCCAAAGCTGCAAATGGTGGAGTATTTATAGGCAAGTAAGTAGTAGGCCGCGCGTGCGGTGCGGTCTTCGCCATGCCGTGCTACAATGCATATTCCTTTGTGTCGCACTCCATGTGCTTGAAATGATGAAGATTCGGCGTGCGTGCTGGCTTAATCCGGTTTGTGCCGAACTATCAAAAATATCACGCGGGATTTTTTCATTCTTTCGCTTATCGATTCTTGATTTTCATCGTATTCATCTGTGATCAAGAAAAAAACAATTCCCCGTAAATCTGACAACAAAAGCTATAATTTATACTAATTTTTTTACGATAATATCTATTTATAACTAATTAGGTTTTTTATAAGTTTTAGGTTATATTTTTATGAAATTATACGATAATATTATAAATACGTAATAAAAAGTCATATAATATAGTTATATTTTTATCATATATCAGTGGCACAAAAGACAAATAGGCGAGCTGCATATTTTTCTTCTCCAAAGCAGTCGAAAAGTTTGCAACGCATCGTGTTGAGTTTGCCAGAGCATGAAATTAATCCTATATGAGCCCTTCAATTTCCAAATAGACTCCCAAATGCTATCCGGCTGCCGAGTAGTGTCATTAGCCACGGAAAATCCTTCCTTTAAGAAAGACGCAGACAAGCAGGTCGATTTCCAAGTTGGGGAATCAGTAGCACTTGGGGCGCAAACTGATTTTCATACTTCATAATAAGGGTCTTGACCCATAAAGAGTGATCATCAATAAGCAGCTTCCAAACCAATTTCCCCAGCAAAGCCAAATTCATCATATGCGGATTCTTGAAGCCAAGTCCCCCATACTCTTTGGGCTGACAAAGACTGTGCCAAGAAATGTAGTGCATTTTTCTTTGATTTTGGTCCTCACCCCAAAAAAAATTACGACAAATCTTGTCCACTTCATTAAGGACACCAGAAGGATTCTTGGCCGGTTGCATCACATAATAGGGATGAGTGGCCAAGGATGTTTTAACCAAGAGCATCCTACCTACCTTCGATAAAGATTTGATCTTCCAACTTGACAATTTCTTTTTCATCTTATCAATAAGAAAATTATAAGTGGCCTTAGAACTTCTGTGATGCAATAAGGGGACACCAAGGTACTTACCCAAATCATCCGTAGATTGCATCTCTAAGTTGTGACAAATGGAGGCTCTGACTTGCGAATTGGTATTTGAAGAAAAATGCACTCACCTTCTGCCCAGAGATTGTACAAATATCATCCAAAACTGATTTGATGGTGGATGCTTGAGTTGTTGTAGCTGCCCCGAGCAAAATTAGATCATCTGCAAAAAACACGTGGCTCAAAAGTGGGCCAGACCTGCTAACTTTAATCGGTTTCTAATTGCCAGCCTGCAAGGAGTTGTCAATCTTCTGACTTAGAACCTCCATGCATAGGACGAAAAGATAAGGGGCAAGGGGATCCCCTTGTTTAAGTCCCTTCATGGGTTTGAAGGGGCCTACCTTTTTTCCATTCCAAAGAACTTCAAGTTGAGAGGATTTGAGCCCAAACATGATAAGGTGCACCAGTTTGCTAGAGAAACCAATTGCATTCAGGATCTTCTCAAGAAACCTCCGATTAACTCTGTCATAGACCTTCTCCAAATCAATCTTAAGAATCATGTTACCTTTCTTCCCCTTCATATGTTTCAGGTAATGCAAAACCTCATGCGCAATTAAGACATTATCAACTCCACCTCTGCCAGGGACATACGCAGCTTGGGTGTAGCTGAGGAGTCTACTAATCACCACTTGCAATCTGTTAGCTAAGACTTTGGAGATGATTTTCACACAGACATTGGTCAAAGAAATAGGTCGGAATTGAGAAACGGTTTCCGGAGGATTAGCTTTGGGAATCAAAAAGATAAGAGTCTTGTTCAATATGTCATCGAAAGCACCAAATTCAAAGGTGTCAAACACAAATTTTAAAATGGAGGAACTTACTATACTCCAACATTGCTTGTAAAAGCAGGCTGGTATTCCATCCGGTCCAGGAGCTTTGAAGTTTCCCATTTGAAATAGAGCATCTTCAACTTCTTTTTCGGAGACTTGCCTGTTTAGGAACTGAATATCCAAGGCATCAAGACTAGGGAAAGCAATATCGTCCAAGAGGGTGTGGTCAATCGGTTCCTCTTGGAATACATCTTTGTAGAAAGAAAGAACCATATTTTCAATCACATCAGGATTTTCAGTCCACTGTCCCAGATCATCCTTGAGCCAAGTAATTCTGCGTTTCTGCTGTTTCTTAATAGTGGTCAAGTGATAAAAATGGGTATTGCGCTCACCCTCAGCTAGCCACTTAAGTTGTGATCGTTGGTGCCAATAAGTTTCCTCTTGATCAAGGATGACATTCAGCTCTTGATTTAAGTCAGCATGAAGTTTTTCCAGATAGCTTGAAGGGGGCACGTTCCAAATCTCTCTCAACGCCTTCAATTCTTGCCTGACAATCCTTCTTTCTTTGAAAAATGTTACCAAAAACCAATTTATTCCAGCTTTTAGTCTTGATCGCAAAACCTTGAATAGCAGAAAAGAGATCAACATTCGAATCCCAGGCTGAATCAACATGGTCCGCAAACTACACACGCTCCATCCACGCCCTTTGAAAGAAGAAGGAGGTCAGATCAAACGATTTCGGCTGAGTGATCTCAGTTGAGAGGCACAATGGGTTATGATCCGAATGTTCCCTAGGCAAGTGTCTGACCAAAGCAGTACTAAATTTATCCAACCATTCCGTAGTGCACCAAGCCTGATCTAGTCTTTGGTAAATGTGCGCATTACCATGGGTATTATCACACCAAGTGAATCTGGGGCCCTGAAAGGGGAGCTCCATAAGTTCATAGTGTTGAACCATCATCCACAAATTAATCTTGTTGATGCCCCCAACATTACGGCCACCCTGTTTGTCCTTCTGGAAGAGAACTTGGTTGAAATCTCTCATCAGAAGCCAAGGATGTTGAATCACAGCACTAAGTCGCTTTAAATAATCCCAAAATTCATTCCTCGCACTAGCAATAGGGCTAGCGTAAACCATAGTCAGAATCCAGTCAATCTCATTATCTTTCATCACAGCCATCGACAGACTTTGATTGGTGTAGGTGATGTAGTGTAAAGTTACTAGGTCTCCCATCCAAAAACACCAAATACCTCGTGCATAGCCTTTTGCCTTAACTACACAGGCATTCGTAAAGTCAGTTTTATCAAGGATATAGGCTGCTCTATCATTGGAACTCCGTGTTTCCCCTAAAAAAAGGACATCGGGCTTCTGCTACACCAGAATGGACTTGGGATGACGGAGAAACTCCCTTGAGGAGGGCCCCCTACAATTCCAGCCCAAAAAGACACGAACCGATCTAACCTGAAAACTCGAAAACCTTAACCAATTGAAAGTCAAGTTTTTTTTTTTGGGTGAAGTTTGGACCTAACATGAATGTGGTTGGGACTGAATCACATTTCATGATACATCCAGCCTAAACAATACATTAAACAAATAACATTCACCAGAAGTGAAATGATAATTGCAGAAGGTACTTTAATATTGTTGTTTTAGGTGTCTTGCTGCTTGTTGGGTGGGTGCAGGGGTTTTACCGGGAAGTGTAGCTAGGAGTTTTTAAGTGGGCGGCAGGTTTGCGATATCTGCTTGTTACACTATTTCTCGATCCCTCTCTTTTGTTGTAATAAAACAGTTCAAGTTGCTTTTATGGAATTCCAATGGTGTGTTTAGATGCTTCAGTCTCACAAAAATCTCGGAGAAACTCCCTTGAGGAGGTCCCCCTACAATTCCAGCCCAAAATCTTTATCATTGAACAGAAAGTAAGGATGAGTTTGTGGTAGCTCCTACCACATCAGCTTCAAAAAGAGGATTTACATTCGTCGAACCCATATTCAACCCCGGTTGGGCCGTTTCTTGAGCTTTATCGGCTGGGTGGGACCTCACATTATCATCCGGCTACTGCAAAGATGGGCTGGATGTTTGCACAACCTGTTGTGAATTTCGCTGACTACTGCCAGCTGAAACCCGAGCTTGGTTATTAGAGACATCATTAAGGGCTCCTCGTGAGCTAGGCCGTGACTTAAAAGATTGTTTTTTTCTTGATTTGCACACTATGGACCGAAAGTCCGCCATCCAATTCTTTTCTCTTTCCAACATCTCCTCTAGATTTCGAGGGTCCAACACTGTTGTCCGATTTACGATAGTCTACCCTAGGTCCTCTAGACCCCTCAACCTTCTTTTATTTTCCATGGTGCTGTTTGTTATTTTGTTGCTTATTTAGTTCAACCACTTTAGCTTGCCCTCCATGCGGGAGTACATTCTGAGTGTGTAATTGCAAGTTCTTAACCGGTTCTGGTACTAAATCCTCATTGACAACATTTTCTTCCATTAGAACCTCAAATCTGTACCCACCAACTGGCATAGGACTAATGATTTCGACTTCCTGCTCCTGAGTCTACTGGAAAGTCACGGTGGTCTCCATTTTCTTTTCTCTATTGGGATTCCATCTTCTCCGCCTTTGTGCGATCATCCAAGGCCCATACGGATTTTCAGCTGTAGGTCCATGTGCCACATTTGCGTGTTTCTTGGTACTGTTATATGTGGAAGACTCGGTATTAATCGAAAGAGGACATTCCTCCTTCATATGGCCAAATTTCCCACATCCCCAACAAATTTGTTGGAGATCTTCGTATTCCACCTTGTACCTACGACCATTTATCACCACTGACGATTTCAAACGCTTATCCAGATCAACTTCTACACACACTCATGCAAATCGGCCCCTAGAATTTTGCATAGTGTATGGATCAATTTTCACAAATTTTCCAATCATGGAGCCAAGTAATCTCAACAGCGGCCTACGGAAGATCTCTAGAGAGAGCCCAGAAAATCTGACCCACGCAAGGGTCGAAGTAATCGTCTCAATTTCAAGTTGCAAGAAAGGCTTCCACTTTCTCACAGCCAAGTAATTGCCCATAATCACCCAAGGGCCATTCTCAAGGGCTACATCATAATCTTCCTTTTTAGTGAATCGGACCACATAAAAGCCATTCTCCAAATCTGTTACCTCAATTCTTCCGGTATGCTTCCACAAATCACTTAATCTCTTGCATAAATAATTATACGAGATGGTCTTACCGAGTAGCTTGATGATCAAAGCTCTCCTCCATGGCCGCCAAAGATCAAGACACTCTTCCAGTGTATTACTAGTGCATCTTCATCCGTCTCCGGACCCATCAGATTGTCGATTGCTTCTTGATACTCCTCCGGATTATCATCTTCTTCGTCCTCCCCTATGTAGATATTGGGGTCTGAATATCTTCCTTTTGTAAAGCCATCTTCGTCTTCTGACAGATCAATAGGGGTAATACTTAGGCTATCTCCAGTCATAAACCTTTTAAAAGGTTTATGGTATCTTGCATCATCAGTTATATAAGCCTTTTTCTTCTCCACTCATAAACCTTTTGAAAAGTTTTATAGAATGGGCACATTCTGTACATATAAATATTTTTTCTCTACAAAAAAAAAAAAAAAAAAAAAAAAAAAAAAGCACTTTGTCGAGATATAAACCGGTTTATTTGCACAAACCTATTCTAAAAGCATTTGCCAACTCAGCAGCTCCCAATGGCAAAAACTCTTTCCAAAAGCTTTTTTATTTTATAAACCTCTCCATTGGAGATGGTCTTGTGAATTAAAACTACTAACACTATCTCCGATATGCAGAGATAAAGAGTTCTACAAACCTTTTCTAAAAGGTTTTAGAGTTGCAGCAAAGAAAAGTTTTTTAATAGGTTTTTAAATAGGTTTGTATTTACAAACCTTTTGCAAAAAGGTTTACAAACCTTTTGTAAAAGTTTTTCTTATTGTGTGAAGGTTTTTATAAATGTTTACAAACCTTTTGTAAAATGATTATGAGCAGATGGCGCAAGCGAAATAAAAGGTTTATGATAGTAGATAAATGGTTTATAAAGCGAAAGGTTTATAACTTCGATGTAGCGTGTAGTGATCATAAGCTTTAAAAGGTTTATATTGAAGATAGCTAAGTCAACACACAAATCACTATTTTCCATAACTCTATTTCCATAATACTAGTCGCCATATCGTTATAATATAAGAAGCATATCTTCTCCTTTCACTTCATTTTCTAAAAAGAAATTTCCATCTCCAATAAAAAAAATATTCATGCCATGGGTGGTAACTCGGGAGGAGTAAGTACACATAACACATGTAGCACAACCCTTAACTCCTATATAAGAAGCATATCCTATCTTTTCACTTCACATTCTAAAAAGAAATTTTCATCTTCAGTTAAAAAAAATGACTGTGCCATGGGTGGTAACTCGGGAGGAGTAAGTACACATAACACATGTAGCACAACCCCTAACCCCTATATAAGAAGCATATCCCTCCTTTCACTTCATCTTCTAAAAGAAATTTCCATCTCCAATAAAAAAAATGTATGTGCCATGGGTGGTAACTCGGGAATGAGGTACTTGCGAATGAAGAGAAAGGTGATAATAGAACTCGCCTTGACAGGTGACTTTGTACATGAGCAATATCACAATGTTCTAGATGAAATTGCTCGGCAACAACCACATGTGAAGTATGCTCGAGTTTCCATGGATTTTCTCAAGGTATGTATAAAATAGTTGTTATTCATAATGCAAGTTTATAAAACCACTGCATACATGTAACATTCCGAATTCTCAGAAAAGGGTAAAGAAGTAATTGGGTATATTTTCTATGACCTGATTATTATCTAACCTATTTATTTAATTAACAAAAATTTAATTAAAAGAAAAAAAATTAGTAAAAAGCATTTAATTAATAAAAGGGATTAATTAAATATTTAAGGAAATTAATCCCAATATTTTCTCTCATTATGTTTCACGCAATCTCTGAAGAAAAAGGGGAGAAGAACGACGGCAAACAGAGGCAACGTAGAAGAACAACGCAAGATGCCTGAAACGTAATCTTCAACCGTGCGGCCAATCCGTTCATCGTTACAAGATGCCGTAGTAGAGAAAAGTGATCACCGCAACGAGACGAAACTTTGGAAAACAACATCTCACTTTTTCATAAGTTTTCAATTTAGCCCTAGTTTTTGGTAACCATCGGGTTCGATTCTTCAAAAATTCATATCTTTTAATTCGTAGCTCTGTTTCGCAACCAAGAGAGTCAAAACGATCGTCTTGGAGCGTTGATCGTTCTAAAAATAGTTTTATAGGAAATAATCCAGGTAATCTTCTGTTTCAAGCACTTTTTCATTTCGAGATATTCAAGAAAATATGATTTTAAAGTTTCTTGTTGATTTAATAGGTTTTGGGATTTGAGATCAAGAGTTGTAGCAATTTCTTGGCGTTTTGCTTTCAAGATTACTTGCAATTAAGGCAAGAGGCTCTTTATAATGAGTAATTATAGTTTTATAATGATGGGGTTGAGTGTTGATGAGTTTTGTGTTGTGTGGTGCTAGAATTCATGTTAGGTTGTAGTTAGTGGGTTGTGATATGCCTTGGTGTGTTTAAGTTGAGTTTTACTGTTGTTTTTATGAGTATTTTGGTGATAAACGTATTTGGTTTGGGATAGAAATCGTTTAAGTGCAGCAATGAATGTTTAGTATGTTGTAGGTGGAATGCGTACGCTTTGGCTAGCAATGCGCACACATAATGGTCTCTTATATTCCCAGCAGGTGCAATGCGCACACATTGATTAGCTATGCGCACGCATTCAACCCAGTTTTGGGGAAATTGTGGTTTTAATCCACGAGATGAGTTTTAAATGTTAATTCTTGATCTAATAACACTAAATGAAAATGAACAAGCCTCGAATGAGTTTCTGATGCGTTTAGTTCCGGTACCGAATGTACTCTTCTGAAGAGTTGAAGTTTGGGACCGTCGGAGGAGCATGAAAAGGCTTGTGCTTTGATGAATTAGTATTCATCAATCTGTGTATTTGTTAGGCCTTGTCCGTGTCTAGTGGTCTAAGTAAGATAGCAGTATGTGATGGAGCTTACTTGAAAATACTTAGGTGGCTAGTTAACAACAAATAATAATATTACATACATGTTTAGTAAAAAGATAAAACATCAGACTGTTCTTGGTAAGGCACGGATTCATATCGGCGATGTGATACGTTCAGTAAAAGCGAACAACGCTGCTGGCCTATAAATGACTGAATGGCAGTGGAGGAAATTCGCTGAACGTATATGCATACCGGGGGGATCCCGGAACTATCGGTGCTATTCATTGTAGTTGGCAAAGATATCTCGTGATGGATACACATAATGCTTAGTGCCCTTGAATGCTGCTGACGTAACCAAGATAAGTTAAGATAGAAACGTATAGTCATGACATGTTGATGGACACGGAGTGAACCATAGATTGAGCCGGTCTCATAAAGATAACATAATAATAATAATAAAAAGAACCTTTTTGTTGCAGAACTTAGTTATTGATTAGCTTCTCTCTTTTACTAAGTACTTTGTACTTACCCCCTTTGCATTTTATCATTGTATGCATTTTGGGGTGAGAAGGCGAACATGTTGACCAAAGTAGATGGCGACACTTGAGGACGTTGATGCCTTGACGAAGCTTTTAGTTTATTTTCCTTGTAAATGTTGTACTAGACTAGTTGTATTCTTTTTTCTTAGACTTGTTGTACTCTTACTCTAAGATCTTCGTAAGTTTGGTTTGTACTTTTAAGACCTCGTATTGTGTTAGTTTTTTTTTTGGGATTATCGTCGTTGTAATTTAACTATCCATCTTTAGTATGGTTGTATCTATTCGTAATAGCATTTATACTTTCATCCGAGTCTTTTTAACTTCCGTTTCCTTTATTTTGATACGACGACGTAGAGGCTTGCGTATAAGGTTAGATTTATTTAATGTTATACGCTGTGTGAAAGCTCTCTAGAATAAAGAGCGGTTTAGATGAAGCAGGATTTCTATACTATACACAAGAACACAAGTTTTGAACATAAGTCATTCATGTCATAATAAAAGCCTTGTTGTTCTTTTATTTTTTTTTTTTTTTTTTTACACATTGTAGCCGAACGAATATTAAAAACATCATAAAATCGATTTTTGGCTTCAATGCCTGTTGTTCATTCATGTATTTGTAGGGGTTTATTAACAACTTCATCGTCAGTACATTTTGAAAGCAAGCTATTCATCTTCATCTATACATATATTCTAAAGTCGTATATCATCTATGCTTAATCACCTAATTATTTGAAAGCATTTTAACATTTGTGCTTTTCTTAATGTACAGCTGTTAGCTGGTTTAAAAACACCTAGTAAATTCGAGATTTAGCTATATATAATGTGGACAATTTTTTTTATCAAAAGTACTCATTACACTACTCAATTTTGTTTGCAGCCTCAAGAGGGGTTGAGTGGCGTTCAATGGGCTCCACATTATCTGTTGTTTGAAAATGGTTTTCTATATAATGTATGTATTGTTTTTCTACAACTCTTGCACCATAGATTTCTCTTGTAATAATGGAATGTAAGTAGGTTTGACGAGTACGTGTATTACTCTGCATTTTGATGTATAAAATAAGTATGTTTAAGTATGCTTTTTCAAGGAAGTTTCCTATTGTATTTTATTTACTTATCGTTTCGAGTCAGATCTGTACTGTAATAGTTTTTTTTTTATTAGTTCTATTTAAAAAAACGAATTTATTTTTCGTGTTATTTATTTTTCCAGTATTTAATTTTCTGTAATTATTTCGTTAATCATCGATTTGTTAAAGTAAATTAATGCACTATATACACACTTTCCAACATTAAGTTCTTTTTATTTCTTGCATACATAAGACCAATATTCATACCCAAGTTCACTTAATAAAAATGTAATCACAGGATCAACGGCTCTAAATTAGCTCAGAACCTCATGACTACACAAGGATGACCAACACTTGACTCGAATCAAATCGTCGCCCGATAATCATGTTATGTTATACCTTAAAAGTCGATAATCATAAATCTATGAAGCATGCAAATGGCTTGTTTTCAAATAGCACTATTGAAAAGGAGAAATTCTTGTGTGGTAACCCGATTTGTGTGGAGTTACCGTGTGACTCAATTTAAACCGCACAGTCTCATTGTGGAATAAAACAATGGACCTGGTGGGATAAAAATGACAAACTAACTAGTACTACATACTTATGTCTTAGAGGTTTCAGTAACACCATAATTAAAAATACAACTCAAAATTCTACAATATCGACCATTTCATCATCTGGGAAAACAAACACAACTCATATTTCTACAACATAGACTACTTCACCGTCCTAGATAACGTACACAACTCCAAATCATGGACAATATAGTAGTATCTCAAAAGAGCAACGGAAATAGGAGAAGCCAACGGAGATAGAGGGTCATTCACCCTCCGCCTCATTGTCATCGGGTTACTTAAAGGATAATAAAAACTATAAGGGAGCGAGCACTATCGTCCAAATTATTCAAGGAGAACTAAGGCAACTACAAGAAAGTATAATGTAATGGTGACTTACACTATGCTCATCGAGTTTGGTATGGAAACATGTTTTGGTCTGCAATGTATAAAGCATCTGTTGAAGTCCGGTGTTGGTGAGGCAAGTTCGGCGAGATTGATCACTGCCGATGGAAAGTCTCATGAAGACAAGTCTGCTGAGGCTCAGCAGACTTGTAGAACACGTCTGCTGCAAGTTTGTTATTTACTGGTTTGGCTGTTTAGTCGGTTAGAGTTGGATTCCCAAGGCAATAAATACCATCTGTATTAATTGTAACTCATCATGTAACTTTCTGATGATAATAAAGCATCCTTGTTTGTCCGTGGAGCAGTCGGCACATTGCCGGAAACCACGTTAAATTTGTGTTCTTCTTGTTTCTGTGTTTGTTTACTTGTTTATCTTTATCTTTACTCATAATCACCATCACTTCTTGATCGATCCGTCATAACAAACTGGTATCAGAGCTTCCAGGTTCATCAAGAAATCTGTTTATCTGTTGAAGCAAGGTAGATTGGCACCAAGGTCATAATTGACACTAGGATTTGGGATTTACGCAAGCGTTTCTAGTGAGAAAGATGTCTGCTTTAAATGTTAAGATTGACAAGTTTATAGGAAGGAACAGTTTTAGTCTGTGGCAGATCAAGATGCGTGCTTTGTTGAAGCAACAGGGATTGTGGGGGCCCCTGTCTAAATCAACAGAAGGAAGTGCTGCTGAGAGAGCCAGTTTGGAGGAGAAAGCACATTCAACAATTATGTTGTGCTTGTCAGATGATATTATCACAGAGGTTGTTGAAGAGGACACTGCTGAGAAGTTGTCGTCCAAAATTGAGAGTCTCAGATATAACTAAGTCTCTAACCAACAAGTTGTTATTGAAACAACATATGTTCAGTTTAAGGATGCATGAGGGCACTCAGCTGAGGGATCATCTAGACCAGCTGAAAACAATATTGCTTGATTTAAGGAATATTGATGTGAAGATTGAAGATGAGGATGCTGCATTGATCGAATTAACATTGGTTGATTCATCTAAGGCAACTCATATGATTGATTTCGAATGCATTAGTCGAGGATCTTGTAATTCGTATGGGTGCTCCACCACTCACTCACGGAATCACATTTATCAAGCGATGGGTTGATTTATGAGCATTTTAGCGAATCAATCGCTTATGTTGGTGCTCTTAAAATAAAATTTAACCATTTTTGAAATGCATTTCCATTAAGGATAAAGTTTATTTTGACCACCCTAATGTTAGAGTTGTCCTCAATGACATATAATAAAATTGTTGAAGACGTACTTTCATAATAGAAATTGGGTTATTAGTGTTGGTTTGTAGATCATTTTGGATTACTAATATTATGATTTTCCTATGGTCTTGGGTGATTTCTATTTGTGATAGTGTAATTAAATACATTTGTCATGTTCAGAGTGTTCATAATTTTATGAACATAGAGAAACACGTGGTCTACAGTGTATTTGATCATTTGTATACGGCATGATGAGTGAATTTTGTGAGACATATAAGGAATATCGTATTGTCTCATTTTAAGAAATTACACTTAGAGGTAATCTTGTTCTATTAGTTTTGGTTAGGGACATTAAAGTATGTTATCTCATGGTAGTACGGAAATTGCTATGTGTTAGATCTCATATTTAGTTGTGATATTAGGTGAAGTGTTTCAGATCTTTACTTCACAATGTCAATTGTACGTAGGTCAAATTTTCATCATTAGATGAAATTATGAGGCTATCATCTTTTGGATAGTGAATCTCTCGTGCTCAACTTAAGATTTCAAATCTTTATTCTGTGGAGCATGATAGCCTCTTAAGTTATGTCTAACCTACATTAGATAGTTGACATCAATGAATATATCACTGTTTTGACATATGAAGTGGCGATATACTTCTCTAAGGTAAACTAAAGTTGTGGTGGGTTGTAGGGCTTAATAGCTTTATTTATCACCATGACTTGAGTTTGTCGGGTTTGTATAGGGCAAACCATTAAATTTACTCGTGATGTCAAATTTTTAGATGAGATCATGATATAGTTAGTGTCTTTGTTCAATATTTTGGATGGCTTGAGTATTCGTCTCATATTTTGATATCATCCATTATTGTGGCTTCTTATCCTTACTAAAGCTTATATTGTCCACAAAGTTTTTATGACTGAGGGTAAAGTATGCTATTTATGATAGTATAGAACAAAAGACATTTATGGCAGGAAAAATATATGTCATTTTCTCCTTGAATGATCCAATCACAGTTATTTGTACCATCGTGTGATTGAGTGGGAGAATCCCGTCAAAAATGACATTTATTAGTATCCTAAGGAGTTAAAATTTATTTGAACATTGTGTAATATTGTTAGATTCTATTCAAGGTTGTCATTTTGACAACATTATGTTGTGGAAAGAATCATGCTGAAACATTACACATTCGGATTTCACCTTGGTGTGACTAGAGTTTATGACTCTTGATATGTAATTTTGGTCAAATGAAGTGTTCATATGCAAATAGATATTTTGATAGATTCATTGGAATCAGAAGAGCTTGATCACATATTCTAACATAATGTGAAGTTAGAAACCATAAGGATTTTGGGAAATGCTAATTGAGTGAGAGTGATTGTTCTAAGTGATTAATAATAAGGTGAATTGCATCAGTCTGCATTTCATTGAAGAAGCTTAATTGATTCTAAATGGAATATGTTATACTTCATATTAAGAGAGTCAATTATAGATTGATCACATGTTGAGGACAATCACATATGGTATCTACTCATTTACAAACCACTAATTACGTAAAACAGTGAGAGTAAATTTCTCGATTATTAAAACCTGATTCTATTTGAGTTGTGTGCATTAATCTATCTGACAATTGGTTGGATGAATTAGTTCTTAAGAACATTATTATATTATGAGCATTGTTACATCCTGAGAAAATTCATGTTTGTACTAGTCTTTTGTTATTCATTATAGAGTTCCATATTGATGATTGAATAAATCATTTGGGAACTCATTCTTGTTATGATGAGCAAAATAATGCTAGATTTGTTGTTGAGAATTTTCTCTATAAGGAACATAAGATTATCAATTCTTTATCTGATTCTTGAAGAATTTTGTGCCCGTTTTGTTGATTGTAGCTCATGATAGAAATATGGTTTATTTAACCATTATAGTGGTTGTCATTTGTGTGATTAACCACTGAAATGTACACAACATGTGTTGAGAACAAAAGCACTGAATAATTGTTTTCGGTTAGCAAGTATTTATATGGATTTTATAAGCTTCGATTTGTTATCTTGGTTTACATTGTAATGATGTTTTCGACCGATTGGAGTACTAACCATATTTTGTTAGAGCTATACTTATGATAAATAGTTTCCTTTAAAGTATATGTTGTATGATTTTGGCGAATCTCATATCGATATAAGAGGTTCAATGAGATCATCTATGTCGGGATCTCGTTAAGCTTGCATCAACTACCTTTAAAGGTGAACTTTGTGTATTGATTAGAGTAGCTCATTTTAATAACCGAAAATTTTGTGTAGTTAAGACCACAGGCTTTATGAGTTTTGGCCTATGGTTGTTGATCGATCTTCGCTTCGCCAAATTTTTGACACATCGCATCCTCACTCATATGAGGAATGATTCGATGATGAAATTAGCAAATCGACATTTATGGGACACGTTGTCGAGGTAAGCTAGCTATAAGGCGAGTGTCAAGTAAGTGGAATAATATGACAATATAGATTGTGTATTTTGCGGCTTATGTTATCTCACAATCATATTGTACTCGTATTTGACTTATTGACACATAAAGATGATTAAATCGAACTCTCTCGAAATTTGTCAAAATAGACATCATAGTGATGTAGCAATTACATGAAAGTGCACCGAGTTCATGTGTGAGTGAATCCATTTGGATTTCGGGACCCCGAATGACATATTGATTAGCTCATTCATAAAAGGTTTACTTGGCTGGTTGATATTGCACATTGTAATTTTGGAAGGGAGTGTTTGTTTTTATTGAGCATAACCGCCATAGTTCTTGTGTATGTATTGATCGGTTGAAGTTGTGTTAATAAACCAAAGAGTGACATTTTGAGCATGCAAATCCGTTGTCATTCATTAATGATGTGCCAACATAACTTTTCGGGCCAAGTGGGAGAATGTAAGAATTATCATTTAGTAAAAGATAATTATATGTGGCCCTTAAGTTATTAATAATTATGTTGGTAAATAAATTATTGGTTTATTATCTAATTAAGGGTATTATGGGAAATCCTATGATGGTTAGGGTTTTCACTCCGGAATATTCCATAATGCTTTAGGTCCCTAGTCTTGCCTATATATAGGATCGCTTTGTGTACCATCGGTTGGTGATCATACGTAAAATAGGCATAGACCGGAAGACCTAATAGCACCATATCTTTGTCGTGTGCATATGAAGTTCTTCTCTCTACTTCATGGCTTGGATCATTTTGTGGCAAAGCGGAGTCGAATAACAATGGATGTAGGAGCGATCCAGATGATTTCTTCCGCTTCCGCTTATTCAGGTAATCTGAATATATCGTTTTCTATCACTACATACTTATGTCTTAGAGGTTTCAGTAACACCATAATTAAAAATACAACTCAAAATTCTACAATATCGACCATTTTCATCATCTGGAAAACAAACACAACTCATATTTCTACAACATAGACTACTTCACCGCCCTAGATAACGCACACAACTCCAAATCATGGACAATATAGTAGTATCTCAAAAGAGCAACGGAAATAGGAGAAGCCAACGGAGATAGAGGGTCATTCACCCTCCGCCTCGCTGTCATCGGGTTACTTAAAGGATAATAAAAACTATAAGGAGCGAGCACTATCGTCCAAATTATTCAAGGAGAACTAAGGCAACTACAAGAAAGTATAATGTAATGGTGACTTACACTATGCTACTGAGTTTGGTATGGAAACATGTTTTGGTCTGCAATGTATAAAGCATCTGTTGAAAGTCTGGTGTTCAGCTGAAGGCAAGTTCAGCAGGATTGATCAGCCTGCCGATGGAAAGTCTCATGAAGACAAGTCTGTTGAGGCTCGGTGGACTTGTAAATTACGTCTGGCACGCAAGTTTGTTATTCTTGGTTTGGCTGTTTAGTCGGTTAGAGTTGGATTCCCAAGGCAATAAATACCATCTGTATTAATTGTAACTCATCATGTAACTTTCTGATGATAATAAAGCATCCTTGTTTGTCCGTGGAGCAGTCGGCACATTGCCGGAAACCACGTTAAATTTGTGTTCTTCTTGTTTCTGTGTTTGTTTACTTGTTTATCTTTATCTTTACTCATAATCACCATCACTTCTTGATCGATCCGTCATAACAAACTGGTATCAGAGCTTCCAGGTTCATCAAGAAATCTGTTTATCTGTTGAAGCAAGGTAGATTGGCACCAAGGTCATAATTGACACTAGGATTTGGGATTTACGCAAGTGTTTCTAGTGAGAAAGATGTCTGCTTTAAATGTTAAGATTGACAAGTTTATAGGAAGGAACAGTTTTAGTCTGTGGCAGATCAAGATGCGTGCTTTGTTGAAGCAACAGGGATTGTGGGGGCCCCTGTCTAAATCAACAGAAGGAAGTGCTGCTGAGAGAGCCAGTTTGGAGGAGAAAGCACATTCAACAATTATGTTGTGCTTGTCAGATGATATTATCACAGAGGTTGTTGAAGAGGACACTGCTGAGAAGTTGTCGTCCAAAATTGAGAGTCTGTATATAACTAAGTCTCTAACCAACAAGTTGTTATTGAAACAACATATGTTCAGTTTAAGGATGCATGAGGGCACTCAGCTGAGGGATCATCTAGACCAGCTGAAAACAATATTGCTTGATTTAAGGAATATTGATGTGAAGATTGAAGATGAGGATGCTGCATTGATTCTACTTGTATTATTGCCTGCATCATATGAGAACTTTGTGTAGTCCTTTATTGTTGGGAAGGACTCAGTATCATTAAAGGATGTAAGGTCATCACTCCATGCTCGAGAGTTACGCCATAAGGCATCTGGATCTGGGACAGATAGTCAGTCTTCTGGGTTGGTGGCCAGTGGAGTCAGCAGGGGGCCAGGTAATTCTGGAAAGAAGAAATTCAAGAAGAATTCCAACGGTCCTAAAGTTAAGGATATCTGTAATTACTGCAAGGAGCAAGGACATTGGAAAAATGAATGACCAAAGAGGAAGAAGCAGCAGGGTACAGTTGCTTTGGCAGAACAAGACACCAACTCTGAAGAAGATCTGGCCTTAGAATTTTCAGAGTCAGCAGGGCGCAGAGATGTGTGGATTCTGGACACTGGGGCATCTTATCATGTGTGTCCACAGGGAGTGGTTTTCAACTTATCAGTATGTGGATGGAGGCCATATTGCAATGGCTAACATCAAGGTCTGCAAAATAGTTAGGATTGGATCAATCCAACTTAGAACACATGATGGTAAATTCTGCACACTGAAAGAGGTTAGACATGTTCCACAAATGACCAAGAATTTGATATCACTTAGTCTACTGGACATCAAAGGGTTCAAGTTCAGGGGTGAAGGTGAAGTGGTGAATGTCTATAAGGATTCAAGTGTGATTCTGAAGGGTATCAGGCAGGGGACATTGTACATACTACAAGGGTCTCATCAGATCGGTCTCTTCTTTGTTGCATCATCGAGAGGTTCTGATCACAATTGACTAAGTTGTGGCATATGAGATTGGGTCATATGAGTGAAAAAGGGATGCAAATTCTATCTAAGTCTGATCTACTTGGGGGGCGTAAGGTCAAGGAGTTGGAATTTTTTGAACACTGTGTGTTTGGGAAGCTACATAGGAGCAAGTTCCCAAAAGTAATTCACATCACAAAAGGGACACTTGACTATGTCCATTCTGATTGTTGGGGACCTTCAAGGGTGGAGTCATTGGGTGGTCACATGTACTTTGTGTCCTTTATAGATGATTATTCAAGGATGGTTTGGGTAGTCATGATGAAGCACAAGAGTGAAGCACTCAAGAACTTCAAGCAGTGGAAGGCTTGTTAGGTGTTGTGCCCGAAAGACAATTTGTGTAATTGTTTTTAATAATGGATGACAGAATTTATCTCACCTTATTACTTGCTTTGTGCTTGTAAAGTAATACACTGCTGCAAACCCTAAGTATATCTGTATGTAACCACTTAACTCAGTGTATGGATTACACGTGAGGATTGAGTTAGTGGAGATATGCTTAAACTGTTAGTCCGTGGTGAACTTAATCGAGTTTAGGGTCTCTTGATTAAAACACCAATAATGCGCCGTAACACCTTAGGGTGTGATAGTCTTATCCGGACTGTCGGTAGAGGGTACCTACGTGGGGCATTTATATATGATGGCATTCATATAGGACTAGACCGATTTAATCTGAATTTCGATATAATTCCGTAATCGAGGAATCTTATTAAATCATTAGATGATCATATATGGATCAACCTTAATCCTGAGGTGATCACAGGGTGCTGCTTGTCTCGGGGTAGTGTTTGATGTGTTAGTTACGGTTCACTTGAATATGTGTACCAAGCCACTTCTCATTGGAACTATCGCCTGATGAGTGAGTAATTCTGATTTTCACAGACATGGAATCCATTCCTTCTGCTGGGAAGTAGAGACGATCCCTTATTTGTTAGCCCTAAGAAAGTGATCGATCCCGGGAGTTCACATTTGACTAATTAGCTACTAGTCAGATATGTGCACTAATTGATCATCAGGGGGTTAATGGTAAATAAGGATAAGACATTCTGTGCCGGGTTTACGGAGACATCCCACACAGAGTGGACAGTCTATGGAGGGTTAATCAGTATGTAGTGATTATATCAATGGACGCTTATTCACTCTATAGGTTGAGTATAAGTATATATCTGTAATTGGTAGAGTTCAGTTTCGGGTTTATGGTGGCGTAATCCCGGAATTAATAATTTAATATGTATATTATGTTCGATGAATAATATATTTAATTATTGGAGCTACTGGTTATAGGTCCATGGTCCCCAATGTGGCTTCTATAATTCGGGCTGATATTCTTGTTTATTTAGGCCTCAGAAATAATTAATTGGCTGGGCTAATTAATTGATATGCATGGATATTATTTAGTTGAGCTAAATAATATACTACACATAAAAGACATTTTATGTGGGATTCTAAACCCTAATGTGGCGCCTAAGGTCTTCCAATTAGCACAAGAATTAATTTTCTTGTGTTATGGAAAATAAAAGATATTCTTGTTATATTATTGGTTGTATGACTTGTTATTTGATTTCATATTGGTCAATACATGTCACAATTAGTCATTAAGGAAAATATCCTTTTATTTTATTTAATTATTTATTTATTTATTTAATTAAAACTTGGAGACCAAGGATTTACTCTCCTATAAAAGGAGAGTTATTCCAAGTGTAAAGGGCGTGGCAAATTTCAACCTCACCACCAAATAAAGAGAGAAAAAATTGTTTTTCTTGTCTTGGATTTTTGAAGAAGAAAAACTACAAGTTTTTCTTGGTGTTTCATATCAAGGAGGTTCTCATATCAAAAAGGGTGTCCACCAACCACCGTTTGGAGAACACATTGGAAGATCAAGGCTTCTCATCCTAAGATCAAAGCTTCTCTTCCTACTATTGGTAAGATAATCTTAACCCCCTTGTAGGATTTTATATCCTTTATTTATGTGTTATAATATATAAATCGTGATCCATCCGCTGCGCATAGATCTAATTCATTTAGATCTGAGCTCCTACATCCTTCAAGGCTTTGGTTGAAAATCAGACAGGGAGGAAGATCAAGAGACTTAGAACTGATAATGGACTGGAATTTTGTTGGTCTGAGCTTGATGAATTATGCAAGAATGAAGGCATTGCTAGGCATCATACTGTAAGAGACACTCCACAGCAGAATGGTGTAGCAGAAAGAATGAATCAAACTCTTCTGGAGAGGGCAAGGTGCATGCTCTCTAATTCTGGTCTAGGAAAGAGATTTTGGGCAGAGGCTGTCAATACAGCCTGCTACTTAATCAATAGGGGGCTCACACTGGGATCAAACTTAAAACACCACTTGAAGTTTGGTCAGGAAGGTCAGCAGACTACTCTGGACTTAGGGTTTTTGGAAGCACTGTCTATTATCATGTCAGTGAGGGTAAACTGGAACCTAGGGCCAAGAAGGGAGTGTTTGTTGGATATGGAGATGGAGTTAAGGGGTATAAAATCTGGTCATCAGCTAAAAATAGGGTTATACTCAGCAGGAGTTTAGTCTTTGATGAAAACTCAATGCTTAACTCATCTGTGAAATCCACATCTGAATATAAAATTGGATCTGAGGCTGAGAAGGTTGACAAGCAGATGGAGCTTCAAGCGAGCCTCTTTGGATCAAAAGAGTCGGCGGTGACGATCAACAATCGGCCAGATCCGAAGCAGGATCCAAGCGGTCCTTTGAACAAGAGTCGGCACAGGTATAGCTCTCATCAGAGCTAGAAGGACCAATATCAGACCTCCAAGAAGATATGGATTTGAGAAGGAATATGCATTACAGGTAGCTGAAGAAGTGGAGGGTTTTGAACCTAACACTTACAGGGAAGCCATGACATGTTCTGAGGCATCCCAATGGCTTGTTGCTTTGGGAGAAGAAATGGAGTCACTTCAGAAGAATGAGACTTGGGATTTGGTCAAACAACCACAGGATAGGAGGGTGGTAACTTGCAAATGGATATTCAAGAAAAAGGAAGGAATGACATATGCTGAGGATATCGGGTATAAGGCACGCCTGGTTGCTAGGGGTTCAGTCAGAAAGATAGGGTAGACTATGAAGAGATATTTTCTCCAATGGTCAGACATACATCCATCAGGGTGCTATTAGCAATAGTGGCACATCAGAATCTTGAACTTGAGCAATTGGATGTGAAGACAACTTTTCTATATGGAGATGTAGATAAAGAAATTTATATGACTCAGCCAGAGGGTTTCCAAGTTCCTGGAAAGGAAGGATATGTGTGCAATTTGAATAAGTCCTTATATGGACTTAAGCGAGCCCCCAAGACAAGTGGTATAAGAAGTTTGACAGCTATATGATTCAGCAGGGTTATAGCAGGAGTCCTTATGATTGTTGTGTTTACCACAACAAGCTAAAGGATGGTTCAATCATCTATCTGGTTCTGTATGTGGATGATATGTTGATAGCTGCTGCAAATAAGTTTGACATTCCAGATCTGAAGAATCTGCTCAAGGCTTAATTTGAGATGAAGGATTTAGGGAATGCAAAGAAAATTCTAGGGATGGAGATCTATAGAGACAGGAAGCGGGGGAAGTTGTTCTTGTCTAAACAGGGGTATATTGAAAAAGTATTATCCAAGTTTGGCATGTCAGCAGCCAAACCTATAGATACTCCAGTTGCACCAAATCTACATCATCATCTGCAGTGTTTGCTCCATATCGGTGAAGAGGAAGAATACATGTCTAAGGTTCCATATGCTAGTGCGGTAGGCGAGTTTGATGTATGCCACGGAGTGCAGACTTAGGCTGATTTGGCTCAGCGATCGATGTTGTCGACAAGTTTATGGCCCAACACGGAAAGGAACACCGGAAATCAATGAAAAGGATATTCAGGTACCTTAGGGGTACATTAGATATTGGACTCATTTATAGAGGTGGTACTCAATGTTTTGTCACATAGTACTGTGATTCTGATTATGCTGCTGATGTGGACGACAGGAGATCTATGACTGGGTATGTGTTTACTTTGGGTGGTTCTGTGGTAAGTTGGAAGGCAACTTTAAAGGGTACTGATCGGCCTTTTCTAAGTGTCCAATCTCACCGGCAGTGTACCGGGTCAACTGTAGCCTAGAATTGGTGAGTCAAGGTCGTATCCCACAGGGAATCTGGTCGAGTACCAAAGTCGGTCTCGTCCCTAGTTCAGGTCAACACAAATATTGAACGTGGTGATTTGTCAGATCACCGGTTCTACAAACTAAATAAACACAAAACAAAGATTTTAAACTATATAAAAGAGATAGCCGAGCTATGATCCAACCAACTACTCTCTAACCCTAACTCGTAACCGGAAGTGATTTCGATATACTTTAATGTTCTTGGCATTGTTAAAGGATGTCGTCTCCTATTTCCGTAACTAAGTGCCAATTTCAACAACCTAGTTTCCTATGTCGAATTCAACTGTCCGCTGACAGGATTTAACTGACCCGACACGGTCTATGCTTTATGTAACGCTCGTTAACAACGATATAAACCTCACACACGAAACCGAATCTGAACAACTCAGTCGGTTTTACACGGTGATCCTAGAACCCCTATTCCCGTACCCTCTCGCAAAATACATATGTAAAGACGATACGTGTGACACAATTATTGAGTGATCAATTCAACAAAAGTCATTAAGAATAAGTTCTAGAACATTAACAACACCGAGAATCTAACAATCAACACATCCAAATCATTCCAATCAACAAGCTAAGGTTCGATTTCGAAGGATATCACATATCTCGGCTATAAACGGATTAGCTACTCATCATAACAAGAAAAACAACAAGAAATCAACAATCAAAGGTAACAAAAGCAAGATTAAAAGCAAGAACAAAAGATGAAAACAAAATACCAAATATATTAATTATGCCGTAGAAAATCGAGTCTCCGAACGAAATCCCGTCAACAACGCGTCAAGCTATCTTCGAGATCCTCCGGATTACAACGATCTACAACTAATCTAAGCTAATATACCTCTAAACCTAATCTAAGCTAGAAATATGAAGAAAAACGCAGAAAAAGTGCAGAAAAACAAGTTGGGGCTCATGATAGATCGAAATGAGGGTGTATATATGGTGTTTTTTCAGATTCGGACTCGACAGGCGGCGTCAGAATGTGAGCGCCCGCTGTCCGTCGATTTTTTTTTCTTCACAAATTCTATCAGCAACTGGCCTAGCTGACACAACTTCAGTAAATCAGTCATAACTTTGCGTGTAGACCTCCGAATCGAGTGATTCAAGTTGCGTTGGAAAGCTGATTCAATTGTCTACAACTTTCATGAATATGTCCAGCCCAGAATATGCCTCTAAGGTGGATCAAAATGCAGATCAATGGAAGGTATGGTTGTAGTATCACCGCGTTTTGATCCGTTTGAACGTTTAAGCTTCGGGCACACGTTCCAATCCTCGTATCTCGCCTTCCGGTCATCTCAAACACCTAAGTCCTGTAAAAAATCATAACAAAAACCACACGTAATCCCTACAGGACACTAGGGTGACCGAGAGTATAGTAAATTACACCGAAAAAGACCGAGAATCCCGGACTTTACGTCCTAGGTCCCGAAATGATAACCAAGGTGTAAATACATCAAAATACAACCAAATGTCTCCGGAAACATATAGAACGAGGTATAAACGGGGTATAATCACATAGTAAATGACAGTCAATTTAACTCCCATCAACTACCCCCTACTTAGCGTTTGCTCGCCCTCGAGCAAAAATAAGCAATTCAAAAATAAAGATGGAGTCAACTTTGTAATTATACATCTAGTCTATAGTATCGAAATGGTAAAACACAAGTAATTGACACAAATGCATAAAACTCGAGCTCTACCTTGTATCGAGAAAAGAATGTGTGTGTGTGTGTGTATAAAGCTTCTTCGACATTTATCACCAACGACGGTTTAGATTATAGACGTAAAATGTACCGAGGTTACACCATAGGCTTATACTTCATAAACATCTCCACTAATCGAGGTCAATCAAAGTCACAGAAGGGTCAGCCAGGACTTGAAGGGTTATAACGTTAGGCTAGGGTTGGGGCTAACGAAAGGGATATTTACGATAAAATAGAAAGTAGAAAGTGCAAGTGAGCTTAATCAGACATCAAACACTAAAACCGAAGCTATACCCTTCGTAGCAACGGAAGACTCAACTCCTCATAAGGATGCTCGTTCGAATAGTACAAACCATCAAACGAATTTCAACCTATAATTCATCCAACCTTCCACCTCTCCACATCATTCCACAAGCTGGAGACATACGTCGTATCCAAGTCTAGTTCATACCTAAGCTCGTCAACCAGGAACAAACCACTTCAAAACACAACAACATCTCCTTCTCCGTACTAGATTAGAAGAAGTTCCCATCGCTAACATCACAACTACAAAACACAAGGCCATTTATGGCAATTTCTGAACTCATATTTATATACAAATGTACAACCTTCTTCTTCTTTTTTTTATCTTCTTCTCATTTTTTTTCTTGGCGTATCTTTCGAGTGGTGTCGGTAAAAATGAGTATATCCCGGAGGAAGCAGAAAATGTGAAAACAATAAGCTCAATCTTGCAAGGTGGTCAAGGAAACGTAGAACGTAATACAATCTAAGGGCATTGGTAATTATGAGTTAGTAGCACAAAAGGTTAGTTCGGGTGGCGGTCTAACCACCCTACAAAGGCTTAGAGGGGAAACTGAGGATATACATATAAGGGATGGAATTTGGCTCTGATCGGGTCAAAGAAATGCCATAACCGTCATCCCGTACCTAACCAAGACCGACCTTTCTATTTCGCCTCGAAGTTACTAATATAAGTTCTAGGTAACCGGGTCATTAATAGCTACCATAATCGTTCACCAGTCAAGGTGATTCATGAAGTCGAAGCTAACGTGATAGAACTATTCGATTCTCAATACAAGATCTCAACTCGAATGAAATGCATGTATACAATAACTAGATGTTTACCAAAACAATACCGAAGGCTCGATGTATCAAAATCAATGTCAAAGCCATCAAAATTCTCAGAATCTGACTCATTTAAACTAAAGGAATAACAATCACTAAGTATAACTCATTCGATATGAAAACGGGACATTTAAGCTAAACTAACCACCCCTTACTTTAAAACGAAACACGAAGGGTAAGGGTAGAAAAGTTAGCTTACAACCGGAAAATGGTGCGAGTACGATCATGTGGCATCCGTATAAAGTCCTCCCAGGGTACCTGTGCTAATATCAACAAGCAACACAACATCCAAGAATACACAGGTATGGAGATATCGAAATGAAACTAGACGGATCACCACAGCTTATCAAAACCAAAAACACCAAAAACTAGCCCTAAAACACACTTCTTCGGGTTATATTACATCAAAATTACCCAAGTATCAAAATACAAACTAAAGAAACACAGTGAAACACGAGGGGAGAAAAGCAATAAAAGTACATTACGAGTTTATAGTCCTCACTCGACTTTCTACCCCAACTAGGTCAAGGATAGTTTGTACCGGAGGAGAGCAAACCTTTGCATATCCCTACCAAAATCGTAGGAATTGAGCACCCCTGAAAATGAAATATGAGAAATACGGGCTCAATCCCACCACCACGATTTGTTCGATGAGTCCATTGCACAGAACAATGAACTCACTTTCCCCGAAGGATCCATTAACTGCAAACCAAGGAAACAACACGAACACAATCACGGTATCAAGTCACTACCACTACCGGAGTAGATGGTGTGAAACATCAACAACAACAAAATAAAACAAACTACACATAAAAAAAACAAATAAGAAAAACGACCTAATCCTAAGAACTCAACTAACTTACAAGCTATCAACCGGATTCCCCGGCAACGGCGCCAGAAAACTTGATCGGCCTTTTCTAAGCGTCCAATCTCACCGGCAGTGTACCGGGTCAACTGTAGCCTAGAATTGGTGAGTCAAGGTCGTATCCCACAGGGAATCTGGTCGAGTACCAAAGTCGGTCTCGTCCTTAGTTCAGGTCAACACAAATATTGAACGTGGTGATTTGTCAGATCACCGGTTCTACAAACTAAATAAACACAAAACAAAGATTTTAAACTATATAAAAGAGATAGCCGAACTATGATCCAACCAACTACTCTCTAACCCTAACTCGTAACCGGAAGTGATTTCGATATACTTTAATGTTCTTGGCATTGTTAAAGGATGTCGTCTCCTATTTCCGAAACTAAGCGCCAATTTCAACAACCTAGTTTCCTATGTCGAATTCAACAGTCCGCTGACCGGATTTAACTGACCCGACACGGTCTATGCTCTATGAGATGCTCGTTAACAATGATATAAACCTCACACACGAAACCGAATCTGAACAACTCAGTCGGTTTTACACGGTGATCCTAGAACCCCTTTTCCCGTACCCTCTTGCAAAATACATATGTAAAGACGATACGTGTGACACAATTATTGAGTGATCAATTCAACAAAAGTCATTAAGAATAAGTTCTAGAACATTAACAACACCGAGAATCTAACAATCAACACATCAAAATCATTCCAATCAACAAGCTAAGGTTCCATTTCGAAGGATATCACATATCTCGGCTATAAACGGATTAGCTACTCATCATAACAAGAAAAACAACAAGAAATCAACAATCAAAGGTAACAAAAGCAAGATTAAAAGCAAGAACAAAAGATGAAAACAAAATACCAAATATATTATGCCGTAGAAAATCGAGTCTCCGAACGAAATCCCGTCAACAACGCGTCAAGCTATCTTCGAGATCCTCCGGATTACAACGATCTACGACAAATCTAAGCTAATATACCTCTAAACCTAATCTGAGCTAGAAATATGAAGAAAAACGCAGAAAAAGTGCAGAAAAACAAGTTGGGGCTCATGATAGATCGAAATGAGGGTGTATATATGGTGTTTTTTCAGATATGGACTCACAAGCGGGCGCCTGTACTGACAGGCGCCCGCCTGTCAGATTTTTTTCTTCACAAATTCTATCAGCAACTGGCCTAGCTGACACACCTTCAGTAAATCAGTCATAACTTTGCGTGTAGACCTCCGAATCGAGTGATTCAAGTTGCGTTGGAAAGCTGATTCAATTGTCTACAACTTTCATGAATATGTCCAGCCCAGCATATGCCTCTAAGTTGGATCAAAATGCAGATCAATAGAAGGTATGGTTGTAGTATCACCGCGTTTTGATCCGTTTGAACGTTTAAGCTTCGGGCACACGTTCCAATCCTCGTATCTCGCCTTCCGGTCATCTCAAACACCTAAGTCCTGTAAAAAAATCATAACAAAAACCACATGTAATCCCTACAGGACACTAGGGTGACGAGAGTATAGTAAATTACACCGAAAAGACCGAGAATCCCGGACTTTACGCCCTAGGTCCCGAAATGATAACCAAGGTGTAAACACATCAAAATACAACCAAATGTCTCCGGAAACATATAAAACGAGGTATAAGCGGGGTATAATCACATAGTAAATGATGAGTCAATTTGACTCCCATCAGTGCTGGTGACACTATCTATTACCAAGGTAATATATGGCATCGATAGAAGCAACAAAGGAGGCAATCACGGTTGAAGGGCTAGTCAATAATCTGAGTCTACATCAAGATCAAGCCAATGTATATTGTGATGACCTTAGTGCAATCTATTTGGCTAAGTATCAGGTTCATCATGAGAGAACCAAGCACATTGATGTTAGGTATCATTTTACGAGAAATGAGAGGAGGGTTAAAGTGAGAAGATCAACACCGATGTCAATCCTGGCGATATGTTCACTAAACCAGTTCAAGGGGCAAGTTTCGGTTGTGTCGGACTTGCTAAATATCCAAAGTCTGTTGAATTGAATCGGGAATACTCAATTTGAAGGTGGAGGTCTCTTTGAGGTATTCAAATCAAGACAAAGGGATTTACGGCACTTGGTTGTGCATTTGGTCGGTTGCATGAAGTTGAAGTCAAGGTGGAGATTTGTAATGGTGACTTAAACTATGCTCCGAGTGCAGTATGGAAACATATTTTGGTCAAGAATGTATAAAGCATCTGTTGAAGTCTGGTGTTCGGCTGAGGGCAAGTTCGGCGAGATTGATCACCGCTTGATGGCAAGTCATCAAGACAAGTCTGCTGAGGCTCAGCAGACTTTGTAACACGCGTCTGCTTCATGTTTGTTCGAGTTACTTATGGGGTATTTTGGTCATTCTTGGTTTGGTTTGTTTAGTCGGTTAGGGTTGGATTCCCAAGGCTATAAATACCATTTGTATTAATTGTAACTCATCATGTAACTTTCTGGTGATAATAAAGTATTCTCGTTTGTCTGTGGAGTAGTCGACACATTGCCGAAAACCACGTTAAATTTGTGTTCTTCTTGTTTCTGTGTTTGTTTACTTGTTTATCAGGGCCGGCCCTGACATTAATTGGCTTAAGACCAAGTCTCATAATTGAGCCTTTTAGTTGAAGTTTTTTTTAAAACATACTTATCGCGTTTTTAACATCCGTAAATACAAAATTCAATTTATTGATAGCCTCAAAACATGCCTACAAAGTAGTCTTTTCTAGCATATTTAGAAACAAAAATCAAATTCATACATATACACAAAACATACTTTTTATTTTTCTTTGTGTGCTTTTTTTTATATAGATATATAATAATAATATAAAATAATGTTATATATTTTTTCATAAAGTAAATATTTTATAATCTTTTGCATACGAGTTGCCATACGAATTAATGTTATCGCAACGGAACGGGGTTCGACCAGCACCAATACATGCATCAGTTCATGGAGGGATATGCATTTTCGGATTTTCAGATACATGCATTTTCGAATCGATATGTACTTCCCCTTCGTGTAAGGGTTGCATGCTTTCATCCGGTGAAGCAAGTGACAACCCTACTCTTTCGCAAAGGAGTACCTCCATTCATTTATGGAGTGCTTGCGATTTATAAAAGGCACAAGTATATGAGATTTAAAATTAATAAGTTTGACAGCATCATCAGAAAAACTTTGAGTGTCCTCGGGTTTGATTCAAACAAGTCACTGTTTGAATCAAACACCTCCATTGTATCCTGAGAGAAATTTTCGTTTGATCCCTTAGTGACAAATCGTGTGGGACTAAATATCTCTTAAAAGACAACGTTATTAACGTGCCTTGGAGTTTCTACTTCTCTGTCAAATTCTAAGTACTACATTTTTTCCAACAAATAATATATTCTTTTTAATTTCTATAGTTTTTCAAACAAAAAATTAATTATATAATATAGATATAAAGTAATATATTCTTTTTAATTTCTATAGTTTCCAAACAAAAAATTAATAAAACTTGTTTGAATATCATTTTTTTTTTGCCAAGTAAAATTTTTTATTGGGACCTTTTTCAAAGAAGAAAATTAACATATTATATTAGGTTGGATCGGATTAAATCTACACGATTTTTCTTTTCTTTTAATAAACATGTCACCGTTGGGCCTCCGACACCGTTGGGCTTAAGACCCGGTCTCGCTGGCCTCACTATAGGGCGGCCCCGTTGTTTATCTTTATCTTTATTCACAATTACCATCACACTGATCGATCCGTTATAAAACATATAACAAACGACTTTTTTTAATTTTCTCTTTGGTAAACATGCTATCTATCTTTAACAGCAATTGCAATGCAAATGCTATGTAAAAATATGCAGTCATGAAATATTGACATTGTGCACTTTAAACATGTATGAGCATTCATTTATTTATTTATAGTTCTTTGGCATAGACAGGCTAAATGAGTAATAAAGTATCCGATTAAATGTTTTGATAATCGTATCCGTTTGCCTAAAATAGTAACCCGACGCGTTTATGTCTTACATTTATAACGAGATAAAAAGATAATGTTTTTCCCACATTCCCAACATGGAAAATCACATGCATTATTCTTTTACCAACATACGTATGATATAAGTAGCATAATAAACTACTACATCCGTCCCAAAATATAAGTGATCATACACTTTTTGATTTGTCTCATAATATGAGTCATTCTATATTACCGATGCAACATTTATTAATATTTTCTCTATTTTACTCCTAATTTATTATCAATCCAATAAGTTTTCATTACTTAACAACTATTGCATCAATGATAGTCAATGACATTTTAGACACTAACCTTTAAATTTATGACATTCAACTATTTTCTTAGTCTGTTTGAAAATCTCTAAAATGGCTTATATTTTGAGCGGAGGTAGTATATAAAGGAAAAACAGATGATACATGGTAAAGCCCTTTCATTGTCAATTTGTGTAGTATTTAGCTCAATTTGAACCACAAATCTGAAAAGCTATTGTCCTTGGCCTTCTCCTACGTTTTTGTGAGAAATTGGTAAATCAAGTATCTTGAATGTCTCGATTTTTTTCGCGTCAAACATTTTTGATATTTTTTCGTGTCCCTCGTTCAAATTTGGACGATTTCGTCAAATATAGTCAAACCGTCCAAATTTGCATTCATTTTCGTCCCAATCCATTCGCTGACCAAAATAGACGGAATCCGTCCAAATTGTGAAGAATTCCGTCCAAATTTGGACGCCCCGTCCAAATTTTGACGATTTCATCACAATTTGAACGGGGCGTCCAAATTTGGACGGAAGCGTCTATTTTGAAACCCTTATACAGTCTTCTTCCTCATTTCACAGCCTTTTCACCTACACTGCGAAAAACGCGATAGAATCTGTTAGAAAATCTACGCGAACGCAATGTAATTCAAAATTTATTTCCTATCGACCCAAAATCGACTTCGTTTAAGCAATAAACAAATAAGCTAAAGACGGTGGTTACCTTGCTTGATCTAAAAGATCGACGCTTTGTGGTCCAGGAGAGTAGTTCGCAGACAGAGCCGCCAAGTGTTCGGCCTCTACCATTAGTCCACACGAGCGACCTACCGGAATCCCATCATGGATTGCTATTGGAAAACTCCGGTTCTTTAGACCGGCCTTTTCCCCTCTCTCCAACTACATAGGATGCTCTCTATTTTACACAAGAACTATTAGCTCTTTAATCATTGTGATGTATAAAAAGAGCTTGACACCCACCTCTTATTTATAGTGTAGAGGCGCCCATCTAGGTGTGAGGAGAAGAAAACATTTTTCCCAATAAAATAAGGAAAATATAATTGATTGATTTATCTCATTTATTATAATATCTTATATTAAATAAATCTGGTGATATCATCAATATCTTATATTGAATATTTCAAGATATCATCAATATCTAATATTGACTATCTTTATTATATCCATAAATCAATTTACACATGTGTATATATCACATATATATATTACATATATATATATATATATATATATATATATATATATATATATATATATATATATATATATATATATATATATATATATATATATATATATATATGTCTTATATTAATATTTTGTAATACCATTAATTAAATTGCATAATCCAAGTATACCTTATACACACACAAATTATGCCACCTTAGCCAATAAATTGGCATCCGAATATTATTTAATTAATATAACATTATTAATATCTTGTATTCAATTTATTCATAATAAATAAATACCACCATATTAATTTACCACTATAACCTTTATAGTACGAGATAAACTTTCCTTATTTGGTTATCATCTATAACCACATTTTAATCCGGCTAGATATTCATATGTGTGTGACCCGATAGGCTTCCGAATATGTTGGTCGTAGACACAAAGTGCAAATTACGAAAATGCCCTTCATACCTACCGATCACGGGATAGCGTCTAGCAACACACTGTGACCCCCAATCATCGGAAGAGTCAAATGCAATGATTACTACCTTTAATGTGAAGCAGTTACCGTGTAACTTACAATCCTATCGCTGTAATAATATCCATACGGTCGTACGTCGAGTGTCAAACATTAACGACCGTATCTTATAATCTGGATATCATGCTCTCTCGAAGTAACTCATTTACTTCCACTTTGCAAAGATTCACGAGAGCTAGACATTCCTTATAAGAAGGCCATTTCGGATATTCGATCACAATCATATGATACGCGATTCCCAGACGACTAATCATGTATACTCCGCATGCTTCAATATCATACCCAATCACTACCGCATAATCTCCCCGTGGCTAAGGGAAACCTCAATAGTGTCAAAGCATGACAATCCACACCATGATGCCATGAAGACTCCGGTCCAAAGGATAATTACACAACCTTCACATAGTGTGACACTTAACCGTGTAAGTGGGTCGGTCTAACGTACGCATTCTCTAATACACATCCACGTACAGTCCAAGTGTCTCTACACTTGGATAGACGAGATCTATCCCTGCCCTTATAGACAGAAGATATCTAATACGTGCTAGTGTGTTTATACTATCAATGCCCTGTTTAATAGTATATCAGCCTAGAGACATTTAAGTATCAAACTTATTAAAGTGATTAGAGATCTCATCAACCATAATCGCCTATCATGGTTTCTCTATCACAGTTTAATACTAAGGACGTTATCATATAACAATTCACAATTGGTTCTCTAAAAAAACATATGTATGACAACATAAAAGTCATTTAATATATGTACAAACATAAAGAAATAGTAGAAATGATCCGACCGGTCGGATCCGGTCCAACCCGATTGGGTTTAGGATACTATTTCAACAAGAACAACCGTATTTAATTATGTTATTGTCGATGAATTCCTTTATTATATATATATATATATATATATATATATATATATATATATATATATATATATATATATATATATATATAAAGGGGTATACCCTACTCGATGATGGTCCCCACTCCTCCACTTGTCATGAGATGAGTGGAGATGTAAATCAAGACCCCAAGAAATTTCGAGTCAATTGGCTTACCTTTAACAGGAGGGAATAATTCGCCTTGTGGGAATCGAACCTCTAACCTCCCGCTAGAGCAGCAATTACGCACTCCACGCCCTTACCAACTAGGTTATGTCTTTGAGACATATATATATATATATATATATATAATGCGACGTGTGTGTGTTTTTGTTCTTGCTCTTGCCGTAGCTTTAGAATGCAGCAGTCAAAAAAAAGATACAGGTGATGTGCAAAACCTGTAGGAAAAAAAAAAAAAGAATAAGTAAATAGAATAATAATAAGTTCTAATGGATACAAGTGATGTTCAAATGGATCCATTCAAATTTAAGTGAGCCGTCAAATTTGGATGGAATTCGTCCACATTTGGACGGGGCGTCCAAAATTTGGACTTCCGTCTATTTTGGGCAACGAATGGATTGGGACGAAAAGGAATGCAAATTTGGACGGTTTGAATTTGGACGGGGGACCTGAGAAAAAATGTCAGAAAATGTTTGACCTGAAAAAAAATGTCAGACAATACAATGACCTGATTTACCAATTTCTCCATTTTTGTCACTATGATCCGTGAATTGAAAACTGAGGCCGATGATGTCATGTCTTCATTATCTGATCTGAGCAAAACTGCTTCTTTTGCCTCCTTTGTTTTCCTTTCTTTTCCCTTTCTTCTTACGTTAAAAGTGGTCAATTCAATTGACCATCTCATTACGAGAGGTTTTTAGGTTGTGGTGCCATATGCGGTGTGAAGACACGTGTGGCATCACAGGATCATCTATTTTTAAACCGAATTCAAATGTGTGTTTAGATCATTCCTCCCGTCGGCCTTGGTACATATGAAAATACTAAGCAAAAACTTCCCTCTCATTACACGGTGGACGTAAGAGTGAATCTACTTTATCTGATTTATGTGTCCACAACTAAGTAATATCAAATAACACAATTTTATAATTGTCAAGTATCAAATTCTATTTGGTATACCCAACAAATAGAATTTAAAGAGATTTTTGATGGATCTTTGTGTATAACAACATGTAATGTAACCGGTGTCTGCTCGGGATATTTTTAGGCCTTAGGATGTTCTTTAACAAAGACGTTGACAAAATTTCCAACTCATGTTCAATATATATATATATCACGTATCATTGACGTGTAATATTTTAAAATTTTAAAAATAAACGTGCCTTTGTTCGTATCCGTGTCCTTGTCCGTGCTCCGTAACAAAACATTTCAGATATTTAAAAAAAGGCTCAAAATTCAATTTTCATATTATATAGGGATTTTTTTCTTCGGGTTTGAAAAAATAAATACTCTTATGTCCCAAATTATCAATATTTTGTAACTTTTTTTTGGGCGAAATTGGATATTTTATTTGATAAAACTGTACAAAATTTATACCTTTGCAAAAAAAATTGTAAAAGTACACGTCAAAACACAAATTACATCCAAGCTACTCTAAGATTTCGAGCTTTACGAATTGCCTCAGAAATAAAGACCGTATTCAGGGGCCTTCGGGTGTTGCTTCCATGTACTATCTGGTTCCTCCAATACCAAATACTATATAAGTAATTCTATATCATCAATTCAACATTTATTACCATTTTCTTTATTTTACCCCCTAATTTATTATCAATCAATCCACTTTTAATTACAGTAAAAAAAAAATATTTATAGTCAACAAGTATTTTAGGCATTTATATAACTTTAAATTTATGACATTCAACCAAATTTTTAATATGTGTAAAAATTCTTAAAATGAATTACATTTTAAAAGGAAATATATATATATATATATATATATATATATATATATATATATATATATATATATATATATAGGGTGAAAGAGTGATCTAAGTCTTGTCTTTATATAATAACTGTACTACAAATACAGTCTGAGAGATTCTTTTACTTCACTACAACTCGAAAGGACGGTATGGAGCTGATAAAAAATTAACATGTGATACTGTGATATCTTACTTACTCCACTAGTACAGTGCTATATGACAAGGGAAACTTGAAAAAATATGCCGAAAAGTAAATATTTGGAAAAATATGTCTGAAGAGTAAACATTTGAAAAAATATGTCTGCTTCCGACGTATGAGTGCCGTCTGACGAGCATCTTGGCGCACCGCAGTGAAGTGTCGTGAGTCGAGGCATATTTTTCCAAACATTTACTTTTCAGGCATAGCTCTTCAAATTTCCCTATGACAAAACAAGAATCAACAACTTTACAAAAGATTCAACTTTAAACACATTTTAGGAATTTGAAGGGACCGTTGTAATAAAAGTTATTTTCCTGAATCAATGAAAGTAATAAAAAGAAGGGAAACTTGAAGAAATATGCCCGAAAAGTAGATGTTTAGAAAAAATATGCTTCGACGTATGCGTCGCGAATGCCTATGCGGCACGATGCTGGCCCCTCGCAAAGATATTTTCCAAATAACTACTTTTCAAGATATTTTTCTCAAACACTTACTTTTCGAAAGATATTTATTCTTGTTTACCTAAAAGAAATGCAGAGATAAAATTCACCTTGTAACCAGGGTAATCATACCGACATGGGTGAATACGGATAATTATGATGCATGGATTTTCTATTACAACGGATCGTCGGATAGCTGTCACGTATAGATAAACGACAAAACTGTTTTATTTATTTCAGACACGTGGCGATTATCCGACGGTTTGTTTCTAATATAAAGTCTTTACAACAGAATCACCCGGGCGAATGCACCCTTAAGAGTAACGGGCAATGGCCCCCTCCGATCCGGGGAAAAAAATGTTACTACGGTATGTAGTTTTTTTGTCCTCCTTAAAAAAATTTATTTGCTTTTATCGTCTACAATAATGAGATAAGTTGAAATAAAAATTTTATAACCTAAAGTAATTTACATAGCCGTTACAAAAGTGACACATATAAAAATATAGAAATAAAAATTTACTTAAAAAAGAAATTCAACTACTAATGTGTGATATGCTTGTTTCCGTCAAAAATTATTTCTAAATGTGTGAAATTTTATTTATGGAAATAAAATGGTTAATTTGTTTAGATAATGTGATAGTATTATTTCTTATAATATATATAGCAAAATGTATAATAAATTTTACTTGCAAGATATAATAGTATTTTTCCTCGAATTAAGATGTAGAAAAAAACACTGCCATGCCTTTTTTTATTGCAAAAAGTCTTTAGTATTATTGCCCCTCAGCCAGGATCCTGGCTCCCTGCATCCACCATTGCATACGGGTACTTTTTCAGTGGTTCTTCATTTTGTGCGAGGACATATTTGCACCGTAAATGTAATACTTCAAATCTAATTTGAAGCATACGGCACTTTCGGAACCCCGTGATATCATAAGTTATCATTTTTGAAGAAACACATCTTATATTAAGTTTATAATATTATAAAAGCTCATTGAAATGCATCAACTGGGTTTGCTCAGATCTTCAATTTTATATTATTCTTGGGTCAAGGCCGAACGGTCTGTATCCGGGAATTTACTTAGGTTTTCAGGTCGGCTCTTTACCGTAAAAGACGTGTGTGTTTTAAGTTGTAGTAAATAAAAAACACTTGAAAAGTTGGAATTATTTTATTGATTTTAGAACTACATAATATTATTTTTATGATATACATTAATATTAAATAAAAAATAATAATATCTCTTATAATGTCTTTCAAATAATTAATTTGTTTGACTCTTTCTAATATAGTGAGATAAATATCCTATAATTTAGAAGCTACATACGGTAGTGGGTTGTTGGCTTTATATGTTATAGGAGGAAAGGATAAAATATAGTAATATTATACTACGCCCTATAAAAGTTTTTTATTTTTTATGTATACAAATTAAGAAAATAATTAATGTGTTGTATTTTAAATGGTGATGGACGTATATACCCTTATAATATAATAAATTTTATTTTTAAATATGAAATGAATATAAACATTAAATGTTATGAAATATGTATATTTAGACCCCTCAAAAAAATAATGTATGTTTGGAAAAAATGGATAAAATAATGTATTGATTTTTAAATAAATATTTTTTATCAGAAAGTTTATTTTAAAAAATAACATTTTTATGAGGCGTGGGTATTAGTAAGACCTTTTATATCCAGAGGATAATAGAGTGACACAAGTGGTTGTAAATGAAATTTGAAATTTCTTTCCATCAAATTTCTTTACTGCACTCGACTCGCAAGAGAGATTGACTCGATTCGGTTTTTCTCGAGTTCGAGCTCGAGTCGAGCTACTCGAATAATTAACCGAGTCGAGTTCGAGTTTTAAAATATATTAATCGAGTAGCTCGCGAGCTTAATCGAGCTTGATTAAATAACTATTCAATTAATTAAATTAATTTATTATAAAATATTATTTTTCATAATTAAAAAAATATTATTCGAGTCGAGTATTAGACGAGTCGAGTCGATCTTGCCATATTTCATTAAAAATCAATTGAATTCTACTAAAACAATCAAGTTTACGAGCCGAGTTGAGTATTTAGCGAGTCGAGTTCGATCTTGCTTTTTAAGGCTCGATCGAGCTCGAGCCGAGTTCGATTCCGAACTTTTTAGTCGAGTCGAGTTCGAGCTGAGAGAGAGATCGACTGACTTTACTCGATTACACCCTGTCACCCAACCAAAAGGCAACACTTTACTCTTCCTTCTGCTTTTTGTCGATCGCAATAACTTTGCAGTACATCATTAATGTGATCAGTACTTCAGTCTTCAAGATATATATATATAGAGAGAGAATTTGGGTTTTCAAAATATATATATATACTAGGGGGCGTGACCGTGCTTGCACGGTGTTGCCCCTACTTGGTTGTTACGTTGGGTCCGAAACGTACTTAAACGACGTACAAGAAAGGGGTATATTCATTAACGGTAATAGAGTAGCACAATCATGTTACAATGCATTAGGTGCTTGTTTTGAGGAATCATCCTAGTAGACCTGTATCCATAATGAGAAACAACAACATAGATCAGCATTTGGAACTTGAAAATTTATGTTAGTGGTGTAGTATCAACAATGTTGAAAATCGTTTTCAAAAAATCAAGTATGCACCAAATGGAAAATAGAACATATACTATTTAAGTCAATTATCATACCCAAATTACTTTTGAGAAAGTTGGTTTTCAGTGTGATGCCTTGATAGGCATGTCATGTCGCTGTGAGTATGCACCCAAGTCGAAAACAGACCATTTCTATCAACACTTATAATTCAATCATGATACCTTTCTTTTTTGAATGTAGGTTTTTGATAGGTGTGAAGTTGTGTGTGATACATTTAAAGACCTTTTTTCTTTTCAAGCGACAACATAAAGTAATCCAGACCAGATCAATTCTTAAGGAGAGTAATGATCTTCATTTTTTTTCTTGCTGGTGGTTTGGGAGGGGTTTGGTGTAGTACCTGCCATGTGTGCGGAAGACCTTTAGACAACTCATTTAAATCGGGCTGCTGCTTTCCTTCGGCATCTGATGGCCTTGCGCTACTGGATTCATTTGCTAATGGAGCTCGCTTGCGCTTCACACGTTCCCACCTGGCTGAAGAATCCACCAGTGGTTTAGTAAATAATAACTCTACCAAAGAGAAACGTAATTAACTGCAATAGATAATGTACAGGGAGAAGGGTTACATACCAATCGCCACCAAGAGGCTGAAAGTTAGCATCATCCTTAGCTTCCCCACTGGCTATCTACTGAGCACGGCATTCCTGCAATGAAAACAGGTTTTTGAATAGCACAGATTCAAAGCAACTATATTAATACACGCATCCAAAAAAAAATTGAAAAAAAAAACAATAAACCTCTATTCCACGTTGTTGTTTCATCTCTAATTTGTCATAAGCATTTTTAGGTTCCTTCTCTTCTTCTTCTTCCAGTTCCTCCTTTGCTGCTTTCCACTATCAAACAAAAGTAACAATATTCACAAAATAGGGAGAGCAAAGCAAAAGACAAAGTAGTACATATCATTACAATTTTTTTCCTGAGAACCATATCATGACATTGAAATATGTCCGTTTTTGAAGAGCATACTCTTGTAAATAATATACTTATTTAGAGAACTTTATGACCTACCATAGGGTTGTTTTCCTATTTTTCTATCCTATATCATTCTCTAGGAGAAGAAACATGACGTAACCATCATTCATTCATACAGACATTCATATGGCAAGTGACAAAAATGACCTACAAAACCAACAAAAGCGAAGTAGGTAATCAGACTGGGAAAGTACCTTAGGCAATTTGCAAACCAGATGGAACATAGGACCAGTGAGATATGTAACCAATAACACAAACAAACCTGCAAATTTTACATAAAACCAATATATGAACATCCACAAGGCCTAGATACAAGTCCACTACTTAAATGTAAATACAGTACTGTCTTTGATAAAAAAAATTGGTAACAACATTATATATGTTCAGTAAAAAGGAAAGTCCTGCAAACTGCAGGTTTGGAAAGGGGCACATCAAGCAGATTTTCCTTTTTAGTCATATGTATATTGATACAAATAAATACGATACAGTATTTCGTGAAGTGTCATTTGGTCCCAGATATCGGAAGTTAAGCTGTATATACAACCTCTTATATATACTACCTCAAAGCATTAACACATAACACTCAATTCACATCCTCTACCTAACCTAAGGACAAGGCAATGGGAGGCCATTGGGTCAGGACTGAACCCTTCTGCCAAGAGAGTAACTTTGAAGGGAAACCATAGATGACCTGAATCACTTTGGAATCTTTTGATGTGAATTTAATGAGGACAGATAACTTCATTTACCTTGGAATTACCAAGGTCAAAGGCACACCACCAAATGGGGTCAGCAGAAGTAAATGCACAGACCTAACTAATATTGGGTGCTGGGAAAATTGATGGCTAGAGCATTAAATGTACAGGCAAGGACAGAGACAGTAGATAAAACACTATCTAACCTCATCCAACAGCAGGGAGAGGCCTATAAAAAGGCACAGCAGCAAACCCCAACCTTCACACCGTAGAAAAAATACTAAACAGCCAGGCTGCAACTACAGCAGCAACAGATTTGGAACACAGACATGGAATTCCAAAATGTGTATCCGACATTGCTCTACGAAGTTGCAGAGGGTCAGTACGAAGCATATGCGCCCCCCATACCGGCCAAGGATGATGATTCTTCAATAAGGCAAGAAGAAGTACCAAAGATTGGTTCCTATCCAGACCATGCAGTGAAAAGCATTGCAAGACAAAGGAACCGTATCGAGAAGAGCTTGCACAGCTCAAAGGAAGAGCTTAAACAGCAGAGAATCTATGGCAAGGAGCAAGAGAGGCTTGCAGACATGTGGAAGAAGAAGTATATGCTAGCAGATGCAGCCCGAGCGAGACCAAAGGCAACCACGCCAAGTGAAGGGAACACAGAGACAGAGAGCACATATTCGGGGGACAACCTTATAAACGAGGCAATGGACTGAACAGAAAAGCAAGGAGAAAGCGTATTGTCCAAACGCAGAGTGAACGGTAAAGTAGAAGTATTCAATTGGGATGTATCTAGAGTGTAATGTAATGATAGGCTAGCCTATAGCGGTATGATGGCAACACAAGGTGTAGGGCCGAACACAGGCTGTGTGAATCTAAATAAAAATTTAACTTTGTGTAAATCTTCGCACAAAACACAACAACACTGCAATGTACAGCATTATTTTTATGTGCAGCCACTATCAAACTCAGCATCAGAGTGGTCTACAGCACTACAGAGTTATAACAAACCTCCTATGCCTAAAATTTGATCTGTTATGTGCACACCAATCTAGTAATAACACGTGCGATGCAGTTACATATAACCTATTAATGGCTAAACCTATTCCTAATGTAGCTACAATCTGGAACATAACTTAAGGGACCGCTAGTGTTTATTATCAGAGCTGGTACATTAAGTAAGATAGCCGATTGCATGGCAAACTGCTGCAACAAGGGCAGAAACGTAAGGCAAAGGTTTTTTATAAGTTGGGGGACTCTTCACCCAAGTTAAAGAGCCGTTAGATAATTAAAAAAGAAGGGAGTCATTCCTTCCAAAGTAATAGTCCCAAGGTAAAGAGAAAGAAAGCAAGGAGAGGGAAGTAGAGGGACACGAAATCAAAGAAATGAAATTAATAATGAAAGACATTAAAAAAATGGTACTTGAATATACCTGTTTTGGGCCATATGCAAGGAGACCATTAAGCAAGCGAAAGCCATAACCAGAGAGCACTGGTGATCCAGTGAAAGATGTTGCTGGGAATTTCTGCCGCAGACAGTTGTACATGGAAAAAAGATTCAGTTTCAAGTTAAAATAAACATTCAATAAGCATGAAAAAAGAATCAAGGAAGAAAACTTGAAACATTGGTGGCTTTGGGACACTCATAGTAGTTAAGGCAATACTTAGGTGAGGGTCGAGAAAGAATCGCCTAGAGAGGGAGACGGTTGTCTCCTAGGCAAGAAGTGGTACAAATAAGGGTTACATATGCACAGGATGAAACATTTTGACTACTAAGTAACTGTGTCTTGAGTGGGTGCATGTATGCCTGGTTTAAATATCATTCGATTCATAAGAGATAGTACATATGCTCATGTCTGCAGTTGAAATTATGTGAATGTAATACTCAATTCATCGTCAAGGGGCATCCATATTTGTAAATTTTTACTACTAATACTAAATCCTAGCATTATTTATAAAAAAAAAGAGTTGTTTTCAGACTGCTATATTTTAGGGTAAGATGAAAAAAAAAAAGTGATGCATTTTGTTAGTTGGAATTCTAACCATAACATTTCAAGCAAGAAATGACTGATATTCATATGAAAAATGCATTCTGATATTAATCCAAAAGGCAACTGCTTTAAGAAGAAATAAATGAATACAGCTGATGAGGCCATCAAACAAATGAACTTAACTCTATTGTTGGACAGTAGGAGGGAGAAGTTAGGTAAAGTAGTACTTGATATTTTAAAGAACTGTTTTTGTATCCTAGTGAACATATAGAAAGAAATGAGAATGGACTTCCAGTCCAAGGGCTGGCAGTTTGGTAGACAACACTCTCAATGCATTTGGGTTCAATTTATCAGTTCCAAAAAAACGTCAACAAATGGTACAACAGATTTTTGTCATCACAAATGGTAACAATGAATAATGTACCATAAGAAAAATACTCACCGATGGTTAACAAATTTTGCTTTGGCACCAGGAAGCTTTGAAAAACCAGGCCAGATATCCTCGTTTGGTGTGCCTAGAAGCTTGAAAATCTGCCACAGATCATATTAGTTAGTTCCAAATAATAGAAGAGAGCAAATCCATCGACATTAATCCGATATACATCAGGGCAAATATGAACAATTTTTACCTTATCGAGTTGATCTGCTTCAGCTTTTCCATCGAATAGCGGTTTCTTGGACAGGAGCTCTGCCATAATACAACCCACAATAATACAACCCACAGACCACATATCAATTGTTGTTGAGTACTCTTTCGCACCCAAAAGCAGTTCTGGAGCCCTGAAGGGAAGCAAACAAAACTTTCAATCAACTACTACATTAAAAGTAACACCTCTAATTATCTATCCACTTCAACCTCAAATAAAATAACATCAAGAAAAAAGCAACTGCACAGCCAAAGAAATATCACAACAGCCATTGAACATGCACAATCAATGAATGCGAAGCACATACAAGTGCTGCAATTTTTATATTTAATGAGGGAAAAAAGAATGGATGGATGCTTATCAAATTGCGCAGCAAACCAAAATTGAACTTAAAAGTAAAATGAAGCAAGAAAACTGAATCCCTGCATACACACATCAGCTCCATTGGATTTAAATCAATACATCAAAAGAAGGAAGCTTCTGAATACATAGTACTTGGACTTGGTTTCGAGTTTCAACCAACAAAAATAGAAAATCTGGATACTGTGCCTAAACTTACAGAACGATTATCTGTTCAAATCCCAAAAGGAACAACTACACTACAACAAAGTATGAAAATATCAAACCACAACTATCCACACCCATTCACCAATGGTGAAACTGAGGTTGAACACCTCTAAAAGTAAATACAGTACTATCCCAAGCCACCCCCTACATGCAGTGAAGCAGATATTGGTCAAATACACTATGAATAACCAAACCACATCAATCCACATCCATCCAGCATACCCAATTGGGCCCCCACACAACATGCAATCGAAAAAAACATGAAATCAAGTAAGCAGAAGTCAAAGCCACCATCTTCGTGGAACCCGGCATAAACATAAGCAAGAAAAGCAGAATCTAAAGCTACAATCTTGCTGGAACAAGGATGGATAAGAAAGGAAACCACCAGACAAATATGCAAACGAGACAATGAGCACCAGATTGTACCTTAAAAACGATCGATAGCCTGAAACACAGAACACAATCACCAGGTAAGAAGCCTGCAGAATAAAAATTAACAAGGCTGTATGATCACAATCACCAGGTAAGAAGCCTGCAGAATAAAAATTAACAAGGCTGGATGATCATTACAGCACAAAAACAACGGCAGCAACATTTCAATTGATGGAAAATCAAAGTAAATAGCCGGAGAAGATGGGGTCTCACCGAACCCTGAAAGCAACACCGATGGAAGTGGAAAATGCTCCATGACCGACTGAAAAGCTCCTATTTATAAGCACCTAGCTGAGGGCGGTGAGAAAAGCCAGAGGAAATAGTCGGAGGACAGAGGCTCTAACCATACTCTGATGAAAGCAAGGCCGATGCAATTGTAAAACCTTCAATCACCGACTAAGAACCATGTATTTATACCCACCCAAGTCTAGGCGGTGCATACTCGGTAGTGGAAGGTAAGACATGCAGGCATCACATTGGAGCAAGCGGCGGTGCAATGTTCGTCGTTCGTCGCCTAAGGAAATAGCAAATATAATGGTACTAATAACAAGGTTGATATATTATATATTTGGAATGCACTCTATTATTTACGAACACTTTCGTCGTCTTCAGTTTGGTTGTTTTTTTATTTTGTGTGCATTATATTAAATAGTGCCTTTTATTAAATACGTACGCTTTGTTCTCTTTTTTTATTCCACGTAAATATAAAAGCCACCACCGTTTCAGGAGCCAATGGTTTCGTTTATTTCCCACTTCTTCAAACTGTAAAACCCACCACCGCCTTCTTTTTGCTCTGTATATAAATCCTTTTTACTTCAAACCATGGCAAAAGTAATGCGTATTTCTTTGCTCCTGAAAATTCATCGTCAAAACGCCGTCGTTTCTCTTCAATTTCCACCACCGTTCTCTTCTCCAGTAAAAAGCAGCCAAAATGTCCACTGAGAATTCACAGAGATATGGATCATATATAGAGCATTGATATACATCATGCATTGTGATCTTCATCTGGCTCATCTTGCTTTCTTTGCTTCGGCTGTTTTCGCATTCAGTTTCTCATCTACCTATGTCGGTGTGGGAGGTGCGTTCGTTTTTCCGGCTGCTCAATCTGATTTTCCGGTAGGTTTTACGCTCGCTCTCTTATTCTACACCTTCTTCGCCTTCTTTTCTCATTGTTCGGTTATATGAAATCTTGCATTTTTTTGGGGTTGCGATCTTGCAGACGCCCTCTCGCCTATCTCTCTGAATTTAATCGTGTATTAGTGCTTCGTGGCCTTGATTTTCAGTCTATGTTTTCAAATCAGGCCTCATGATATTCGATTTTACGGCTTTCAGGTTGTTGCATTTGTTTGATGTTCTTTTAAGAAATTTTACACCTGCTTACTGCCTTTACTTTCATTTCTGAAGATTTGTTTGGGGACTATTAATTAATGAGTATGTGCTCTGTGTATTGCATGAAGGTATTTGCCCCTGTTCTTGCATTTGGATGAAGGTAATTTGCCCATGTTCTATTCTACTATGGTTGTTGAATTTTTTTTGCCCAATTTTTCTTCTTCTAGGACTTATTATTTGCCATTAATAGAAGAAGTAATGCTTTGTGGTTGTGTTTGGTTGTTATTTACTTTAGTGTGTGCCCCCTATGATTTCTTGTGATATATTACATACATATTTAGAGACTGAAATGATTGGTTGGCAAAGGTATATGCAAAATCTTGTTAATTATTGTTATTTTCGGTCTTTGATTTTCAATATTTAGATTGTTATCGTTTAAAGGCATTATCGTTTGTCAATGAAGAGAGATTTTGAGATTGCCTCCGACTCTTTTGTGCTTTTGCCAATTAATACCCCCCACCAAAACAGGCACACTAAGAAAGATATAAATTGAAGGAATTGGGAAAAATGCATATTTGTATTTGATTTTCTTCTTTGGAGTAATAATGTTTGATTCGAGCTCACGCTTTATAAGTGCAATATCTTATATGTGCTTTATGGTCAAATTGCAAACTTACGGACAATAATCTCGACTATCTTGACTGAAGAGAATGGATAAGAAACGCTTGCTTGGTTTTTCGCAAGGTTCTTCCCCGTCTGTTGTCTCAAACTTTCATTGATATTTTTTTTTAATTATATTTTTTGGTACTGAGTGTCTGATTTGAAATTACAAAGCCTTATGAGCCTGTCAATGCTAAGTGGACTGCAGAAAGGTGTGCCGCTTTGTAGATGGGTCGATGATTGGGATTATAACAAACTGGTTATATGCAACAGGTATCTGAGCTTAGCCACTTCTTTTTGTGTTTTTATCTTGTGAGTTTAAATTGCTGAAGGTGCCTTTATTTATTCAAAGGTGTCAAATTGCGGTACACAAAGAGTGCTATGGCGTGTCAAAAATTCAAGATTTTTCCTCCTGGGTTTGTCAAGCTTGTGAAACTCCTGAAGTTGGAAAAGAGTGTTGCCTGTGTCCTATGAAAGGCAAGGCACAAAATTCTCACTATTTCTATTGTGCGTGTCAACTTGCTCGGTATTTAATCATGTTTTTGTGCAGGGGTGCTTTAACACTCATCGATGTAGACCCTTTATGGGTCCATGTCACTTGTGCATGGTTTCAACTGAAGTTACATATTTTGATCCTATCAGAATGGAGATGGCTTCGGAATTCTTAGGATCCCGTCGAACACTTTTCTCAAGGTACTGCTTATTCTGCTCGTAGTATTCCCATTATGGTATCTAATCCAAAATCTTTTCCTTGTGAAATTCAAACTACTTATGTTGTTGGCTATCATGTTATGATGTTTAGTAACTCGAGTCCTATAATTTGACTCCTTTTTGTTTGGTTGATTTGATATTCATATTTTTCTTTAGGGCACTTTTTGACAAAGGTCTCAAACAGTCTTTTGTTTGTTGAAATTGTAGGAATGTGTTGTTTGCAAGCAAATTCATGGTTCATGCATACAATGCTCCAAGTGTTCTTCCTCTTTTCACTCAATGTGTGCTTGACGCAGCCGGGTTACTACATAGAAGTGAGTTACAAGTATTCACGTGTTTACGCTTTCTTTTTCATGTCTACTCTTGCATAGCATGTTTGACAACCATAGGGAAGAACAACGGCATCGCCATAAGCTACAATTAGTTGTTTTTGTGTCGGTTGAATTGTGAGGACCAATAACGACGCTGTCGTCGTTTCTTTCCTTCATTTGCAGTGAATTGCTCTCGAGAAGAAAAGTGCACAAATAACTAAATGGGTTACATATTGTGTTTGGTCATAGTCTAACATCAATCATTCCTTGTGTGTTTGTTTTAAGAGTCTACATATTTTGGACTTCGCCAGCTTGTTCCTCCTCACTTTTCCATTTCTTTTCCTTTCTTTCCAAGACTCAATGCGTAAAATGTAATGGTGGTTCGAACTCCATCTGTTACATTTGTCGCCACAACCTCTAACAATGACCAAAGCCAAGAAAATTTTGAGACCGATTCAAGGCTTGCATCGTGTAAAGTTGTTGAACTTTTCGATGGATCGTCAAAGAGGCCGAGGAGGTTGAGCCTCTCTCGCCGCACGGTGCCGTTCATGAGATCGAGAAATAAGGTTAGTCTGCATCTATTCATGACTTGCTCATCCTTACGTATGTTGTATCTCATTGTTCCTCGCTTTTTTGTCAATTTTCTCTTGTTATCTTTGATAGTGGTTTATAACTTGCGTAATATTCAACAAGAACTGTCTTTCATCGAGTGATGAGGCCGTTTCACCATCCCCTTGACACTATAGATTCTCTTTTTCTTTGAAGCAAGTTTGAGGTGAGGTTACTACATTTTTATTGTGCTTTTCCTAGATCGCTTCACACATTTATTTTAACCTTATATTTGCAACTTGTATCTATTTTCTTGGCTTCGGAATCTGGTTGGCTGGATGTATTGGTTTCTGTCGACTCGTTCCCTTGAAGCCATATTATGCGTGATGTTCTTTTAAATCTCTTCTTGGTCAAGAATTTATTGTCTTTGGAGAACACTTGGTCAGCTACATATGTAATCATCTTTTCGTTTTGTTCTATTTTTTTGGCTTTATATTGAATGAGGAGGCATGGAATAACGATGATGAGCTCTACAGACCTGTAGTGACTTGTGAATATGATCGCATAAATACACAGATCAAGTCTTCGGCAACAGATGAAACACCAATCACCCGCTGAAAAGGATGAAGGTCAATGAGGCTAAAAACAAGATCAACTAGATGGAAGTCACTTAAGGTCAAACTCAACTTTTGCTACAATGCCATTTTTCGATCAAGATTAAAAACAAGTGACCAAGTTGTTACAGCTTAGTCTCACCTCGGTGATGCTTCATGGCATTGTCGTTTTGATATGCAAACATTTTGTAACCAAAGACAAGATCGAAAATGTAGCCAAAACCAAAAAAAAACTCTTCCTAACGATATTATTAGCAGCAAATCAACAAACTCTTTCAAAGAACAAATAAACACCTTTGGGAATGCAACTCCCCGACATCGCAACAAAAAATAGCAGCTCGAGGGCCCGCACCATGCATCGCATGGTTCAGTCCGCTAGTATATATATATATATATATATATCTATATATATGTATGTATATATATGTATGTATGTATGTATTTTTTCCCTTACAAATTGAGCTTAGCTTTCCCTTCAAAGAATAAAATAAAAATTGAGCTTACAAATTGAGCAATGGTAGCCAGATTAATCAACATTTATATGTTTCGATGCAAAGACACCGCGATGAAGAGATACCGCATTGCAGAGACACCGCGATGCAGTGACCACCCCCAATGCACAGGCACCGCGATGCAGAGATACCGTGATGAAGAGACACCGCGATGTCTCTTTAGCGTTTAAAAAAAAAAACCACGTCCAGAAGAAAAAAAAACATTTTTAGCTCAAGGCAAAAGAAAGGAAAAAGATGATAGTTTTGTCTAGTTACTCATTTTGTGTCCTTATAAAAAAATAAGATTCCTTAGTGTCCTAAATGCGTATTAAGTACTCAAACTAGTCCTTATGGACAAATATCACTTTAATCAATGCAATATAATCTCTTTTATATTTCTCTATTATGGTATCAAGTCTGAGATTAACGTCTTTTCGGTCTTGAGGAATTTTTACGAAAAAAATGTCCGGGTGGGGGTTTGTAACTTTTGATCTAAACGAACCCTCACCCCATCAGTTCTTGCATTGAGTCTCCGTCTCTCGATCCGTTTATTTTCTTTTTCCAATTCCTATTTGTTTGACGTCTTTTTCCGATTTCAGCCCGTACGCAACCTCCGTCAAACTCTTTCTTCTCCGGCTACACATATTGCTTTCCCGCCGCCATTAATTCCGAAATTCTCTCCTCCCACAAGATCAAATCCGCCGCTATTCCTCTCTCCTCTCCGCTTTCTCCTGCTTCTCCTTGCTTTGCGATAACCTTTTCTCGGCGTTGCTCCCTCGTCCGTTCTGATCGACACATCGTTCCCCAATTTATTTCTATTCTATTTTATTTTTGGGTAACAAGGGAGAATGACACAAACATTTCATCAATTAGGGAGAAAGACAGTTTTTTGAAACTTTTGCATAAAGAACAAAACTATTTTTTTTAAATATTTTTCTGGCGCATGTTTTCTAAAATAAAATAAAAAAAACTCAACACACTTTCTCTCTCATCCATTTTTTTTAAACACTCATATCTTTCAATTTACAACTTCAAATTTGAAATTTCTTTCACCAATTTTATTTTTATTTTTTCATGCTTTTTGTTTTGAGACCACATTCAAAATATTCCGACGTGATTTCAGAAAATCCGCTTTCGAAATTCACTATTATTCGAAATTTCCTGTCGATATTCACTGATTTTCGGAGATTCACTGGGGAGATTCACTGAGTGAATTTCGACAGTGAATCTCACGAAAAGCGAGGTAATTATATCGAACCAAGTCTTAAAACGAAGACCATAAAAAAAATTCAGTGAAATTTTTATCACGTTTGAATATCTAGATCAAAAGATATGATCGTTTGAAAATCGGGGATGAAAGAGAAAAAAAATTTAAAAAACTTTCCCATACCAGGAATTCGCGCGCACGATTTTTTTTTTAAATATATATATATATATAAAATCTTTACCTGCTTCTTTTTTTACTTCTTTTATTTTACCATCAAATAAAAAAACCTCCACCACCGCTTATGCTCAACAACCTCCTCCGCCTGCAACTGCTCGGAGTCTCTCCGCTAAAATGATCAAGCATCCAGTCCCAAAGCAATTAGACCCAAGTCATTAGTAGTAAATCTAAATCTCTTGCTTTTACTGTAACGTCCCGCTCCCGTACATCGAATTTTTATCCGGAAAAGATACATTCGGCACGTATAATATAAAATAAATTCACATTATATGTCAGCATCTACTATGTCGTATCGAGTTAAGCAAAAGACTCAGGTATATTTTTTTTTGGGTATTTGTTTATAAGGACTAGTTTGAGTACTTAATAGGCACTTAGGACACTAAGAAATCTTATTTGTTTATAAAGACATAAAATTAGTAACTAGACAAAATTATCCTTAATTTTTTTTTTCTTGGAAGCTAAAAAATTTTTTTTTTTTTTTTTTTTTTTTCTAGACGACTTAAAAAGATTTATTTTTTTTTCTTCTGGACTACTTAAAAATTTTTTTTTTTCTCTGGACGACTTAAAATAGTTTGTTTTTTTTTTTTTTTTTTTTTGTGTTTGTTTTTTTTTTCTAGACACTTAAAAGGTGTTTTTTATGCATCGGGGGTGGCCACTGCATCTGGATAGTCAATGGAACTGGGGTGATCAATGCATCGTGGTGTCACTTCATCAAGGCGTCTCTGCATCGGGTGTGTCACTGCATCGCGGTAGTCAATGCATCAAGGTGGTCACCGGAATAAAAAAACATTTTTTTGAGTCCAGAAATTAAAATTACGTCCAGAATTTCAAAAAAAAAAGTTTTTTCGTCCAGAAATAATATAAAAATAAAAATAAAAACTTTTTTGCCTCCAGAAAAAAAAAAAAACATTAAAAAAAATAAAATTATGGTAGTTTGGTCTATGTACTAATTTTGTGTCTTTATAGTCAAATAAGATTCCTTAGTGTTCTATTTACCTAATTAAGTCTAATATGTGTCATTTTGGACATTTGCCCCAATTTTTTTTCCAAACATTCAAGAATAGAAACTCAAACTAAAGATAGAAATGTAACACTTGTTACATTGGAAAACCAAAACGAACGAAACCTCCAAAAGAAAACTAAAAGGGAGTTACATAGTTCCCAAAGAAACATCAAGTCTAGTATCAAGAAACAAAGAAATAAATAAAGTAAACGCTTCAACTTCGGCGGCCTCAAACGTCGTCATCAAAGTCTTCATCGAACTCTTGTTCAACCTATTCATCTTCTCTCCCCAAACACATAGAAAAACAACGATTTGAGGTAAGTACAAAGTACTCAATAAGAGGTAGAAACTACAAATTAATTAAGGTTTATTAACAAGTTTTAGAATAAATAATTATCTTTATGAGACCAACTCAATCTAGGGTTCACTCCATGTCCATCAACATGTCATGACTATACGCTTTTTAGGTGTGATGCCCGAAAGACAATTTTGTAATTGTTTTATTTAATAAATGAAATGATGTTATTATTCATATTTATTATTCTCATATTCACCGATGTGACAATAGTATTTACACTACGTAAAACCCTAAGTATATCGTTTATGTAATCACTTAACTTTCGGTGTACGGTATATACACGGGAGGATTGAGTTAGTGAAGATGTACTTAAAATACAATTAGCCCGTAGTGAAGTTAATCGAGAGTATCGGGTCTCTCCTTTAACGTGCTATTAATGCGCCTAACACAATAGGTGTGATTGTCTTATCCGGACTTTCGGTTAAGAGAACCTGGTGGGGCATTTATATATGATAGATATATCATATGTATCGGACCGATTTGATTAGAGTTCACGATATAATTCCGTGATCGAGAAGTCTTATCGAATCAATGGATGATCATATTTATGGATATATCTTAATCCCGAGGTGATCACAAATCAACCGCTTGAATCGCATGAAGTTTGACTTGACGGTTAAGGATTACACCGAGTCTGTGGTCCGAATTACCCCATCTTGGCGTTGTAATGGATTGAGTGAGTAGTACGTGTTATCACGATACGGAATCCATTCCTTCCATTTATGGAAGTAGATAGACAGCTTCTCTTATTTGTTAATCCTAGAAACCGATCGATCGCGCGAAGTTCATATCACACCGATTGATCACCAAAGTGAGTTGTATGAATTAATTGATCACTAGGGGTTAATGGTAAATAAGGATAAAGAGGTTCTAAAAGGTTAACGGTAACTTCTCGATTTAGAATGAACGATTACATGGAGGATTAATCCATATGTAATGATTATATCAATGGACGCTTATTATCATTCTCGTGAGGAGATAAATATAATCTCATAATCGGATGAGTGCGAGCCACGGGTTATGGTGGCATATTCTCGTGATTGATTTATCGAATATAATTATTCTATAATTATTTATTTGATTTATCGGAGCACGATTATTAGTCCATGGTCCCCGACGTGCCTCCTAATATAGCATAGCTATTCTCGGACGTCGAATCCTAATAATATTAATTTAGTTCTTATTGGACTTTATTAAAACGATATGTGAATTAATTGTTTAGTGGACTATTAAGTTAGTTGGGCTAAATAATTAAATATGTGGAAAAGACATTTTCCATAATCTTGGCCCAAAAATTGTGTTATAGTGAAATTATTGTGACTAGGTCACAAGAGGTAAATTTCGACCCCAAGGCATGTTTAATGAACAAGAAATTAGTTTTCTTGTGATTAATAAGAAGATGTGCATAAAATATTTATTGGATAAATATTTATGGAAAGAAATAAAGATAAAGATTATTCTAGATTTGTTCTAGAATATTTTGGGATTATCTTTTATTTAATAGGATTATCATAATTGATTTTGTATTAGTTATAAAATCCTTGGGGCTTAAGTTTTACTCTCCTATATAAAGAGAGTTCTCCCAAGCCTAAAACACACTACATATTTCGACTTCACCTCTTAGAGAGGAGAAGAAAATATTTTTTTTCGGCCAAGGGGTATTAGGGAGAAATCTTGGAGATTTTTCCGGGTAGCATATCGGAGGGGTTCGAGTCGAGAATTCCTTCCACCGGGAGTTGCTTGGATCACACGTACGGAAGATCGTGGTGCTCTTCACGCTTTCCTTCGTTCATTCTATTGCGGTTCTTCAACTTGGATTTTGAGATCCAAGAGGTATGATCTACAACCCCCTTGTAGATGTAGATCTAGTTATTTCATTACGTGTATTATATAGATCTAGATCCATAAATCGCTCACTGCGGATGGTATTACTAACAAAGTGGTATCGATCGCCATGGTGATCTATATTTATACGTATAAAATATTAGATCTAGGAGTTGTAAAACATGTAGATTTTTGTCCCAAATTTTTTTAAAAATAGGGGCCGGCGCATGTATTTATTTTTTTATGTTATGAATGTCTTGGTTGAAGAGATGGATTGGGGTTGGTACTGTTTACTCGTTAGATCTATTGTAGCTCCTTTGTTTAGTAACAATTGAGAATAGGAATTGTATTTTTTTTTTATGTCTTTTTGAAATTCATGTAAAAGTAGCATCTTTTATTGTAATTTTGATTATCCGGGCTGGAAAAGATGAAGATCTTGCTGAAAAATTGAAGATCAAGACGAAACCCAAGGTATGAACGAGGAGAAACGGATGAATTTTATTAAAATCTGCTACAGGACTTTCTGCACGCGCTGAAAAGCGTCACTAAAAGTCCTGTTTAATAAATATATGCGGCTAGGGTTTTCTTTAATTTTGCGGCTGCACCAAATTTTTTTGTTTGTGACCTAAATTTTTTTTTATTCAACAGCCGTATGATGAAAAAAAAAAAAAATAATATTTTTTTGGAAAATAATTAAAAGCAGCCGCATGTAATATAATAAAATAAAATATATGATTAATTAAAATAAATTGGATTTATTTAATTAAAAGACCTTTTCTCCCCTCGGTGTTCGTGGTTCGTGTTTCAGGCGGTTCGAGTTCAAGATTCAAGATCAAGACTCAAGACAACAAGATTGTAATTTATTTTTCCTAGGATAGATTAGTTACTGAAGTACCAACAATCCATCTCGGTGTTTAAATTTCCATAATTTATTTTTATGTGTTCGATCATAAAATAGATATAAAATCGAATTGCCATGACATGCATCATATCATAAATCCACTCCATGCATACATGTAGAATTTTAATTTTGGTAATTAAAATAGGCATGTATACAAACTCGTGTAATTAGTTGAAATTTAATTAATACGTGGTAATTAATTAATTTAGTAACTAATTAAAGATCCGAGGACGGGTTATGAAATCGTTAAGCCTTTCGGTGTGTGTTCTCGGTGAACCGCCTTAAAGCCCAAACGAGATCACGTTTTCGATTCGTAGTGTCTACGAGATTGAATGATGGTCAAAGAACAATATATTTTTATATAAAAACGGTTCGCCTATAGGTTGGGTGGTCAACTGAGCTTTGCTCGACCGACTGAACTCTCCTAGTGTGATGTATGCACGGGGGTCCGGCAAGACTAAGCCAAACCGAGAGCGGAGGGGTGATTCCTTCTAATCTCAATAGGGCTCTCTTGACCCGATTTCGTCCCGGATCATCACATATGTTCCAACGAATAGGACGGGTAGGCTTGCCTACGTTACCGACACCATTCGGAATCCTTGATTTGAAGTACTTTTATGTTAACATCAAAAAGACGTGGTTAGTTAACCCACCACCACTTCCAAAATATTGAGTGGGAGCGGAGGAGGCGACATACCAACCCCACGGCCTCTACTATGATACAAGTAAGTGAGAGAAGGGTGACGCTCGAGGCGCTTTGATTTCGTCCCCTAAGGATGGTGTTCACCCCTATCAACATTCATGGCTTGGTCTCGAAAGGATAGGATTTGGTACTCGTCGGGTCACCGACCTATCCTAAGACGGCATACTCTCGGGCGCATCAAGAGATCCGATATAGTAGGTCACACTCATCATGGGTATTTTTGATAATATCTAGGCTAAAAGGAAGGTAGTCAATGAATAAAGGGATGTTCGATTCTCGTAGGATGTTCGATTCTCACAAGTTATTCATTGATGAGATTGTCTCGATTTAACCGTCATCTCTTTGACCTACCCTAAGGCGGCATCGAGATGCGAGGTTAAAACTGGAATGGTAGAGTAGACTTAATTTTAGTTTACAATTCCTAAAATAAATATAGTAGTGTTAAACTTGAATTAATATATGTCATTTTATTTACAAAGATTATCCCTTACTAAATTGCTTAAAATTTATAATTGACTAGTATTGACTTCGTTAAAAAGTGGAAAGTAACTAGGACGTTGAACTAGTTAATCGATAATGCAATTATTTTTGAAAGAGATATTTTCTCTTAAGCCTTTTAAAAACCGTGAGTGACATATAGGTATGTCACTAGTGTCATTCGTGTCAAACGGAAGACAAACTTAGTTTGACCAAAGGTGATCTCGGACTTTGAAATTCTTAGTGAATTTTGAATGTGTAGTAATTACACGAGTAATTTTCTAATTGAAAAATTGGAAAATCATGAAGTGTTACTAGTTGGACGATATTTGGAATCGATGAACTAGTGGGAGCTTTATGATTTGTTGTTTTTCTAGAACATTAGAAAAGTGTAACTGACTACACACGTAACCGTTCTAATTGAAAAACCGGAAAGTCATGAAATGTTGCTAGTTAGACGATATTTGGAATCGATGAACTAGTGGGAGTTTCTATGATTTGTTGTTTTTCTGGAAACAATAGAACTATGTACGAAAGATTTTCTAATCGAAAAAATCGGAAATTCATAAAAAATAAAGCATTGCTCGTTAGACGGTATTTGGAACCGATAAACTAGTGGGAGCTTTAATGTTATGATTTGTTGTTTTTTCTGGTATATTAGAAAATCCGAGAAGTCTCGACGAGTTACACTCGAAATAGACATCCCACGGTTCAAGTGTAGTGTCTACTCAAACGAACCGCTGGTTCAAGACTGTTTCCATTCACGGAAAGTCAAGAATGGGTGAATATGTCTAAAAGTGTTAGTCACCTAAACTGAGAAAACTTTAAGGCTGAACCGAAAATTAATTAAATGAAAATCATAGGATAAGGAAAGTGATTTTGGATCACCAACCTATGAATCCTTGGTGATTTTCTCGAGCTAAGTTCTTTGGAAGAACAAGGTAGTAGTGCATTTAACGATTAAAAGAGTAAACAACGGGCAGTTAATTTTAGCTAGAATAGTGGGAGTGATATAAGGAAATGAATCTCGGATTCAATCCTTGGATATCGCGGAAAATTTATTTTCCGTTTAAGACTCGTTGGAACGAATGGATTTACCTTCTATTCGATAATTTGTTTGTCGATGTAAAGCTTAATATACCATTTGTAGTATTTAATCCAAGACTCGGACTTTTGTTTGATAAAGTCAAAACCACTTAGAATCTTTGAAATATGTATATAAAACACATCTTAAGAACTATTAAGAGCAATTGGTTTCTATATTTAGATAAACGTTTCTTCATATTCCATAGTTAGTGCATAGTCCCTAAAAGACATGACCCAAGATCGCTCAGGGTGATTCCTTTTCTCCCGACCTGGTTATATTGTCTCAAAGGTTCAATGACTAAGTTTCCTTTCAATCGGAAAAGGATAATGGTTATAAAGAAGTAACATAGCTTGTTTATGACGACCTTTCGAGTCGATGAAAGATACAAGCTAGTAGGAGCTTCCGAGAGTAGTGACTTTTTGTCGATAACTATTCGAACACTCCGGTCGGGCTTTATCCAAAATATTTTTGAGGTTTCTCTGCTTTCAACAGAGATAGAGTATTCTATACTCGGAAATGGGCCATCACATAGTCCTAAGGACTGATGCTCGGCCTGCCTCATAGTGAAATGTTTTCATTAAGTGAGAAACCGTTAAATTGCCTTATATAGTTTTTTAGATGTGCTACAATACACTGCTTAATGATAACGGAAAAATTCACAGTTATTTTTATAACTTTTCACCCCGTTTCTGATATCATTTTGAGCACTTTTGTATCATTTCGAGTCTTTAATTCCTAAGTTTCATAAAAATATATAAGTCATGACTATTTTGTAAAATATCGTGTTTTTATGTGTTTTTACTAGTTTTTGTACCGGTTTAGTAACCGGAGTGTCGTGTCGGATTTACGTTTGGTATTTTGGTGGTTCATTGCAGGATTATAAGTTTACCAAAATTCCACGTAACGACACGTTTTGAGCTCTAAAAGAGGTGTTTAGAGGGTTAGAAGAAGGTGCCACAAGTTTACGAGTTCAACGGAGCAAATTTTCCTAAGTACTTAAATCGTTACATGTTTTCGACGGAGATTTGACCCAGCTTAGGGGCATTTTCAGGGGAGTACTTCTTCATGAAAGTTGTAGATCTTCAAATGATCTTTCCAACGCATTTTGAATCATGTCAATCGGAGGTCTACAACTCAAGTTATGAGCGTTTTACCAAACAGCTGAAATCCCGGCTCGAACCGGATAAATCCCGATTCGAACCGGTGCAAAACAAATTGCATATTTTTGTAGCTAGTTTGCTCACATGGGATGTTATTATTGAGAATATTAGCAATGATGGAACCACATGCTAAAACTCCCACATGTATATATATATATATATATATATATATATATATATATTCCCTAGATACTACCTCCTTTTCTTCCCTATATATACCTCCCCATTCCCTTCATATAAGAGCTGCCCCTTGCCTTTTGGGCCATTTCTTTCTTTCAGATTTTTGTTTTCTTTCTTTCTTGTAGTAAAATATATATATATATATAACTATCAATTTTTCTTCTTCTTTCGTGATCTTTTATTGTTTTCTTAATTTTATTTGTAGTATATATATATATCTATATATCTAAGTATCTAAATATATATATATATATATATATATATATATATATATATATATATATATATATATATATGTATATCTATCTAATTATATATCTATATATCTAAGAATATATATACATATATACATATCTGTAATATATTCCCTTTGTCCCCTTGTCCCTCTTGTTTTATTCTTATTCCCCTTGTCTTTTTTCCCCTAGCTTTCTTTTATTTTTTTCGTAGCATGTAGAATATATATATTTATACATACATAACTATCTATATATATATATCTATCTACCTATATATATATATATCTATATTTATGCTTATGTATTTATATATATATATATATATATATATATATATATATATATATATATATATATATATATATTTTCTTTTTCTCGTAAATATGAGTAATTTAAACTCAACATAAGCCAAATATGTGAAAACGGGTGAAATCAATCAAGCAAACGCAAACGCACTAGTATCCTTTCAGCATAATCCTAATGACTTTCCTAGGCATAAGCGATATGATTCCACACAAAGTTTCCCGTGTACTTATTAGGATAATCCCTAAAGCATATCATTTAGTTTATCTTTGAGGATAGTGAGAAAATAACTTTTTTTTTCATTTTTTTTTCATAGAATACTAACATATCCGAACTCATTGCTAAAATCGACTATCTTTCAAGCGTCGTGAGGTGAGAGCAAATACATTAATACCTATCTAACTTTTTTTTTTTTTTTTTTCTATTTTTTTATTTTAATGTGTAGCATATGCCCTCATTCCCAAAGAATAGGATGTTTCATGATAATACCCTAATTGGACTACTACTATCATCAGCGATCGGGAGCTTTTAAACCTCATAGTGATATAGGACGTTTCGTGATAACGCCTACCGCACTCAAATCATTGGTAGCTACAACCGACATATATATAGTTTATCTTATTTTGACATTCTTTCTATCACATTCAAACCTTCGGATATTCACATTACACGCTCAAAAGTTAGGTACTAAGTTACCGCAAGTCTCTAGGATAATCACTAGATCTTTGAATGGATACAGCTTTTAAAATTTTCGCTTCAATATCAAAGGCTTACGTGAAGGAATTTATGTTATACAAATAAATTTGGGGTTAAAATGCACTTACTGTTCAAATTAGTTATACATATCAAATTGATCATTACATCTTTAAATCCATGAAATATATACCTTATACAAATTATTTTAATCAACTAAATAATGTTTGAAAAAGATCAACAACTAAGGGTTTAAACACTTACTGCCATTTCTAGACCATCCTCGACTCTACCCCCCACTTACGATTTTGCATTATCCTTAAACATATTGAGTGAGATAGAGAGGAGAACTTAGCTTATAAACTTGGCAGAAAGATGCTATCAAATCCCGTAACATCCATGAGAAAGCACGTCCCGAATCCCTGTAACAAAACAAACAAAACAAAGCCAACACGGGACATGGTCCTCGTACAAAGTATGCAATAGGGATATGGTAATAATAAGATAAATGGCCTGTCACGTCCGAAAATTCGATAGGCAATATAATAGCTTTAGATGGAAAAATAACCATACTTGGTAAAGCACGTAACATCTAAGCATATACGTATCATGTAGAGTATCACATAATCATATATCGTAGTCATGTCAGCTATTCCTAGTTTCATTTTTTATTACACACAGTTTTATTAAGGCGGGAATACTCACCACTATACTACAACAACAAGAAATTTGAAACAGACTAGATCATGAAATGTAATGTAGTGAGTCTTTTATACCCAGATCCTCAAGGGTTCAATAACCTAAGTCCAAGAAATGATACATTTGAATTTTTATCTTTTTCTCCATCGGGATTTTCGGATAACCACCTAATCATTCCCTCTTAATGAAATTCAAACATTCATCCTGAGACTTGGTTGTGCTTTGTGTTCATCTTTCATACAGATTCTACATTTCATTAAGACTAGTCTTATTCAAATTATTTATTTAACGGGCTGCCTCCCGGTAGCGCTTTTGTTTAACGTCGTTCGCTCGACAGGGTGACTCTAAACGGACTCAATCAACCAAAATCCGAACTCAAGAAGATCAATAGCTTAAGAAAAATTAACAAAGCGAGAACCATCGAAATTAAATTGTCTAGAAGCGCACTCGTTTGGCTCTCGATGCTACCTCCTCCCAAACCGCCGAACCTTCTTTTATCACTGTCGAACCATCTTCTTTTGAAAATCACCATAAAGCTCATCCATCGGGGAGTACACAAGCTGGACCGCAGAAAATTCATCCTCACAGAGTGGACGAATGTAGTAATCCGGGACCAACATATCTACTATTACCAACTCTCCCAGTGGCTTTACTAAAGATGGCCGATCAATCTCTTGCTCCTCTAACTCGAAATCTCATTATAGCAAATGAATCTTCAACCTTTTTTCTCGACTGAACTTCTTCGTTGATAACATCATCATCCTTAACCACCTCACATGTCTGCGCCTCTTTCACATACCTCACTAATTCAATCAATTCCCCACCTTGTCTTGAAGATTTCTTATGGCGGAGTCAAGACTTACCTTGAACTCCTGCATGTCCAATCGCTTCTTCCAAGATCTGGTTCAATCGTTCTAATTGCTCTATTTGACTGTCGGTGAAGTCTTCGTGGTGGCATGGGGAAAAGCGATCATATTGACTTTGATTCATTGGAGGTGAGTAGTAGTCCTCTTGCCATTCCGCATAATCGATCGGTGGTCTGAATGCAGTTGAAGCTATCAACGTCCGAGTATGAACACCGTAATCCCGATAAGCACCAGGGTTAGGACAACCTCGTAATATTGTGGCTCATAACTCGAATAACCATAATTCGGTCCTGGTATGCATTCGAGCATCGATAATCCCATGAACCTTGGTTATTTTGTTGATATTAGAGGTGAGGCACGAATCTGTTGTTGATAACATTGTTCAGGTGCCGAGGTTGGTAGGAGTATTGTTGTTCAGTGAGTAGTATTGATTGAAATATTGATCCATTTAAGCTCAATCTGCAAGATCTCGTAAAACAACAAGAAAACAATAAAATTTTTCTTTTTTTTTTCGCTTTTTTAAACACACGATATTTAGACCCTCAAAAAGTTATGGTAGCCGAAGGCCCCAATCCCCAGCTTTTAGCCGGACTTACAAGATATCACCCTCCGAAGAGGCTAAGTACCAAAGTCGTATTCAAACCGAGTTCAGACAATATCACTTCAAAGATCCATAGCTCTTATCGACATCTAAATAAAACAAAGAAAATAAAAACCTAGGCCCAAGCCTTCGGTTCACTTACAAGATATCACAACAATATCACACATTTCCCGGCAACGGCGCCAATTTTGATGAGCGAAAAATTCACCCACTAAAAATACATTTATAAAGACTCATGAATCGTGGGTAAACTAACTCTAACCGGCAGAGTACCTGGTCGATTGTTAGGATAGCTACTGAGTGAGTACGAGGTCGTCCCAAGAGAAATGTGGTTGTGAGTACCAAAGCGAACGTAAAACTTAGTCTAGGCGATCAAAGTTGTGGTGATGTTTGTTATAGCTAAAACAGAAAATAAATATTATTCTAACGAGTTTAACTAAGTGCTTAAAAAGCATAGCCGAGCCATGATCCAACAGGTTATCTCCCCACAGGAAAAACTTGATAAGGAGTGTGTTTTAACCAACCTACCTTTCCACAGTAATTTTAACGACATCCACGGGTGCCAACTCCTAATTCTGGTGTTAAGATCTGAACAACTCTCACTCAACACCCTATGTGAAGTTAATTAATTTTCCCTTTAGAAAACCGATTAACCTAACATGATTACGCTCTTAGAGTCGCCGAACAACGATGAGAAACCTCTCAGATTGAAACGGTCCTAACAACTAGGCCGAATCTACGCAACGATCCCAAAACCCCTTTTCCCACATCTCACCGCAAAATGCATTTATAGGTTCGATGTGTGTGACAATGAACTAAATGATCAGTTTAATTCAAAGACGTTCAGTATAAGTTTTAGGACGTGGATTACTCGTTAAAACATTATATTACGTGTTAGACAACTCCCATCTCGTCTACCGAGGATTGATTTCACCTGCTTTCACATATTTTTATTTATGTTGAGTTTAGCTACTCATATTTACTGAAAGAAAATATATATATATATATATATATATATATATATATATATATATATATATATATATATATAAATACATAAGCATAAATATAGATATATATATATAGGTAGATAGATATATATATATAGATAGTTATGTATGTATAAATATATATATTCTACATGCTACGAAAAAAATAAAAGAAAGCTAGGGGAAAAAGACAAGGGAATAAGAATAAAACAAGAGGACAAAGGGGACAAAGGAATATATTCTAGATATGTATATATGTATATATATTCTTAGATATATAGATATATAATTAGATAGATATATATATATATATATATATATATATATATATATATATATATATATATATTTAGATACTTAGATATATAGATATATATATATACTACAAATAAAATTAAGAAAACAATAAAAGATGCGAAAGAAGAAGAGAAAATTGATAGTTATATATATATATATATATGTTACTACAAGAAAGAAAGAAAACAAAAACAATACAAGAAAGAAAGAAATGGCCCAAAAGGCAAGTAATGGCTCTTCTATGAAGGGAATGGGGAGGTATATATAGGGAAGAAAAGGAGGTAGTATCTAGGAATATATATATATATATATATATATATATATATATATATATATATATACATGTGGGAGTTTTAGCATGTGGTTCCATCATTGCTAATATTCTCAATAATAACATCCCATGTGAGCAAACTAGCTACAAAAATATGCAATTTGTTTTGCACCGGTTCGAATCGGGATTTATCCGGTTCGAAATGATTTCACTGCTTGGTAAAACGCTCATAACTTGAGTTGTAGACTCCGATTGACATGATTCAAAATGCGTTGGAAAGATCATTTGAAGATCTACAACTTTCATGAAGAAGTCCTCCTGAAAATGCCCCTAAGCTGGGTCAAATCTCCGTCGAAAACATGTAACGATTTAAGTACTTAGGAAAATTTGCTCCGTTGAACTCGTAAACTTGTGGCACCTTCTTCTAACCCTCTAAACACCTCTTTTAGAGCTCAAACGTGTCGTTACGTGGAATTTTGGTAAACTTATAATCCCGCAATGAACCACCAAAATACCAAACGAATCCGACACGACACTCAAGTTACTAAACCGGTACAAAAACTAGTAAAACACATAAAAACACGATATTTTACAAAATAGTCATGACTTATATATTTTTATGAAACTTAGGAATTAAAGACTCGAAATGATACAAAAGTGCTCAAAATGATATCGAACGGGGTGAAAAGTTATAAAATAATCATGAATTTTTCCGTTATCACTTAACTCAATAAAGATATTGGAAGTCATATATTTCTACAATATGTGGATTTGACCGAATATTGATAAGTCTTTTGTAGACTGGATATCAATTTTAGTACAAATAGTGAATATATATATTAGTGTTTGTGAAGGATAACACCGCACTGGGTTGGAATCAACATGGGTGTGTTATCTCGAAGTCGACCGACAATGCCACAATTCTCTGCAATAGAGAATTTGGACAACATTCTTAAGAGTTTGACTCGGTCGAATTCATTAGAATCAGCCACTGGTTTCCCATCCATCTTATTGGTTAAGATGATGCATCTGTGTATGCAACATTCAACGAGGAAGTTCTACCCTATGCCTCAGGAATGACTCTCTAAATCTTCGGATCAAGAGAAATGGGATGATTCTCTTTCTAGTAAGAGATGGTCGAGGTTATTGAACGTCAATTTTGATCGAATCTTAGATTCGGCGGTTAACAAAGCAAGTTTAGTATGTCCTTTAGTATCTTGAAGAGAACGAGGAACAATATGCGGACATATTCATGTGTGAACTTGGATATGTGTGATACAATCGATTTTGACTTTAAGTCGATTTAGGATGATCGTTAAGTCGATCTCGGCTCGATGTTTACTCAAGCACCACATGATTTGATGGACCGTAACGCGTTCGATTCTACGGATCGCCTCGAGCCGACAACCCGACTAATCATTAAGACCCATGACATTTAGATGTAGTGCTCCCGAGTCACTGACCTATCCTACGACGGCATACTCGGAGTGTACTTTGGAATCTGAAATGGTTATGACATGCTTAGTGGGTACTAGAATACGGGATAAGTCTCCATTGCTTTAGAGCAAGTGGGAGATGTAGTTTGTTGTATTTTAAATAATAGGGTGTGCTCTAAAACAATTAATCACATGCTTTCGTGCAAGTGGGAGATTGTTAGGTGTGATGCCCGAAAGACAATTTTGTAATTGTTTTATTTAATAAATGAAATGATGTTATTATTCATATTTATTATTCTCATATTCACCGATGTGACAATAGTATTTACACTACAGAAAACCCTAAGTATATCGTTTATGTAATCACTTAACTCAGTGTATGGTATATACACGGGAGGATTGAGTTAGTGAAGATGTACTTAAAATACAATTAGCCCGTAGTGAAGTTAATCGAGAGTATCGGGTCTCTCCTTTAACGTGCTATTAATGCGCCCGTAACACACATAGGTGTGATTGTCTTATCCGGACTTTCGGTTAAGAGAACTGGTGGGGCATTTATATATGATAGATATATCATATAAATTTGGACCGATTTGATTAGAGTTCACGATATAATTCCGTGATCGAGAAGTCTTATCGAATCAATGGATGATCATATTTATGGATATATCTTAATCTCGAGGTGATCACATCCAACCGCTTGAATCAATATGAAGTTTGACTTGACGGTTAAGGATTACATCGAGTCTGTGGTTTGAATTACCCCATCTTGGCGTTGTCTTGGATTGAGTGAGTAGTACGTGTTATCACGATACGGAATCCATTCCTTCCATTTATGGAAGTAGATAGACGATTCCCTTATTTGTTAATCCTTGAAAGCGATCGATCGCGCGAGTTCATATCACATCGATTGATCACCGGTGAGTTGTATGAATTAATTGATCACTAGGGGTTAATGGTAAATAAGGATAAGAGGTTCTAAAAGGGTTAACGGTAACTTCCCGATTTAGAATGAACGATCTATGGAGGATTAATCCATATGTAATGATTATATCAATGGACGCTTATTATCATTCTCGTGAGAGATAAATATAATCTCATAATCGGAGGAGTGCGATCCACGGGGTTATGGTGGCATATTCTCGTGATTGATTTATCGAATATAATTATTCTATAATTATTTATTTGATTTATCGGAGTCACGATTATTAGTCCATGGTCCCCGACGTGCCTCCTAATATAGCATAGCTATTCTCGGACGTCGAATCCTAATAATATTAATTTAGTTCTTATTGAACTTTATTAAAACGATATGTGAATTAATTGTTTAGTGGACTATTAAGTTAGTTGGGCTAAATAATTAAATATGTGGAAAAGACATTTTCCATAATCTTGGCCCAAAAATTGTGTTATAGTCGAAATTATTGTGACTAGGTCACAAGAGGTAAATTTCGACCCCAAGGCATGTTTAATGAACAAGAAATTAGTTTTCTTGTGATTAATAAGACATGTGCATAAAATATTTATTGGATAAATATTTATGGAAAGAAATAATGATAAAGATTATTCTAGATTTGTTCTAGAATATTTTGGGATTATCTTTTATTTAATAGGATTATCATAATTGATTTTGTATTAATTATAAAATCCTTGGGGCTTAAGTTTTACTCTCCTATATAAAGAGAGTTCTCCCAAGTCTAAAACACACTACATATTTCGACTTCACCTCTTAGAGAGGAGAAGAAAATATTTTTTTTCGGCCAAGGGGTATTAGGGAGAAATCTTGGAGATTTTTCCGGGTAGCATATCGGAGGGGTTCGAGTCGAGAATTCCTTCCACCGGGAGTTGCTTGGATCACACGTACGGAAGATCGTGGTGCTCTTCACGCTTTCCTTCGTTCATCCTATTGCGGTTCTTCAACTTGGATTTTGAGATCCAAGAGGTATGATCTACAACCCCCTTGTAGATGTAGATCTAGTTATTTTATTACGTGTATTATATAGATCTAGATCCATAAATCGTTTCCGCTGCGGATGGTATTACTAACAGTTTCTAGCTTAACTTATCTTGGTTACGTCAGCATTCAAGGGCACTACGCATGACGTTTATCAACCCGAAGATATACTTGCTAACTAACGGTGGATAGCACCTGATAGCTCCGGGGTCTCCCCGGTATGCGTATAGGCTCGATTAATTTCCTCCACTACCATTCAGCCTTTTGAGCCAGTAGCGTTGTTCACCTTTATGAGCCTACCACATCGCCGATATGAATCGGTGCCTGACCAAGAATAGGTGATGTTTTATCTTTTACTACCACGTATGTAATTTTATTGTGTATTAACTAGCCATCTAAGTGTTTTCAAGGCAACGCTCACCTTATCAACTATACTCCCTCACTTAGACAGCTAGACATCACATTCTATCAAGTACACAGACATTGATGAACTCTAGTTTATCAAAGCACAAGCCCCTTCATGCCCTTCCGACGGTCCCGAACTTCAACTCCCTTGAAGAGTACATTCGGTGCCTGAACTAAACGCATCAGTAGCTCAATCGAGGCTTGTTCATGTTTAATTAAAGTTATTAGTTCAAGAGACAACATTTAAAACTCATCTCATAGCTTAAAACATTAGAAACAACATTCAAACAGTGTCGGGGGGCGCCAACACTTTTGGCGTGCGCCAAAGTACATCATAGAGTTCACTGAACTCTCTGTTCAGGTTCGGGGGGAGCCAAAGCCTTTAGGACACGCTGAATGCATCGAGAGTTCTCTCAACTCTCTCAGACAGTCGTGGCGCCAAAAAGTGCCAAAACTGCACTACATAAAATTTTAGACTATATATATTATAATGTTTCTATCAGTTTAATCAATGCAATACAACTCTTTTATATTTCTTTATTAGTGTCAAATCACCTTAAATAGAGTCACCACCTAAAATTCCCTCCCAAGTGCATGTATCCCCACACTCATACCTGCTTATTCTCATGTCATTCCATTACTTCACTAGTTCACTATTTTTTTTTCTACTAGTACTACTTATCACACATCGTGTCGTAATTATATTACATCACATTGTTTCATTTTATTTAATTACATTTACTTTGGATCTATTCCTACTATTTATCTCCCATTGTGTCATATTATATTACACCAACTTATTTCATTTTATTCAAAAACATATACTTTCATCCAAACTAGTAATAATTGTATGGGAAAAAAATGATTTTAAAAATTGAGTTCTAAAGCCAACCGATGGGGCCATTGGGGGGTGGTTCACTTTATCAGAATTCCTCCTGATAAAATCATGATATTATACTAACTAAAATGAGAGAATGTGGTTGTTATCCTCATGACACGTAATGTTAGTCATTTGATTTTTTACACGATAAGAAAATTGGTTGTGATAATGTCATGTGGCTATCGCGATTGATCATGATGAGTGATTTCGTGTGGACATGCATAATAACAAGATTTCATTGATTATTTGATGATTGCAAGTGTTTCTGCTTTAATTAGCTTGCAGTAGTAAATCAGGGATCAGTCAAATACGGATTTAGTATCATGAAGAGGAACAGAAACCACCGGTCTTTATCGACCATTAGGGACGTTCCTGCATATCTTCAAAAGCATTTGTTTTGATTTTAAAGTTTGTAACATAAGATGCTCGTCATTCATTCATTCTGTGGATTTACGCTTTTATTTGCATTTCTGAAGTATTCGATTAACAGCTCATGTTGTAGTGAGCAACGGAAATCAACCAAAAGGTTTCTGAAGTATCTCGTGCGAGTGCTCGATATTCATCCTTCGTTGATGATCTTGCCACTTCATGATATGGAGTACATCTATCTTGGCTTGTCAATGGCAGCTAAAATGCTCCTCAATGTCAAGGTCCTCACGGATACGAGGCTTGTTAAAGGCAGCTGAAAACTCCTCAATGTCAAGGTCGTCCTCACTTACACAGCTATCTGACATGTCATTGTCAATGGCAGCTAAATGCTCCTCGACGTCAAGCTCTTTATGGAAGTGAGGCAATGTCTTTGCTTGACCACCACCATCTTTTTTCCAGACGAAAACCTGATAAAGAGGACAATGCAAAATTAAACCACAAGCATCCAAAGAAATGGACTGAACATTGGTCACTGTCAAAACAGAGTACCTGCATCTCATTAGCTTTAAACTCACGGTAGAACAAATGATCAAGAGCACGAATTGCTGTCTGCCAAAAGAACATTAATAATTATCATCACTACACTAAACCCCTTTTTTGGTTTCATTCTGGGAACTTGGTCATGTTAAGTTTACTCTTTCCCTTCAAAAGTATACTCACATCGAATAAAAAGTATACTCTCCCTGAATGAAAGGCTAAATTCGGGATTATTCAAGTTGAAAATAGTTGAATCGTTGATATTATGGTAATATAACCTAAGTTCCAAAGTTTTGTTGAGTTTATTCTCCGTTTACCTGTACAGTTTTATCATAGGTAAAAGCCGTGCCGCTTTCCATTTCGTTCTGTAAGAACTTGATGGCATTTTCTTCATCATACTCAACACTTGAGAGCTGTTGAGAGTACAAACATTATCAATGAGCTCAAAGCATCATGTTTTAAAATAAAATTCAAAAACAAAAAAGCACCATAAGACCAAGTGAATAATCCTCGTGCAAATCATTTAAGCGCTTAAAATTTTGGAAGGCCATCGGCAGAGCAAACTCATATCATTCAATAGATGGCCCAATACAGTTAAGAAATGGTCTACGTATGGTAGAGAATATATACACATACCATACTTGTTTAGGCGAGCGCCATGGCAGGCGAGGCTCTAACGCCTTAATGATGTCTAAGGCACTGAAAATGCCAGGCAAGCCTATGGTGTTGCCATGGCGTGAAAGGCGAGCAAAGCGTGAGGCGTTCAAAAGGCGCGCGCCTGGTTTTTTTTTAAAAAAATTGAATTTCAGGGGTAAAAAAAGTCAAACCAATTAATAATACATTAAACCTAGTCAGACTACCCCTATTCTTTCTGCTCCCCATCTCCTGAGAATATGCGACCTGCTTCAATGGAATAAAAAAAAAACCAAAAAAAAACACTACTTTTCCTCTCTAATAAAGCTTACTACTAATTCTTCTCCTCTCTATAACCAGCGGGAATAACGGGTAATAAGCTGCTGCAGCTTCATGTACGCGCAGCATTCTCCCGTCCTCCTTTTTTTTTTTTACACATGATTGTGTTAAATAGTTTATTCTTTATGTGATTATGGAGTTGAAAAACATGTTTATAATTTTTTTTTAATGAAACAATGAATGAAAATCAAAGTAATGATGTAAGCAATTTGATTTTGAAGTAATGGAATTGAATGATTGTCAAAGTAGTGATCGTTGTTTGTCTGATTGTCTAAAACTTTAAGTAGTGATCCTTGTTTGTTAGTACTTAGTAGTTTGTAGTTAAGTAGTTGTATTTTTCATCATTTGTTTTGTAGTTTGTAGTTTGTACAAGTAAGTGAAGTAACAAGTAGTAGTATGTTCTTAATTCTTAATTTCTTATGTTATGTAATTGCAATGAATAATGATGCAATGCAACCATGCAACTATGCAAGTGAAAGTGACCAAGTCCAAGTCTAAGTCATAGTGTATAATTGTATTGTGTTGTGTTATACTAGTTGGAGAATGGAAATTGGATTGCCAAAAAATGTATCACTGTAATGACAAAAAAAAAAAGTACACTAGTTATTGCATATCTTTTATGTCATTTTTTGAACTCTAGTACTAGTATTAGTCTATTAGATTCGTTTAAAACTTTTGAAACCGGAAACCTTTTGGTTGATTGGTTCACTATAGTTTATCGGTAGTACTTGTTTTGTGTGTTAAAAGCTTAAAACATGTTTAGATGACATTATGTGATCTTGTTTGTTGACTTTAATATACTCCTTTCATCCCATTTTATTCATGTTTGACTTTTCACATAGATTAAGAAAAGTGTAGTTAATATAAGATCCTGCTAGGGTTTCAAATTTTAACCCACCCCCTCTAGAAGATAGGCAATTTTGGTATTATTAAAAAAATTCCCCCCTTTCAGGGTTATGGATGTGGAAGGCATCACTCGATCCACCCTTTCAGGTTCTGCCAAAAAATAGGAAACGCCATTTTCGAATGATGTCATACTTAATGGCAGTATAGAACTTCCCGCTTCTTATGCTAAATTCAATGAATTAACGAATGGATACTGCTGAATAATAATATGTTGTTACTAGGATCCAATTTTTTTGGGTAAGCAAGAAAATAGCAGTAACGACCAGTGTTCTAAAAATCGACCTGAGCGAACGCCTAGGCGCCGCCTAGGCCCTGGGCGACCTCCGGGCGTCTCGACTATGCCCTAGGCGATCTCATCCAGACGACTGTGGTGTCGGGCGATTTTCTGGGCACTCCTAGGCACTTATGGGCGCTCCTAGACGCTTCTAGGCACTCCTGGGCGACCTGGGCGACCCTAGGGCTTCCATTTGCAATAACTATAAAAAATCATTTCTTTCAAAAAACAAAAACAAAAAAACAGCCGCCCCTCCCCTTTTTCTCTCCCCCTCATGTGATTTCGTACTTTGGCTAGTCTTTTCTTGTGAGTTTTGACACATTTTTACTTGATTTTCATGTTTTATGATCATATGATGTAAGATTTATATTGGACAAGCATTATTATTAAAAAATAAATCATAAAAAAACCGAAATCGCCTGGGCGCTGCCTAGGCGCCCCATGATCGCACCGACTTCGCCTAGCGAATTTTAGAACACTGGTAACGACCACCATAGCAACTCTACATATGCATATGCTAAAAAAGAGCAAGAAAGCAATTAAGAAGATGAATGCCAGCTGAGTACCTTAGGACCATTTACTGTACCAACAATTTTAGTGTTTGGAATCACAGAAACTGCATGGAACAAAAGCAAAAATGAGTGGAAGAGAGGGAGATTTGTTACGTGTCAAAGAAATAGAATCTTGTAGACATACCAACGCCAAAAGGATTCTTGATGATCTGGTCTGAAAATCCACGTCGTGACGGGTCAACAAAGTCTGCTCAAAAAATGCATTAACCGTTAACCAAAAGATTCAAAGGACTTATAACTAGAATGCTAATAAAATCTCCAAAGAAGAAAACTTTTAGGGTTTCTTTTTTCTTAGAAAAAAGAAAAGACCACGGAAAACAAACCCATTACGTTTCAGTACAAGAAACAACGGCTGATATCATATCTAGAAATTCAAGGACTTGTCTAGAATGCTAATAATAGCTCAGATATATAGGGATTGCTATTTACTATGACAAAAAGGAATCCGATCCATCATGTGTGTGTACGTAAAAATTTGTGTGTGAATACACACAAACAAGTAATTAAAAGGGTCATAACAATCATCAGCCAACTTGGATATCTCCCTCCCCCCATTAAGTTTGAACTCTACGTTCAGATACTGTTCTGGCAGCATATGGCCGAAAAAGAATTTATTGTTCTCCAAGATTGAGTACAATGGAACTATAATCAACCATACTAAGAGAACATAACTATGAAGTATTCGGGTATAGAGAAGACTGGCTACATTACAAATATAGTCATTACAACAAAACTAGCGAGAATGCTAAGGAATCCAACACACCTAGGCGGCGGACTCGCATACGCCTTTAGGGAGAGGGGGAGGGAGGGCAACTTCTCCCCTTGATCCATGAAAAACATACTAATATATGTAGTATGCATTTTGTTTGCCCCTTACCCGAGATCTTGCGTCCAAGTAGTTCAACTTTACCAATTAAACCGTTCGTAAAAATGTGGAGGAGAGGCTCTGGCTTGCTCTCCTTAAACATAGCCAAACGTAGTGTAATTTCATGTTCCTGGAATGAAAATTAAAGAAAAATTAAGTGTCTGAAATCAAGAATCAGGAGAAAACTACCCTCATGTTCAGAAAAGTATATAACATAACTTAAGAAACAAAGAAATAGCCGACGCACCAGATCTTTGATCCTAGTTACCACACATATCGAGTCCATGCCGTGCACACCAACCCACGGTATTCCATGCAATGCCTCTGAATATTAAGAAAACATTGTTATCGAGTGGATTATCTATCAACATACATATATAAGCAAAAGTATACAAACATGTTCTTTAAGCACACCAAACACAACTTACTGCCACATCAAACCTGCCACTGCAGAAAAAGTTGATTATGAGAATCAACATTTTAAAAAGTGGATTATATATAGGGTATAAATTCAGCAAGGATGACAACATTTTTAAGCTATTCACTCAATTCTAACAATTAAAAAAAAAAAAAGCAGAGATGGCGTATAATCAACTTTTGTGAGAAAATATATATGTTAGGGTTGGATAAGGAACACTATTAAAGCCGAACACGTGCTTACCCATCCACGAAAGAGTACCACCGGACCAGATGCAAGTATTTTCCTGCTTCAAGTCACCTATACAAATAAAAATACAAATTAAAAAAAGAAAATCAGGATGAAACCAATAAAGTGAGATTGTTCGTTTTAAGCTTAAATCGACACACTAAAAGGGATCAAGTGTCTACACTTACTCTTAGAGCCGTAGGTGAGCTGTCTTGGGAGAAGATAGGCATCATCTTCTCGAGTATCTCTATTATGTTGAGCTGATTAAAAATAAGAATAAAGCAAGAAAACTGGAATCAGATGAACCTTCAACAAAAAGATTGAGCTTTTTGTCTTAGAGAAAAACAGAAGTTAAATAGATACGTGGCTATACCAATCATCTCATCCTCAAACAAACAATATAGATTTGAACCAGCAATCAAGCTTTCAAGCTTCAACTTACCTGATTCAAAAAAAAAAAAAAAAAAAAATCATATGCTTAATAGAAAGGTAAACCGGAGTGGGGGGGTGTTTGTCTCCAGATCTATCGATTATATTGATAAAGAATTAAAATTGAAATAAAAAACAGAATCGAAAATAGAAAATATCCGGCGGTACCTTCAGACATGATGGAGTGAAAAGAACTCTCGCTATTTGCAAAACTACAGAGAAGTCGAGAGAGCAAATATGAAAGAACAGGAACCCTAGATACATAAATAAAATAACATTAGGAGTATGCATTATGAGGGAAATTGCGGGAAAAAAACCTAGATACATAAATTAACATTATTAATATGAAAGAAGAGGAACTCTCGCCATGCATACTGTGCGAAAAACAACATTCATAAACTCATCAAAAACTTATGGAAAATTAGGGATAAGCGACAAAATTTTAATATTTTTAAGAATGAGACAAATTTACATATTTTTTATAGTGAGGAATGACAATTGCGATAATTTTTATAGCGAGAATGACAAACGGTGAATCCCGAAAATCGGTGAATCTCCTCAAATGAATCCCGAAATCGTGAATTTTGATAAAGTGAATTTTGATGCCGGTGAATCCTTAAAATTAGTGAATTTCGATAAATGAATTTTGAAAATTAGTGAATTTCGATAAATGAAATTTGGCAAATGAATTTAAATAGTGAATTTCGAACACAAGTGAATTTCGACAATGAATAAATAGTTTTATTCTTTACGCAAAAGTTTCAAAAACTCGCCCTTCTACTCAATTGATGAAATATTTTTGTCCTTCTCCCTCATTCTCCCAAAAACTTAATCTTCATACTCAACTTGAACCCTTTTCTGAGACCGAACCCACAAGCTCTAAAACAACCCAAATGGCGTAATGCTATACAAGCTAGAGGAGTATGATGCTTTGATGCACAATAATACTTGGGACGTTGTCCCGCCCAATCCTAGTTTACAATGTTGTTGGCTCTAAATGGATTTTTCGCATTAAATAATATCGTGATGGCCTTATTGATCGCTATAAGGCTCGTCTTGTTCCTAGCGGTTTTCATCAACGCACTGGACATTAATTATTATGAGACGCTTAGCCTAGTTGTTAAACTTACAACTATTCATTTGGTTCTCTCTTTTGGCTCTTGTGCAGGAGTGGTTATTTCGACAACTTAATATTAACAATACCTTTTTGCAGGGACATTTACATGATATAGTCTACTTAGCTCATCTTCCGGGTTTCTCCGATTCATCCCACCCCGACTATGTATGAAAACTTAAGAAGGTCATCTATGGGCTCAAACAATCCCTTGGTATGATGAGCTTAAGGATTATCTTCTTTCTCTTGGATTTTCTCACCCCGGCCGATACCTCCCTATTTATTCACTCAAAGATACTTTCTTGGGGTTGAAGTCCTTAGGGTTTGCTTCTAGCTCAACGTCGTTATATCAATGAATTATTGGCCAAGCTCAACATGCAGACGCTAACTCTGTTGCTACCCCACTTCCCGCCGATATATCATCTCTCTCCTACAAGTCGGGCACTCCACTTGATGATCCCACTGAGTATCATATGGTTATTGGCATCCTTCAAAATTTATCTTTCATTAGACATGAATTGCGTACGCGGTGAATAAACTCTCACAATATATGCATTAACCTAAAGATGTTCACTAGTCGATATCTCGTTGGTACATGGGGCGGAGGTATGTATATCAATGTGGGGTCACGTCACCCCACTGAGAATCGGGGAAAAAATATTAATATTAAAAACGATGTAGTTTTGTTGTTAAAAAGTGTCGTTTTGTAGTTAAAAGATGTATGACGATACAGGGTTTCACTCCCTCCACGTGTCGTCTATTGGTTGGTCATCACACTGAGATAACGTCAGTACATCCATGTCGATGCCCAGGTTCGAGGCCAAGGCCATCATATCAAAGCCAGGCTACGACTATCGACTATCGAGTATCGAGCAGTGTAGGATGTTCAGTCCGCACCAGCTAGCAATGTAGGACAGTGATCCCCAGAGTCGATAACCGCAGGTCGGTATATCGACATCAAGGATGGAGTCCGCATCAGCTTACTAAGCCCATTAATAGCAATAGCTTGGGCAAGGGGTCAAGGCCCATTTAAGGGTAAAGATGACAATAACACAAGTCGACTTAACCTTAGGGTTTAGGCAAGTATTGTCATTATAAATACCCCCATTCCAGAACTACGTAAGGCTTGATTCCCGGAATTTAACAGATACGTAGGCAATCCAAGATTCGGTCTTGGACTCACCAGATACATAAAATCCACCCCTCATTCCTCTTTTTGGCATTAGGGTTCTTGTGTGTTCATCACTAGATTAAATTAGGCTCAAATCATCAAGGTGACTTAATTTGTCATCGTCATTGGCGCTTAGAAGGAGGCGTTCTATTGATTGAATACGCAAAAACACGATGCCTCCCAAGAAAACCGCATCCAAAATCGCATCTAAGGCGGTCGATCAAAGCTCCTGGATGAACAAGCCAACCGATCCTCGATTTGCAAGGAGAAGAAGATCCAGTCTTGGATCTTGTTCAAGACGATCTCAAAGAAAAGCAAGGGGAAAAAGATCAAGCTTTGAACCTGCTCAGAAACCCACCAACCGTAAAATCAAGCTCTTGCTCCGAATATCGGACGCCATGGATCGCCAAGCGGGCGGACTTGGAGGTAATGTCCAGGATAATCGCCGAGGCGCTACGGCGCGAAGAAAAGCAGATGCCGCCCGTAAATAAGCTATGGCGGAGGCGGCGGAAAGAAAAGTCGTGGACAAACCTAAACAGACTCTGGGAAGAAATAAGCGCATCATCTAGCTCGGTGGAAAGGAAGAGGCGTGAGATCCACCAAAAACACCGAGAGGGAGGATGATAGCGCCAGGGAAGAGTTGAATGTAATTTTGGGAAAGAATCAAGTGTCGTTATGGCTCGAGTCACCCTTCACGGAAGGAGATCGAGAGCTTTCCTAAACCGAGGGTTTAAGATACCCAAAATAGAACCTTATGATGGCACCACCGACCCGGAGGACCATCTCCCAGGTATCTATCGCAAATGAGGTTGGATGGAGCCTCGACGCAATGCGTTGTCGGGCATTCAAACGCTACTTGTAGGTCGAGCAAGAGAATGGTTCACGAATCTACGACCGTGGTTGATCTCCGCTTTGCCATGCTCGCTCGAAAGTTCCGAGATGCGTTTATAGTCAACAAGAAGTTTCATCTCGAGTGCCACGCACCTCGCTGAACGTGAGGCGAAGAAAGAGATGAGACAGTTGATGGAATATTTGAAGAGGTTTAATCTCGAGGCCATGCAGTCAAGGACGCAGATGACCGACTTCCGATCACGTCATTCGTAGGGAAATTTGCGTAACACTAAGTTATACATGAAGTTGAGCAGAGATGTCCCCATACCATGGACGAACGTGTCAATGTAGTGCATCGATTCTGGTCAAGGGAAGAGGCAAGGCGACGGCACACCCAATCCGGATCGATGGAATCTAAGAAAGACACCCGAGGTCCGAATAGAATCACCAAAGAGGCAGGATGTCGAGAATAAGCCATCGATTTGGGATCAGATCGACACGCCCACCTCGGACCGTGGGGGCAGAAGGGACCCTCGCGTGATAAGGACTTTATCCCACTCAATCGACTTTCGATCCGAGGTGTTGTCGATTATGCTTTCAAAAACTTGGCGAGAAACCACCACCATTAAAGAAACCTCGAGAAAAGAGGAACGCAAGCAAATCGTGATTTTCACGAGGACATTGGTCATACAACCGAGGATTGTATCGACCAAGAGAGATATCGACGCCGCATTCGTAGGAAGGAAAGCTAGACGGTTGTTGACATGATCTCGATATGATGGGCCTGTGGGGCGTGGAGAATTCAAGAGGAAAACTCGATCAAGACAGAACCGAGGTCGAGATGTCCAGAGACGGCGGATCGGTCACCTCAGAGGAATCGATCCCGGTCGAGAAGGAAACAACAGAGAAAATTTTGGTCGAGATAGGTATGAAGATAATCGACCGCTTAACTATGTCAACACAATCTTTGGTCCTGGTGAGAGTGATAAAGACCGCATCAAGAGCCACTTGTAGCTCGAGAGAGCGCTAAACGACTCGAGTTCACAAATGAAGTCGGATACGGCCCTCGAGATGATATCCCCAAGTCGAGGAGTCATAGCGGCGGTTAGTTATTGAAGCAGTTATTAGCCGAGCCCGTGTATCGAGAGTCTGCATCGATAACGGGAGTGCAGTGAACATCATATACCACTCGGCATTTCAAGCAATGAAGTTGAAAGAGAAGGATCTAGCCCCTATAGCGTCTCCCATGTTCGGATTCACAGGGCAAGCAGTCCATCCCATGGGCTCGATAAGGTTACTCACGACAGTTGGTGATGGCGAGAAAGGAAGGACACTTGAATTAAGCTATGTGGTAGTCAAAGCTCCCTCTGCGTACAATGTTATCCTAGGACGACCTGCGCTCTTTGACCTACGTGCTATCATATCGACTTTCCATAATAGTATGAAGTTTCCTACGAGGAACGGTTCCCACGAAGTAAAAGGAGACGTTGAAGTCGCTCGGAGTTGTAACTCTGTAGTCATGAATGGGAAGATGGCTGTCCAACAAGTTTTAATCGAGGAACTGATTCCAGATGAAGAAGAGGAGAAGAGTTGGGTCTCTAGTGACGCCGTCGAAAACGTCCGACTCTGGGAAGGAGAGGACGATCAGTGCGTGCAAGTCGGAATTTGGATCCCCGAAAAAGAAAAACGGCTACTGGTCGAACTTTTAGTCGAGTTCAGAGACATCTTTGCCTGGAAAGCCACCGACATGCCAGGACTGTCTACCGACATTGCAGTTCATAAACTCGAAATTGACCAGGCTAAAAAGCCAGTCAAACAGAAGAAGAGGAATTTTGCGTCGGATCGACTTGAGGCCATCGAGACGGAAGTTGGCAAGCTACTAGCAGCCAAGATAGTGAAAGAGGTATTCTATCCCGAATGGCTAGCTAACCCAGTATTAGTCAAGAAGCCTGATGGGAGTTGGCGCATGTGTGTAGACTTTACAGATTTGAACAAAGCGTGCCCAAAAGACTCAGTATCACGCCCAAAATCGACAAAAGTTAGTAGATTCAACCATTGATTTTGAAGTTTTTGGTTTCTTAGATGCATATAAAGGATACCATCAGATCTTAATGGATCCTCGAGATGCGGAAAATACAGCGTTTATCACAGAATTCGGCACCTTCTGCTATGTGACCATGCCATTCGGACTAAAGAATGTGGGGCAACATACCGTAGGCAATCAACAAGATATTTGCAAGACAGATTGGTAGATGTATGGAAGTTTATGTAGACGACTTGCTGTTAAGGGTGATTTTATATGATTTATCTTTGTTATATTCGTGTAACGATTTCCCCATAACTGATAAATTGCATAGAAAAGTAAGTGTTTATTAGATTTATTGAGCAAGAGAGGTTAAGAAGTGTTTAAGTGCAAAACCGGGTTAAAATTGTGTGATTTTATGAGTATTTATCTATCTATGTGTGGTTTTACATTTTTGCATGTTTTTATGGTTTTGAAGGTACATTTCCATGTCATGGAGAGGGATTGAAGGAGCTTAAAAGATGACCAACCGAAGTTTAAACGGAAAGAAGAAGGTGCAAGTTGAATTTGATTGAAGATATGCAATTCCAGACGTATGCTCACCTCGCTCAATTTGGATCAAGGCGTCAGCAGATTGGATCAAGGCCCAGAGGCGGGAATTTGAACAGAGAGTTTGGACGCCGAGCAGATCGGGTGTTCACCTCCGCCCAAGAAAAGTGAACGAGCGCCCACAAGGTCGGACGGGCGCCCACCGCCGCCAATGCCGAAACCGACCTAAAACCTATAAATAAGCGCGTTTTATCAAACCCTAAGGACCATATTTCACCCTAAGCGCCACAAGCCTCTTTGGGGCGCCTTTTCGCTGCGTTTTCCTCTATTATAAACAGTTTTTCTTTTACTTTTTATTCATGTTAATTGCATCATAACGATGGGCTAAGGCTGAAGGCGATTGAGCAAGCATGTGAAACCATCACAACATCATCTTGCTTTCGACTTTGGATTTGTTTTGTGAGTTTTATTAAAGCTTGTATCTTTATTATGCTTTTATATTGATTATGCAATTATATCGATGGATTGTTGCTTATTGATGTTTAACGTTGATGAGAATCGTTGTTAGACCTAGATCACCATATTAAAGATGAGACTTTTTAACCTAAAAATAACGAGAGTTGATAGGTTGAATTTCTAGGTTGCTAGATTGAGAAATCTTACACCTTGGTTAGTAAAACGTCAATCTTTAAGATCGAGAGATGAGAGATTCATAAGCGGATTATCTACTAGAGAGAAGTTCATACCTTTGGTAGTGAACCACAACCTTTATTAAATCTTCACTAAACGTGATAGTAGAAATTGAGAGTTGCATGTAGATAGGTGGATCATTGCTTGTTCTTCGTTAAATTAATTGAAACTATCTTGTGCCTTGTTCTTCGCTGCCAAGTCGGAATTTTATTTTCGCTTTAGTTTATAGAATAGAATTAGTTAATACGTGTTCGAAATTATCTTTCTGGCTTTGGACCGACAATCCTCTCCATTCGCTTTATTTTCCGCTTTAGTTTAGGTTTAGTAATAAATAGTAGTGACAATTTTAGAAATAAATTCAAAAAAACTAAACAGATTTACATTTTTTGACGGAGTTAGTACCTTATTTGGCATATGCAAGTAACAACTCAGCACGGAAATTTGAGAGGGGTCCATGGACTCCCTTGGTCCATATGGGTCTGCCTCTGCTGCACAAGCCAACAACTGCTGGTCTTAGTACGAGTGGTGGGTTTTTTGGGTCGTTTCTGTTGATCGATGAACTGTCCTTTTTTAGTACGTCGTGTGATTTTCTTGGTCATTTCTATTGATCTATGAACGTTAATGTATTAGTCAAATTCTTCAAAGTGGCGCCGAAATGAATTTTTAATTATGTGATATACAATGGAGAGGAAACCAAGTTCACGTGTTTGAGGTCGATTGATGTTGTTTTTCTTCTTTTACGGAAACGAAATATACACAAGCACGCACACTTTTCAATCCAAGTTACACCTAAATTCCTTGGCACGTAAATAAAATCCCAAATCCATAAATACTTGTTTAATAGCCTTAGAGATGACATGACACTCAAGGCATGAGAATGATCAAACCGTATGATTTCAAAGTTGGCCTATTAACTAATTTGACCAAATAAGACCCAATTTAAGTTATTTGTATGACTTCAGAGTCATGCCTTTGTCAACATGATATTATGGATAGTTTCGATCAACAACCCAGAAAATTAGGTCATAATCCGACAAAGTGATCGTGATTCAAGTCCTAAAAATTTGTGCGCTTGTGAATCTTGTTGTTCCCGTGATACAAATAAAATAAATATTCAGAAAAATGAAGAACAATTTTATTTCCAATTCGTAATATAATTACAATATATATGTAAAATAAAATATTAAAGGATATGAAAATCGAGACGAAGTTGCATTCGCCTCTTAAGACAAATTTGCAATCGCTTGTACTCACGGTTGTTGCAATTGTCTCCCCAGATAACTTCAGTTTACTGCTCGGGATGGAGAGGTACTTCAACTCGAATCGCAACGAACTCTAACAGCTTTAAACTCTTCAACTATGTATGCACAAGAAAAGTTTATGCAATGGAATTATGATATGCTTTATGTAATTTTCGTGTGTCATTTGTATTTCACTTGTGTGTTTTCCATCTTGTGGAGGCTTGTTTATATAGAGACTAAGCAAGCAATGGAAGAGTCTCAACAATAAATTTTATTATTGCATAACTCCCACAACTTTAACTTTAATATAAGTATTGATGATAACAGTTTTGTATTTATTTAGCCATCAGTTTAAAGTGAATTATTGCACTCGGTTGAATCTCACTTTGCTCGAATTGCATTTCAAAGAGAGGTGAATCCACTCACCATGAAGGCCCAACTCCCAAAGCCCAAGCCCAAGGTCAACGGGCACGGGCAAATGAGGCGTGTGATGGCGCGTGTGGCAATTTTAGCATAACATCGATATACTAAACCATCTGGGTCTTCCTCCCTTTCTCTAGGAGCTTATACCCATCATCAACTGTCATCCTTTAAATACATGATATTGGACTCCACAGACTCCAATGTGGGACAAAGAATTACACAATTATATTCCTAATATCTCACAACAACTTAAAAGCGTTAATATATCATTCATCCGCATTTTAATTGAATGATTTTAAATCTTATTGTCAACTACTTATTGTGTAGTTTTCAATAATTTAATAAAAGTCTCGATAACTTTAATAAAAGTCTATCGAACTCGCTTTTTTAAAATAGTTGTCGTAAATGATTAAAAAATCGATTAAATTATTTTTTCCTCTATTTTCTCCAACAAATCTTTCGCCTCGTTAAAAACAACAACAACAACAAAATCGAACATGCTAAAATTGGAAAAACCAAGATATAGACAAGCAAGATTCAAATTCATGCCATATGGAGAGCCCAACTTTGGGGGGTCTATACAAAGTGCATCATTTGAAAATCATGCCTTCAGAGATAATTTCTACGAATCCTTAAACCGTAGAAATTATCTACTGTGAGGTAATAAATTTCTATGGAATCCTTAAATCCTTAAATCATGCCTACCGTGAGCCCAAACCCCATACCCCCTCCGTTTCATAATAAATGATGCAGTTGTCAAAAACAAGCAGATTAAAGAAGTAATAAATTGTTTTGATTTTGATGTGGTAAAGACTAAAATACCCTTATGCAATAAATAATGCTGGTGTATTTAAGGCACTGTAAAAACAAATAAAAAGAAGGGTGAAATAGGAAAAGTGTATTAAATTTTGCACTGGAAAATGTTATGCATCAATTATTTTGAAACAAAATATTTTTGCAAATGCATCAGTTACTTTAGAACGGAGGGAGTAGATAATTTCTACGGGTTTCTACGGGATATAAAGAACCTTGTAGAAAGTATCTACAGGATCCTTCAAAAACACATTATCCACGGGCGAGACTTAACAACCTTGTAAATACTTTCACGGTATTTATGAATCTCGCCGAATGTATCTACGGGATTTAGTGGTCACCAGGTAGAAATATTTGAATTATCTCGTAGCTTACATTTATATAAATATATCAATATGCGGATTCTATTGACACCACGTTCTAACTGTTGACATCACACTTGCTTTTGGCACTAAAAAAATTACTTACGAGCACCACGATTATTTTTGTGTAAAACAACGTCAGAGCCACTGACGTTATTTTTCGATACAGGCGTCACTATCACTGACGTTATTTTTATTTTTTGATACGGGCGTCACTGACAATGACATTATAGTTATAAATGTATCATTGGTGAAAAACATCAGTCCATTGGCGTTGTTATCGGAAAGGAACGCCAGTGGCACTAATGTTCCTAGTGTGGTGCCGAGAAGTAAAAAGAAGAAATACATGTGTGATGCCGGAAATAAATGAAAAATAATTAAAAAAAAGTGTCAATAATAATTTTGTGGCGCCAATAGAAGCCGCCAGATAAAGGTCGTTGGATATATTGATATGCCGACAACACCCAATGTATCGCCTTAAGAGCGCCCACAATGGACACCTAACACGCCTTCTACAAAAATACTCGGGGCCCCGATGCCACTATGGTAACTCGACATCACACCGACCATAAAAATCTTCTAAACTCACCTCCAAATTTCGTGGGGTGATAGAAGCATTTTATCTCAGAAATTGGAAAATCAGGTTGTGTCAGACCTTTGACTTGCAAATCAAGTCATGCCTTTTCTGACATGGAAATTCAGGTAAACGTAAGGTTCGTTACGTTTAAACATAAGGAAATTCAAATACCCATTTGATTCGAAAAGGCCACTCAATGTAGGTTCCTTACCTTTAAACGTAAGTAACCTTACGTTTCGACGTAAGGAATGTATAAGGTTTTGAATTACATTGTCTCTCTCTTCTATCTTTGTTCAAACGTTCATATCCCTTCATTATCAGGCAGTTCCCTACGTTCAAACGGCGATTTTGCAAGAAAAGTTTACATTTGCCACAATCTCTCAAGTTCAATGGATCAACGCAATATAGAAAGTGTATATATTTTCAATTATCTTCTATTTACAACGTTTTAGGCTGTAATTTCGATTTCCCTTTATCTGATATGTATTTCCCATTTTTTAGTGGTTTGTAGTGGTTTTGTTATGTTGGCCTGATATTGTTTAGCCTGATTTTGTTGGTTTAGCATGATTTTTCGTTTTATGGGTTGAAGAAGGTGTTTTTTTAAGGTGAAGAACGTATTTTCTACGTTTGGACGTAGAGACCTGCATTTCTCTACGTCTGAACGTAAGGTTTATACTTTTGGACGTACAGACCCTACGTTTAGACGTAGAGAACTGCAGTTTTTATTTTGTTTTTTGTTTTTTCTCCAGTTTTGTATGAAGATTTCCAGTTTAGTTTTTTCTACAGTTTAGGTTATTAGGGTTTAGGTTATTCTTGATTGTAATTTGATAAAAACATTCAATTTGTGATACAAACTTAGACTTAGTTTAGGGTTTATTTTGCATTTTCATTCTTGATTGTTGATAATAATCCATTCCATTTGTTTGTTAACAGTTGATTATGTTGTTGTTGTAGTGGAAGATAATTTTTCAATTCAAATGTATTTGTTTTTTGTTACGTATTTTGTGATGGTATGATTTGGTATTTGTAGTTCGGTATTGTTGGTTTGAGAAGTTGGGAAATTTGTTGTTGGTATTTGTTAGGTGTGATGCCCGAAAGACAATTTTGTAATTGTTTTATTTAATAAATGAAATGATATTATTATTCATATTTATTATTCTCATAATCACCGATGTGACAATAGTATTTACACTACGTAAAACCCTAAGTATATCGTTTATGTAATCACTTAACTCAAGTGTATGGTATATACACACGAGGATTGAGTTAGTGAAGATGTACTTAAAATACAATTAGCCCGTAGAGAAGTTAATTGAGAGTATCGGTCTCTCCTTTAACGTGCTATTAATGCGCCTAACACAATAGTGTGATTGTCTTATCCGGACTTTCGGTTAAGAGAATCTAGCTGGGGCATTTATATATGATAGATATATCATATGTATGGACCGATTTGATTAGAGTTCACGATATAATTCCGTAATCGAGAAGTCTTATCGAATCAATGGATGATCATATTTATGGATATATCTTAATCTCTGAGGTGATCACAAATAACCGCTTGAATCGCATTGAAGTTTGACTTGACGGTTAAGGATTACACCGAAGTCGTGATCCGAATTACCCCATCTTGGCATTGTACTAGATTGAGTGAGTAGTCAGTGTTATCACAGATACGGAATCCATTCCTTCCATTTATGGAAGTAGATAGACAGCCTCTCTTATTTGTTAATCCTAGAAACCGATCGATCCATGGAGTTCATATTACATCGATTAGCTACCGATTGAGTTGTATGAATTAATTGATCACTAGGGGTTAATGGTAAATAAGGATAAGAGGTTCTAGAAAGTGGTTAACGGTAACTTCCCGATTTAGAATGAACAATGCATGGAGGATTAATCCATATGTAATGATTATATCAATGGACGCTTATTATTATTCTCGTGAGAGATAAATATAATCTCATAATCGGAGGAGTGCGATCCACGGGATTATGGTGGCATATTCCCGTGATTGATTTATCGAATATAATTATTCTGTTTCGTAAGATAATTATTTATTTGATTTATCGGAGCCACTGATTATTAGTCCATGGTCCCCGACGTGCCTCCTAATATAGCATAGCTATTCTCGGACGTCGAATCCTAATAATATTAATTTAGTTCTTGTTGGACTTTATTAAAACGATATGTGAATTAATTGTTTGTTTTTGACTATTAAATTAGTTGCGCTTAAATAATTAAATACATGAAAATGTTTTTTTTCATGATCTTGGTCAAATCTATTGTGTATGGTTTCAATTTTTGTGACTAGGTCACAAGGATAAATTTCGGCCCCATGTCATTGTTTTATGGAACAAGAAATTATTTTCTTGTGTATTAATAAGAGATGTCAAGACAAAATATTTATTGGATAAATATTTATGGAAATAAATAAAGATAAATATTATTCTAGATTTGTTCTAGAATATTATGGGATTATCTTTTATTTAATAGGATTATTATAATTGATTTTGTATTAATTATTAAATCCTTGGAGGCTAAGTTTTACTCTCCTATATAAAGAGAGTTCTCCCAAGCCTTTGAACACACTACAATTTTCGACTTTCACCTCTTAGAGAGGAGAAGGAATAAAATTCGCCAAGGGATTAAAGGGAAAATCTTGAGATTTTCCGGGTAGCATATCGGAAGGATTCGAGACGAGGATTTCCTTCCACCGGGAGTTGCTTGATCACACGCACGGAAGATCGTGGTGCTCTTCACGTATTCATCCTTCCTATTGCGGTTCTTCAACTTGGATTTTGAGATCCAAGAGGTATGATCTACAACCCTTTGCAGATATAGATCTAGTTATTTTATTACGTGTATTTTATAGATCTTGATCCTTAAATCGCCTCCGCTGTGGATGATATTACTAACAAAAGATTGTTGATGGTTTGATCGCGGCATAGTGGTGTTGTTCCTACCCAAAATGGTATCAAAATGGCTGCTTGTAGACCATTGTTATTGGAAATATTGGTCAGTGCCTTAAGTGAGATACTAACTTTTCTTGTGCCTTAATGAAAAAAAGTATACTAATGAAACTAAGTATACTATATTAGTATGGGAACATCCCTTGAAATTATCGTGAACAAATTAATATCGTTTGAAAATACAAGAACAAATATCTCAATTGAATTCCATGATGCACGCCTCGGCCTGATTTGAGGTTCTTAGAATTGCATGCTTTCCAGGTGTTTTCAATTCCTTCGATCCGTTGTGTCATGCCTAATCCCATGCTTTGTATGGGGCTCCGGTAGGTAGCTCGTAGAAAATTTCATTAGGTCTACTCAATAGAGCATCTTTTCCGCCCCCGCCAGCCTGTAAATCCTCACCGGAAGTGAGGCACCCGTTAGATTGAAAATATGTTACGCTCGCTGCCTCTCGTCCGCATCTGTTTCTCACTTGTCATCATCAAGTATTCTATGATGTTGGTAAAAACATTGTTCTCTTCTTCTCTTTACCCCTTTTAATGTGACAACACAAAACAACGACATTCGAAAAACAAAAACAAATGATAAGACATTTCGGTTATATATATATATATATATATATATATATATATATATATATATATATATATATATATATATATATATATATATATATATACACACATACAAATTCTATTTACTATTTTTTGAGACAATGCTATTTGCTAATAGTTGATTGGCCCTCATGGTTCGATGTCTACAAAGTAAAGGAAAATTTGACATGGACTTTTAGAGGGGAAAAGATCAAGCTCCGGGATCTTCTTGAAATTCACATGAGAAGGATCGGATTTGAGGGAACATTGAGAGGTGAGGTTTTTCGACAATTCATTGAAATGTACGAAGAGTGGCGCTTTTCCTCCAAAGTTTGACAATATGTATGTTTCAAAGGTCCGTTTATCCGAATGTGCCCGGTGAGCTTCGGGTTTAGATTTGGTGAGACGACCACGAAGTTCGGTAGGCGGGAGTTTTGCATGATTACCGGTTTTAGGTTTGGTGATCTCCCGGAAGCTCCCCAACCTTATTCCAGGTGTTTTGATGAGGGGACACACGGCCACATCCATTATCCCTGACGGTAGACCGATCACCATACCGGATAATGAGAGATGGTTATTGGATGAGGTTGAGCGTCCCGAAGTTCTCTACCGTGTAGGTTTAGTCTACCTTATTCACGGGATTAGGATGGGTCATGATGAGACTACTAGCCTACTAGGGTACCTCGTGAGACCTTCTATTTGGTTGAGAATGTAGAAGGCCTAAATGACTTTCCATGGGTGGTTGGTTGTGGGATCGAGACTTATAAAAAGATCATCGCATGATGAATACCTACAAGGAAAGTCTGTAAAGCAGGTAGCTGCAGACAAGTGGGTTATACATGCCTTGCTGTAGCTTTGGGCTTACGAGACCTCCGGGACATTGATGTTCCGACTATTACTCGCCGCCCCGCAGCTCTCGACGGCTCCTCGGATGATGAGATGGAGTTAGCAAGACTACCTCTCCGCAGATGGAAGGGGTTGTTGGCAAGGAAAATAAGGTAATAAGCTTAATAAACATTTTATTTTAATTATATCCGGTATGGTTAAACATTTTGTAATTGTTAATTCTAATGAAATATACATTGTTTGCAGAGCCGTGTAATAGGATATCTGGCTGCAAGGGAAGTTGATAGGGAGTTGATGCTAGATAAGGGCATCCCTGATACGGAGATTAATGAGCCACCATGTGTGATCACTCGGCCTGCACCAATTGCACGGCCACCTCCTAGACGTCCATCTACTACACAGCAGCCACGCTCTACTACACAACAGTCAGCCTCTACTTCACATCCCTCTACTTCACAGTCAACCCCTTTACCTCATCATTCACGACGTGTGCCGCACAGTTCCTACACCGAGATGCTACAAAGTGGAAGAAGATGAATCGATGAAGAAGATGAAGTTCTTTGGTCTTTATAGTGGTCGTGAAGAGAAGGATAGATAATGGGGTGAATGACATTCGGAGGAAATTCACCGGCAGTAATGACGAACCGGCAAGTACTTTGAGAGGTGGTTCATGGCGTAACGAGCATGGGGCGATACTTTTTGAACTTAAGGGGTTGATGCAAACGCTGTCATCCAGAGATCAGGTAAAAAATTATTTCATTGTCAATTTCTTTATGCGATAAATTTAGTTCTATGTATTATGATACTACAAGGCCACATCTTTTTCTACCACCTCATCGGCCTCCATCTCCTCCATCTCTCCACCTCCTCCACATGATAATGATCGGGCCACATCTTCTCGCTTTGCCTCGATCGGTCTACATTAGGTCATCATATTGATCGATACCGATCGCCTACACCTGGTCAAGATACTCATCACCTCCACCTGGTCAAAGATATCGATCAAAGATACTCATCCATCGCCTACCCCGCTCGACAAACCCGATGATGATGTTCGGGTATGATAAGATTCTTGAAGGAGTTTCCCAACCCGGCAAGAGTGGAGTGCAATTGGAGGAGTTCAAGCAGAGGGAGTCGAAGGATTTAAATCGACAATTTATTGGTGGACAATCTTATATGGAGACTACGTTTGATTCGGGTAAGCATTATGTTATTTACATCTAATTATTGTTTAATAGGTTGATTTATATTGAATTTTGTATTATTAACATAGATATTGTTTGTTATCGTGAATTGACGAGAGTGCCTATTTTGATGCGAGATATCACGACGTGGCATTACCCTCCTCTCCCGAGGCTATGACCCCTCCCTCCCGAGGCTACACCCCATCCCCTCCCGAGGCTATGACAGGTCATTTATCGCCACCACCTGGACATCGGTTCAGGAGCTCGAGATTGATTATAGTAAGTTATTTGATTTTTAATTTCAAACTATAAATTATATTGTGAAAAACTATCTAACTTGATCATGTATTGAATTTTGTTTGGTGATGGTCCAAGTGTTGTACAATTGGGTAAACGAAGGCGGATGATGCAATTGATGTAAGATTGATCGACCTCCGTCGGACTCACTAGCCGACCACGGTATTTAATCGATGGGTCGCACCTAGTCGTGGTCGCCTGCTGATGATATCGTGAGATGGACACCGTTGAAAATTTTCTGCATTTAGCCGGAAAACAATTTCAAAACGGGTACCAACAAGAACATCCGCCCTCAATTACGATTCCCAAGGGGTACGCGGCTGGTTTCCGCCTTACAGAACCGGTGGGCAAGGCATGGTTCACATGTCTCCATGACCCTCTTAAAGAGTTAGACCGAGAAGTATATTCTTGTGACTTCATTTTCATATTTCTCAAATTTCCATATTTCGATTTCATTATCTCTAACTTATTTTTGCATGCGTCTAAAGAACTCGACGTGATCTGGACTGATACAACGGCAAATGGAAGCATATCGAGAATCGCTTTGAACCGCATGATACGGCCATTGTCTACTCGATTTATCCACATTTTACGTGCCAAGGTCATGTAGATCGAGAAAGCCGCCAGACACAATGGACATTCCGACTTTGTGTATCGAGACGTCAAGCAATGGGATGAAAACACCGTGATATACATTCCCTGGTCCATTAGTCATGCTCACTCGGGCAAATTGTCAAGTGTCTATTCCCGATTGGAAGATTAGGGTGTTTGATTGTCCGTCGGGACGGATTATAAGGGTGATGGAAGAGAAACATCAAAGCGTGGTGTTTCGTTTAGGAGAGTGTTGGACACGGATGCTCGCGTCACGCCAACTCCCACAAATGGTTGATCCAGAAGCCTTCTTTTGATGTCGAGTAGTAAAACTTTGAATTCGCACTCACAAATGCCAATTCCGTAAGTGTTATAAACTTCAAACTATTTATCATATTATACAATTTACACTATTCTTACACTATTCATATTATACAGAAAGTGATCGTAGGTATACATGGTCAAGTTCATTGAGCATTTGATGTACAAAGAAAGGTTTACTCGATCAATCATGACAATATGCCGTTGCTAAGAAAGAAACTTTGTGTGCAAATTTATTTAATCAAATAGTATATATATAGGTATTTTCGTGTATGTTGTTTTGACAAACATTGTGTAGTATTTTTGGTGTATGTTATTTTTGGTATTTTTGTGTATGTTGTTAGCCATTTATATTTTTGGCGATGTTGTTTTGGTGTTTTGATGAGTACTCAACTGCTTAAAAACAACTCAAAGCAATCTTGATTTAAATCAATGTCATCCATAATGCTGGTCCTAAGCTTCACCAAGCCTTGTGTAGAAACATGGTTTTCAAACCCACTACATCCATATGTTGCTCGAACTGATTAAAATTTGGATCTCTAGCAAGTTCTTATACCGGAGAAGTGGAAATTTCCAAGACTATAATCCGAATTATTGTTATCATCCAAGCATTGCAATCTTGATTTAAATCAATGCCATCATCCTCGATTATCGGTTCATTGTTTGCTTCCACCGGTGTGGCATTCACACAAAAATTACATTTTTACCGCCGATGCCGCTTCGATGTAACCATTTAGTGTCTCGCCGCCTAAGAGATATCGTGTGGTATATTGCCCACACTACCATAAGTAAACAAAGCTTTTACGCCGAGCTTTGAATCAGACTCATCAATACCAAGTCTCACATGCAATTTATCCAACAACGCATTCAATCTTATGTTCTTTCGGACAAATAATGAGAACATCGATCCATTTACATGATTCCACCGTTATGAGAGGATCAGACGTAAATTCTCCGTTGAACGAGACAACAATCATAGTGTGGCGATTATCCGCTTTTTTTTTTATAAAACAATTCAAGTCATTATTAACTCATTCAATATCAACTTAGATAACAACTTAAAATGCATTATAGAAATTCAATATAGTAATTCAAAACCCTACCTAAGCTTAATTTATGACAAATAGAAACAAAACATACTTACACTAAACCCTACTAATTAAACCCTAAAGAATAACACTAAGAATGATTAATTTGATGTATTTATGGCATAATGACATTTTCCCAACAAGGAAACAAAGACTATTTTCCCTTTTAAGATGTTTCAAACAAGGAAACAGAGACTTTAACACTTAAAACACTTTCACTCTAAGTGTAAGTGTGATCAATATTTTCAATAACAATGGTCTCAAACAGAGCCATTTTCGATGCACCATTTTGGGTAGAATGAAAGACTTTATGCACCATCAAACCATCAATAAGGACAATTTCATTACTACCAACAACAAATTTCCCAACTTCTCAAAACTACAATACCAAATCAACAATACTAAAGTTTACTACAATCGAACAATACCAAAGACTTAAACACACTACTTGGGGATGTATAAACATTACATAAACAACCTACTTAAACACACATTTCAAGTTAAATACATATCATTACTACAATATAAATAACACAATCACTACTTAAAACATACATTTCAAGTTAAATACATATCATTACTTACACTAAAACCTAGTAATTAAACCCTAAACAATAACACTATGAAAAGACTTAAACACACTACTTGGGGATGTATAAACATTACATAAACAACCTACTAAAAACACACATTTCGCTTAAGTACATATCATTACTAACATAAATAACATAATCACATTGAGCACGTGAATTAAGACAAATTACATAGCAAAAACTCACCCGTTTGAAAGACTTGAATGATGAAGAAATGGACTTGAAAGATGAAGAAGTGGTTAGAAAATTGATATTAACTTGAAAGACTCAAGGAATGAGAAAAATAGCCCGCTAATGTGGTGTATATTGAACAAGTACCATTACAACAACATTAATTGTCATCTACTACTTCCAAACGTAGATAATAGCAATTTAAACGTAGAAATAAAGACGCTTATTATCAGAGAGAAATGCGCTTTTAACCTACGCTTAAACGCAGATAAATGCACATTTAGTGTAACTTCCTAATTTATTAAATTACCTTACGCTTAAACGTAGGTTCTTGCGCTGAAACGTAAGCGATCCTTACGCTTAAACGTAGCGAACCCACGCTTACAACCATGGTATGTGTCGACGGATATGTGAATTTTCACGCTTAAACGTAGCGATCGTTACGCTTAAACGAAGGAACCTTACGCCACTCAAATTCAACGCCGAGCGCATGACGACCGATTTTCAAGACGTGACCCACACAACCTCATTTTCCATTTCGATTTTCCGAATATACCAAAAGCTTCTTCTCCAAGTGTCACTCATCATAAGCTCGTTCTTCTCCCTTTCATCGATATGGATAGCTTTCTTTCAATCTACATAAAAAGAAGTGGATTCTCTTCATTCAATTTTTAGGTGATTCAAAGATTCATCTTCAAAAAAAAAAAAACCTTTCAAAAAAATTATCTTCAATTTTTGGTGTCTAGGTTTATCATCGTTGATTTCGCTTTCTTACACTATGATATCATAGGAAGAAGGAGATTGATATCAATTGGAAATAGGTTTCTTTTGGGGAAGATTTTTGCAGAGCAACTGAGAGGTGTTAATTCATTTGGAATTTAATTTACATGGGAGCTTGTTTGGAATTATGGTTGTTTAGTTTTATCTGGTTGTATAGAGATTGCTTGCCACAAGAAATTTTATTTTTTTTTTAGGTGTTGGAAAGTCAGAATCAAACTAAAAACGACGCTATTTAGAAATGGAGGAATTAGGGAATCCTGATAATTATACATTGACTAAAAAGAGTTGTATATCCCTCAAAAAAATTGTATATATATATATATATATATATATATATATATATATATATATATATATATATATCCTGCTTCACACATGTGTCCAAGAAAACTAAAGCTGAATTGGATGTATTAATTATGATAATTAGATAAAATTTTAATGCGAAATGAATATTGTTGATCCAAAGTTGCACCTAAATTACTTTTGGCAATGTACAAATAAAAACCAGACCCATACATAAATATTCTTCAAAAACTCCCTAATAAATCAAATCCCAAATCCAGAAATACTTGTCTAATATAGTCTTAGAGATGACACTCAAGTAAACCACCGTGTGATACATACATTTGACCCATACTCTTATCGGTAACCGGTACCCTCCTCTAACGGCCTCTAATGGCAGCCACATGCCCTCGATGGGACGGTCATCACGGCTGGGCAATTCCTTGACTATATCACCATCTTCTTTCCAGACGATAACCTGATAAAGAGTGACCAAGTTGAGGAGGCTTAATAAGTAGGTATAAAAGAAAAGTAGGCAAAGCAAAACACTACTACACTGGAATGAACACATGGTCACTCCCAATACAATACCTGTATCTCATTAGCTTTGAACTTCTGGCGGAACAAATGCCGAAAGCCAAAATTGCTGTCTGCCAATAATAATAATAATTATCAGGACACTCAAATCAGCATCATTGAAAAGTAAGATGTAAACCCTATTTGCTTTCATTCTGGGAACTTGGTCATGTTAATTACACTCTTCAAATCTCACCAACTAACAAATGACCTGATTGTATTTTATAATGCAATCCCCAGTAGTACTTTTAAGTTCCCAAGTTAGGTTGATTCCCCATTTACCTGTACAGTATTATCATAGGTAAAAGCCTCGCGCTTTCCATTTTCTTCTGTAAAACATGATGGCCTTTTCTTCATCGTGACTCAGCACTTGAGACCTGTTACTTGAGACCCATTTACCTGTACAATTTTATCACATGCTAAAAAGTGCATGAAGGCAACCACGAAGATGAATGCTGGCTGAGTACCTCATGACCACTTCCTTTATGAGTGCCTGGAATCACAGAAACTGCAAAAGCAAAAATGAGTGGAAGAGGTAGATGGATTTGCTACATGTCAGACAAAAAGGGTCTTCCAGACATACCAACACCAAAAGGCTTTTGAAGCTCGCCAGACAGTTGACTGGGTCTTGCATACCAATCTTCAAAATAAAACCGCCGGTGCTCTGGTCAAACACTGGTGGGTCAGCAAGGTCTGCTCAAACAATGCATTAACAATTAGCTAAAAGGTTCAAAAGAGCACTCACCTACAGTGCTAATAAGATCGTTAAGGAAAATGATGATGGACTAATCAATTATGTTTCAGTTAAAAAAACACACGTTATTCTAAGTCCAAGGAGGACTTGTCTAGAATGTGCAAATAATAACTCAAATGAAGGGATTATTGTTTAATAGGACAAAGGAATCAGATGCATATATAAAAAGGAATCAGATGTAGTGTATAGAAAAGACGGCTATACTACAAACAAAGTCATTACAACAAAAGCTCGAAGAACACTAAGGAATCAATCGACCTTGAACTTTATTGATTATACCATGTCTGGAACCCATTGAGGAGATCCTTCTTCATCACGTCTAAGGCACATACACGCAGTATCAATTCTGATCCTATTAAGAATTATTGGAGTAAGATTAAACATTTGAATTCCATAGAATTAGGAGAAAAGTACTCAACCGCTCAAAAAGTATACAACATTCTTAAGATACAAAGAAAGAGTTCGACGCACCAGGATTTCATTCCTAGTTACCACACATATGGAGTCAATCCCATGCACGGCAACCCACATGATCCTGCACACGATTTGTCTGCCGCTCAAAAGAGTTTGTTATCAAGCACAAAATCTACATACATACCACATATATAAGATGGCCTTTCAATGCGCTGCCAACACAAGCTTATTTTCGACATCATATTTATTACAAAGCAAAAAGTCGATAGTGAGAATCAACTTTTGAAGGTGGATGGTATTGTTTATAAGGTTTATATGGTGTAATGAGCCTTTGAAAGTCGGTTTTCAGCATGGTGTCGATAGGTATGGTGGCAAAGGATGTTGGTTTGTGTGTTGAACACTACTACAGCTTTGAATAAGTGCTTACTCCGACCATGAATGAGTACCATTGGACCAGATGCAAGTTCCTTCTCTTCCATGTCACCAATACAAATCAGAATAAATCAGGGTGAGCAAATTTATTCTTTTTTAAAGATTGACATAGCAAAAGGATTTAAGTGTCTACCCACGTTGTTGTTGCATCCATTGGTGCTACTCCTGTTGGTGAAGAGATCTTGGAAAAATAAGACATTGTTGAATCGCTTTTGGAAAGCTAAGGTATTGCTGAATCTAGTTTCCCCAAGCTCAACTGACTGAAAATAAAAGAAATCAAATCAGCCTTCAAACAAGATTGAAATTGTCTTAAAGGAGAAAGATATTTGAAGCAGATCAGTGGCTACCAATCGAGAGCCACTGCTTCATGGCAACGGGTAGGGAAATCATTGCCAAGTAGGGGCAGATCATTGTCAGAACAATACACGGTGATGGATCTGCACCAAACTGGCTGCTTCCGCTTTCAAGATATTCCTTTTCTGATACAAAAACAAGAATTGATTGTGAACTTTAGATTTATTGCAAACACAGGGGATCTTCAGATCTATGTATTATAATGAGAAAAAAATCATATGCTTGATAGGAAAAGGTATAACTCATCCAAAACTTCCTTATTTAGCGTAGAGTTGATGAATACACGCTTCCCGGGAAAATTGAAAATTTCCGGTGGTGCCTACAGATTCTTAAATATGTTTGAAGATGGTTTCAAAGATCTTTAGTATTTTCACGTCCCAAACAATTAAAACATACGTAAAGGAATTACCACATAGAACTACAGGGAAATTCGCTTCCAGTGTGGTGACACGAGGTAGGATGAGACGGTAAATTGCTTTGGGTGTGGGTTGCAAGTTTTTTCCTTGTTCTTATCATGACACCAACAAAAAATCAGAATAAATCAAGATGAATAAATAAATTGAGATGAACTTTTAAGCCTGTATTGACAAAGCAAGACGAGTGTAAGTGTCCATCACTGGTGCTATTAAAT